>JAKSZU010000001.1:110617281-111092281 GCA_026018925.1 Tupaia tana | reverse complement strand
TGCCAGCCTAGTATTCTCATGCGGTGCTGTTAATTTTCTTTAGTTCGCTGCTTCCCTGCTCTGTGAGATCTCAGAAGGCCAGGGACCATTTCTTAATTACTCTGTGTTTTCAGAGCCTAAAGGAGCACCCAGGCTTAGAAGGCCGTAATCAGTGTTTGTGGATTATTCACGAGGCACAGGCTGAGCAGGATGGCAGCTCTGACTCCCCGACCTGCCACGGCTGCCATCTGAAGGGAGTTAGCCTGCCTCACTGGGCCTGTAAAATCACTTTTACTGCTATAAGAGATTGGAATTTAGGCAGCTGTTATAGACATCCCTGTTGGGGTAGACTGAAGAAATAGTTGAGTTAGAAGGACTATTAGACCATCAGAGTTAGAATGTTCTAGTTCTCCACCGTAACTCTGTGGCCTTGGTTAAGGCGGAGTACATAGTGACAGTAATACCAATAATCTCTGCCTTATGGAATTTTAATTTTTAAAATGTTTTTAGTGACTATTTTATTTTATTATTTTTTTTTGGAGAGGTTTTTACTATAGGGCATGTGCACTTACCAGAAAGACAGAGAGAGACAGAGAGACAGAAAGCGAGAAATCACCCCCCAGAGGGGATGGCCACATTGCAATCCCTTCTCCTCTCGGGATCTTGGGCATGCACGCACATGAGCCCGGCATGAGTTTAAGCCACCTGGTCCAGGACTCGAACCGCTGTCGACTACATGGGAGTCAAGAGACATAGGCATTATGCCAACTGCTGGTCCTGGTGACTATTTTAAATAAATACAATAGCAACACATGCTTATGATAAATACACATTGAGTATTCCTTATCTGAAAGGCTTGGGACCAAAAATTTCGAAGTTAGAATTTTTTTATTTAAATTTTGGGATATTGGCATATATTCAATGAGATGTGTTAGAGATGGGGCCCAAGTCTAAACAAGAAATGTGTTTATGTTTTATATGTACTTTATACACATAACCAAAGGTAATTTTATACAAAAGGTATACCAAAAGGTACTTTTGTGTTGCAGCATTTTGTCTGAGACCTGTCACATGAGGTCAGACTGGGAATTTTCCACTTGTGGCATCATATCAGTGGTCAAAAAATTTTGGATTTTGGAGCATTTTCAACTTTGATATTTTTGGATTTGGGATGCTCAACCTATAGTATATTATGCAACATGGGCTTTCTTATTACAAATATTCCACTGTAGGCACAACCACAGTGGTGTGGTAATGGCATGCTGCTCTGCAGTGCTGGAGGCCATATAGAGGACTGGGGCTTGGTTCTTGGGTCAGCCTATACACACTGCACATACACTTGTTTGCCTGCGATCCTGGCTGGCTAGGAAAGGCTGGCATGAGTTCCTACTGGGGGTGATTGTCTTTATGTCTTTCTGTTATCTGTCCTTCTCGCTCATAAAAGAAAGAAAGAAAGAAACTTAAATAAAAATTTTTTCTGGAGCTATGCCTTCTGCTTTTTTGGATTTCCTTTTAGGTTTAAAAATGAGAAGGTTTCCCTGACGGACAGGAGAGCCTTTTCTCCTTGTACATGTCTCTAGCAATCTCCCTGCTATTCAAACTGATTCTTGAAGTCTTGACTTTCCCTCCTGTAGTTTAAAGAAGTTTCTTTCCCTTACAGCTTAACTGTTGGGGATCACAGCCTCTGCCTAGAAGTGGGAGTAAAGTGGGGAGGCAGACAGAGGCAGGGAAGGGGCAGCTCTGTGCACCCCGGGCCACAATCCCTGGCTGGAAGCTGTGATGTGACATCCCAAGGACCCTGGGTGTGTGTGTGTTTGTTCTTGGTTTCTAGGCTGCAGTGGGGGTCATTATCTGTTGTTTCCTGTTGGCTTGCCTTGGTCTCACATCAATCCTGCCCAACTGGCGCCTTCTAGGTCTGTTTTGATACACAGTATGTGGCTGGAAACCCCATGGTGTCCTGAAAACATTTGCTTGACCTGACAGGGCTTTCCTGCTCTTTTCAGTGAAGCAGGGCTTGCCAGAACACAGGGGCTTGGGACCTTTGGACCTTCTCAGCAGTGTCAAAGTTTTGATTTCAAATGTCAACCTTGACACCTCTTCCTCCCCAACTTTTCTTTCTCGATAATCTGTGCTCTTTGGCTAACAGCTAAGGGCTAGTTGGTTACCTGCCTTCATAGTCGTTGTCTGTGGAAATTTGAAATCAGCTGTGAAAGTGCTCCTTGTAACGAACAGACTCAAGAGACCTGGCTTTGTAACTACTGTAACTTGTGGTGAAGCATCGTGGGTTAGTTGGACAGGGATTCAGGATAGTCCTGAATTGGAGGTGGATAGGGGCCTGCTTAGCATATCATTCTGTATTCCCTGTCCTGAAAAATCAAGCTTAGGGACCAGCAGTTAGCGTAATGGCTATGTCGCTGGACTCCCACATAGCCGACCGCGGTTCGAGTCCCGGACCCGGCGGCTTAAACTCACGCCGGGCGCGTGTGCGTGCGTGCCCAAGATCCCGAGAGGAGAATGGAGGAGAAGGGATTGCGGCGTGGCCATCCCCCCTGGGGGGTGATTTCCTGCTTTCTATCTCTCTGTCTCTCTCTGTCTGTCTGGCGAGCGCACGCGCCCTATAGCAAAAACCTCTCCAAAAAAAGAAAAAAGAAAAAAAAAAATCAAGCTTAGAGGTTTAGAAGACAGCCTGTGTTTGGCCTTGATTGCCAAATAGGTGCTGATACCAAACCTTTCCCAAACCTGCCCTGGGACAACCCCCCAAAGAATGGGACATTAAATGGGATTGTTTTGATTGTGCCTCCCATCTTTTGGGGATCCTCAGACCCTTTTGGAAAATAGCTGTGATCTGTGGGCAAGGTTCCCAAGAATGTGCGTCAGCATGCTCAACATTTTGCACTAGAGACATATTTTGATCTCACGCAACCCTCTAGACCATCACATCTCACACACAGAATGGATCACAGAGGTGGTTTCCCTGCCTCTGAAGCGGGCTCCACTTTTCGGAGGCCATGTTTATGCACTTTGAACAGTTTTGGTTAAATCCCAAAGCCAAACGCACACCAGATACAGGACGTGCCCGGTCACTCCACACCAAGGAAAACTTAATAGGGCTATAAACACTTTATACGGGTCTTTACCACTGTTATTTAATTAACTTTTACATTACTGTGTACCAGGAGAGCCATACTGTGCAGCTGGGTGACAGATGGGCAAACCAGGAACAAGATGACAGCATTAGGAACTCAGAGTGTAGAAAGAGCACCAGCTTCAAATCTGACTAGGACTTGACTCTTGGTTCTGACCCATAAGTAATCTGACCTCTA
The DNA here is from genome assembly GCA_026018925.1 of Tupaia tana. Classification (NCBI taxonomy): domain Eukaryota; kingdom Metazoa; phylum Chordata; class Mammalia; order Scandentia; family Tupaiidae; genus Tupaia; species Tupaia tana. The sequence goes on along the minus strand of JAKSZU010000001.1, from coordinate 111,088,979 downwards.
TGAAACCTCACTTTCCTCATCTTCAAAATGGGATCATAATAATACAAGCTATGACATGATGAAGCTTCATTTGATAATATGTGCAAGTACCTCTTGGAGTGCACCAACAGAGTTTGTGTCAGAGTGTCTGACTATTGGGCCTGTGATATGTGGGAGGTGTGTTATCCCAGTTTGGTGTTAGTCCTGGAATTTTGCCTTTCTAAAAAATTAATTAATTTATTTACATTTAACCACATCTTAAGTGTACAACAGTTTTTTTTTCCAGCACAAATAATATACACGTCAGTCAATCCAAAGATATTATTCTGTAACTTATCAGCAAATAGCTTCTCATATTTTTGGTCAGCTAGGCATACGTTTACTTGTTTTTTTTTCTTCCTCTTTTCCTTTTCTCTCTTCCATACTAAACATGTACTCCACATTTTATTGATTCAAAAAATATCTTAAACTAAAAATATGTACAAAGCTAGAATCTAGTGACAAGTGCACTGTAATTTTTTTTCTGAAACATTTTTTCAATTAATTAATTTACATTTATTCCCTGAGCATCACTACAGCATCCAAAATGTGATTTCCCATCCAGAATATACTGCATAGTGGCTTAATCATACATGTTATCATCAATAATTTGCCAGTTCTAGTGTCATATATATATATATATATATATATATATATTTCCCCCCTATTTCTCACCCTCTGCCATTTCCCACCCTCCTCCCACACCATCTCGTGTGTCCACAGTTGTTTTCCATTCTTCTTCCCCCTACATTTTATTGATTCACAAAATTTCTTAAATAATCTAACTACTTTCAATAGCAAGTTCAGCTGGTATATACACATCTGTGAATATATGTCTGACTTTACATGTGAAACTGAGTAGAATGAATATAAGGGAGCACCTAGCTGATGCTATATACTATGGTCATTAATAGGCATTTTTAAATGAATTTTTTAGTTTCAAGAAAAGTAGATTTTAGCTTTAATAAATCAAAGAAATGCTAAGGAAATTTGCTTAAAATTTAAAGTCAGGAAACAGGTTAGGATTCTGTTCAAATAGTTGGTACATGAACCTATCGACAGCTCAAGACAGGACAGAAGTCCTTAAGACCAGAAAAACAAAGCCTAGGAGAAAATCAGCAATGTTTTAGTCAAAAGTCATAAAATGTTATTTCACCAGTTCAGTCTCATGTACTTAACCTATCTTCTGTTGTGGTTCGATCTTCCTGATTAAATTCTGGGATATAATATTCAACTCCAGACTTGTCCCTATGATTAAGTTGGCCATTTTCTTAGTTTTTGAATTCTTATTTCTGTGTGTCTACATTTAATTTTTCTGGTATAGCACTCCCTTGAGAACTTCTTGGAGATATGGTCAGGTGCCGGTAAATTCTTTCAGGTTTTGTTTATCTGAGAATGTTCTTGTCTTTTCTTCCCATATGAAGGATAATCTTGCCGGGTACACTATTCTTGGTTGAAATTGCTTTTCCCTTAACACTTTGAATATATTTTCCCATTCTTTCCTTGTTCCGGTTGTTTCTGATGAGAGGTCTGCTGTTAGCCTGATGGGATATCCTTTGTATGTAACTTGCCATTTTTCTCTCGCCAATCTTAGTATCTTGTTTTTGTCTGTAGTTTTGGTCAATCTGGCTATAATGTGTCTTGGAGAGGATCTTCTTGGGTTGATTCTATTTGGGGTCCTTTGTATTTCTTGGGACTGGATCTTTGCGTGCCTCTCTAGGTTTGGAAAGTTTTCTTGCAGGATTTCATGGAATAGATGATCAATGCCCTTATGAGTCTCTTCGTCTTCTGGGATACCAATTATCCAGATGTTTGGACGTTTGATAGTATCTGGTATTTCTCGTATATTATTCTCATTTTTGGGGGCAATTTTCTCAGTCTTTGTGGTGGATTTTTCTAGCCCAGCAATTTTCTCTTCTACATCTGAGATTCTATTTTCTGTATGATCTAGTCTGCTTTTAATACTTTCAAGGGAGATTTTGACGTCCTATATTATAGCCTTCATTTCTAACAGGTCCGTTTGATTCTTTTTTAAAATGTGTAATTCCTCTTTTAGATCTTGCAAGAATTTCCTCACCTCCTTGAATTTGTCAGCTCCTTTCTCCTGCCTCTTCTGCAGTTCATGATTTCTCTTCTCTTCCATCTCTGTTAGCTTCGTCATTATGAATATTCTAAATTCTTTATCAGACATTTCTATGATTTCCACTGAACTGTCTGTGGATGAAGAGGAGTTATTCTTTTCTCTTGGAGGAAAGGTATTTTCTTGATTTCTTATATTTCTTGTGGCCCTGAGGTGATTTCTAGTCATCTGATTGATGGTGTGTTTCTTCCTAATTCTTTTTTTTTTTTTTTTGAGAGGTTTTTGCTGTAGGGCGCGTGCGCTCGCCAGACAGACAGAGAGAGACAGAGAGATAGAAAGCGAGAAATCACCCCCCAGGGGGGATGGCCACGCCGCAATCCCTTCTCCTCCATTCTCCTCTCGGGATCTTGGGCACGCACGCACACGCGCCCGGTGTGAGTTTAAGCCACCAGGTCCGGGACTCGAACCACGGTCGACTACGTGGGAGTCCAGCGACATAGCCATTACGCTAACTGCTGGTCCCTTCCTAATTCTTGAAGTTCAACCTGAGTGTTCAGGAGCGTGCAGAAGGAGGTTATCTGGAATCTCTTTGCCATTCTGTTTTTATCCCTTTGTGTAGCAGATTCAGTGGATATTGAGGAATATGTTAATCCTGATAGTATTTGGATGTTTGGCTATGGTTCCCTTAGATCCATCACTCGAGTTTGTGGACTAGAGGCTGAATTATCAGTAGAAAAATCTTCATTTCTCTTTTTCACCTGAAATCACTACTTCTCAGGAGCCATGACAGAATCTTCTTCTGAAGGCCTGCCCCTTGCCTTTCCACTCGAGTTTGTGGGCTGGAGGTTGATTATTAGTAGAAAATCTTCATTTCTCTTTTTTTTTTTTTTCCCTGAAATCACTACTTCTCAGGAGCCATGGAGCTGGAATTTTGCTTTATGTAGTTTGTTTACAGGTTTGTTCTTTCCTACCTGAGTTTCTTAATCTCATGTTTAAGGTTTGCTGATTCTCAAGATGCTGATCTTCCAGAGAGGGTTTTGTAGGTCCTCTGGGAGTACACAGGTTGGTAGGCAACTGGTGTGAGTGAGTGGTCACGTTCCCCTATTTCTTTGGAGATTGCTGCAGTTAGGCCCCCCCAGATCCAAGGATGGTAGCTGCCTGTGCTGAAAGGTTTGGGATGACAACTGGTGAAAGCTACAGACCAGTGTAAGGAAAGACCTGACCTATAGCTCATGTGTTCATCAACTGGGCTCAGGATATAAAGGCACAATTCCAGAAATTCCCATTTCTGAGTACTTCCTCCTGTCCTATGGATTCAGATACAAAGGTTTAGGGAAGAGAAAATTACATTTATGAAACACGTAAATTATAGGTTCTATATACCTGTTTGTCTGTCTATCTGTCTACTGTAGATAATAATAGAGGCTCTTTGTATTAAGAAAGGTAACTGTTAGGACCAGCAGTTAGCATAATGGCTATGTCGCTGGACTCCCATATAGTTGACTGTGGTTTGAGACCCAGGCCTGGTGGCTTAAACTCATGCCAGGCGCGTATGCGTGTGTGCCCAAGATCCCAAGAGGAGAATGGAGAAGAAGGGATTGCGGCGTGGCCATCCCCCCTGGGGGGGGTGATTTCTCGCTTTCTGTCTCTCTGTCTCTCTTTGCCTTTTTGGCGAGCGCACGCACCCTATAGCCAAAACCTCTAAAGAAAAAAAAAAAAGAAAAAGAAAGATAATTGTTTATATATACCCCTTACCATGGAAAGAAAAAACACTCTTCTCCCTGTTGAGATTTGAAGCTCCTTAGTCTCCATCCATTTATCTGCTCATTGTCTGTCTGTTTATCCGTCTATCCATCTATCTGACCTACTGCAGTTAAGATACTCTGAGGACTAAAAAGTTGCCCTGTAGTTGTATTTTATTTAGAGCCAGGTTAGGGTAGTGCTTAAGTTTTTCGACTCTAGAATCCTACAGAAAGTCTTGAGTTCATTGTCCTGCTAGCTTCATTTGCTCACTGAGGAAACTTTAGTAGCTAGTTTACCTACCGAAGCACCAATTTTCCCATTAGAAAAATGAGTATAAGAATATCATTCTTCAAGGAGCAAATGAAATAATGCATGTGAAATGTTTTGCCTTGGTTTGGGCATGTATTAAATCCTTATAAAAGTAATGGGCACAATGTATGACTAAATAAATATTTGCTAAATAGATTCAATTACACAATTAGACAGATAGGAGAGATGAGGCCTTTCTGAAATGTTCCAATATTGTTGCCTTTGCAAAAGACAGTGTACTTGCAAATTTTAGGCATACACCCCATCTTCATACACATTTACTTTCATACTTTGTAAGTCAAAGAATGTATGCTTTATGAAGTAAACTTTCCCAACATATTTTTTTCTTGGTAACAAATTATCCACGTAGATTCTCAAGTGGGAATTTGAGAAGGTATTGTCTTCCTTCTCAACACCAGTTTTATAATATAAAAGACCTTTGGGGATATGTATTTCATTTGTATGCTTTCTATGTTCTTTGTTATTAGTTCCTTATGTTGTCTTGGTCGATATTTTTTTTTTTTATTGGCAGAGGGTATGTGTGCTTACCAGAGAGATGGTTGGCAGAGGGTATGTGTGCTTACCAGAGAGATGGAGACAGAATGGGGGGGAGTGGTGAGAAATCACCCCCCACCGTGGCATGGTCATGCTGTAATCCCTTTTCCTCCATTTCTCCATCCCATTGGGATTTGGGGCATGTGCACACACACCGGTGTGTTTATTGAGCCACTGGGGCTAAGATTCAAACTGTGGTCAACCATGTAGGATATGACTTCCTTAAGTAGTAGGCTTCATGATTCTTCAAGATTCTTTGTAAAGAATCTTGTCTTTAGTGCCTGGAATGCCAATAATTGTGGCTATTAACAATTTATTGCACTAAGTTATTACGAGTGTTCCTCCTTAATATCCTTATTTCTCAGATAACCCTATCCTATCATGCGTTTATTCATATTCTCCACATGTATCTTATAAAGTCATTTAAAAAGTCATCAGTATTCAGGGAAATGAGAAGGTGAATATTTGACTTTTAGGCAGTATAGGGAATATTTTAATGTCTTGTTAGAGGAGACTCTGGAAGAGGTTCTGACTTCAATTGGAAGCCATTATGTCTTGGCATAATTGTTGCTGGAAGGAAGATCCAGGCTCTTATACCAAGTAATTCCTATTTGTTCTTACCAGGTTGGTTCTGACAGATGCTTTATCTCAAGTGTCTCTGTAGCAAATCCTAAAGGCATCTCTAGAAAATTGTTTAATAACATCTAGAAACACAGATGAGAGATGATAAAGGAAATAAAAGAAATCAAGAGAAATGACTATTCAGAGACATCCCAGACCCTGACTAGGAACAGTCCAACCACAGGGAAAGGGACTAGGTAAAGTAAGCTAGGAAACAGACCACCCAGGCTGAGATGTTCACTCTTGTTTCACAATTTAAAGTGCAATGGAAATCCAAATTAATTTCTCAGGAGAGCATCAACGCCTTTGTGGAAGGGAACAGTGTGTCACAAATGTCATGTAAAACCCAATAGCAACAACTGGATTCTGCTCGGAGGTTTACAGCCTGGGGATGTGACTTCTGTGGAGTCACTGCATGCTGAAGAGAGGCGGAGCTGAAGGCCAGGGAACCTGAGGTGGCATCTGTTGGAATCTTGTCTTTTAGGCCTCACTAATCAAAGTAGCCAGGCCATGTCCTTTTAAGTCATGGATGAAATGGAAGAGGGCCAGAGTTGAGGCTGAGGGAAATAGTAGGGGACTTTAAGACGTTTGTGGAAAAATGGAATTTAAGTATGAGTTTGTTTTTGGTGTCCTCAATTTTAAAAATCCATGCATAGTTTTTTAATAATACTTACTTTCTGTGAACTTTTTGAAGACTCCTGGTATACCTGAAGAAGTTTGAGAGGCATCTGAAAGAACAGCAATCCCTCTGGTATTCACTGTGTAGGCAAAGCTAAAGAGGATTTTGGGGATGTGTGCAAGGAGCCTTATGCAAGAATGTTCATAGAGACACTCTTTGTAATGACAGAAACATTGGGATTAACTTAATTGTCCACACAGAAGAGATGAGATAAACAAATTGAAGTGAATTTATGCAGTGGAATAATACAATGTTGACAATGGAATAAACTAGAGTTATTAACGTGGATTATTTTAACTATAAAACACTGAGCAAAAGAGCGAATGGCAGGAAATACGTGGTACAAAGCCATGTATATAAAGTTTAAGAAAATGTAAAGCAATACTACATATTGTATATTCAATTATGAGTGGATTCATATGTATATAGTAAAAATGTTTAAAAATGCATGGGGGACCAGCAGATAGCATAATGGTTATGTCACTGGACTCCCACAGAGTTGACCATGGTTCGAGTCCTGGGTCTGGTAGCTTAAAACTCATGCCAGGTACGTGTGTGTGCATGCCCAAAATCCTGAGAGGAGAATAGAGGAGAAGGGATTGCAGTGTGGCCATCCCTTGTGGGTGGTGAATTCTTACTTTCTGTCTCTCTGGCAAGTACACATGCCCTATAGCAAAAATCTCTTAAAAAATGCATGGGAATGGGACCAGCAGGTGGCATGGTGGCTAAGGTGCTGGACTCCCACATGGCTGACTGTGATTCGAGTCCTGGACCCAGTGGCTTGAAAATCACACTGGGCACACGTGCATGCCCAAAACCCCAAGAGGAGAATGGAGGAGAAGGGATTGCAGCATGGCCATCCCCCTGGGGAGTGATTTCTCAACTTTCCCTCTTTCTCTCTCTTGAGTGCACATGCCCTATGATAAAAACCTAAACAAACAAACAAATAGGCATGGAAATAATAAAAATCAAATTTAGTTTGTAGTTATCTTTGTGGAATGGGAAGGGAGTTGAGACCAGGGAGGAGGAACATATAAGATGTCAGTTGTATTGATTTTTTTTTTTTTTCCTTTAAGGTAGGCAGTAGGAATATAAGTGTTTTCTTATATTATTTTTTGTAGCTCTTTTTTTTTTTTTTGGAAGTCTGAAATTTTTCATGGGAGCATATTCATCTTTCTCTTATATACACAGAATGTGTTAAAAATTAAGAATAAAGCTTTGCTTAGGAAGGAAAATGATTGTTGGAGCATTATGAAAAGAAATAAAGTAACATTTTGCAAGAGTGGGTGTTAAACTTATATTTACTGAAATTAATGAAGGCTGAGAAGGAAGGTAAACAGACTCAGAAAGCAATAGAGAATGTGAATGAGATGAGAGGGGTCCCGGGGAGAAGAAAGGTTGGAGCCTGTGATGTGTGCAAAAAGCCGTTCATTCAATAAAGCAAGCAAGGGTCAGTGCGTGGGAGGGCTACTGAGCTGCACTGTGCAAACTCACCCAACACCCCTTCTTCAGCGCCAGAGCAGAAATTTCTTCTAGAAGAGGTCATACTGTGGGTGCTGCCCATCACCATGCCTTAAACAGTTTCTTAAAAATAATGGATTTTTCAAAAAAGAAAGAGAGAAAAAAAGTGTTTGAATTTGTCCCTATCATAAGGTCATCAAAAGATGGAGAGCAGTCTTTTTTCTTCTTTCTTAAGTTTTTTTTTTCTTTTTAGCTAAGAGGCATCTTTTAGTCATTTTTATGAAGCCCATGATATAATTTTTATCCTATTTTCTATATTTTTCTATGATCTATAGGTGACATGTAATTTTGATAAGGATATGATCAATGTTGCGATTAATGATTGGCTTTATATCAGGGACTGGCATAATATGAGTTTTGCGGGCTCACTCATATGTCTTTATTATTATTATTTCTTTGCTTGGCTGATTTATTCTTGTAGACTCTGTGGATAGAACTTAGGCTCTTAAAGTTGGCAGGCATTTTTTTCTCCTTTGTAAAATCAGTTATTCCACTGAGTCCAACGAGAGCCCTGAGTACCTTTGATGTTACTCAGTAGACACTGCGAACACTTCAGACAAATTTATTTTAACTGCTCACTGAGGGCTTTGCAGTTATTGTCTACGGGGACAGACCTTTACTGCACGGTGTTGAATTAACTGGGTGAAACAGAGACAGCTCTCTTCGTCCTCTTGTCAGGCTGGACTGAGGCCTGGGCTCACGGTATATAGAATTCTGGGACTGAGGAGCCTTCTGCCCATGATTTATTTTGCTATTTTATTTACATAAAATATTAATTTTAGTTTGCCTTCTTCTTCCTCCATGGCTCAAACTATTAAAGGTAGTTTCAGAGAAGAAAATGCAAAATAGCAAGAAATCGTTTGGCTTGCTAGTGGCTTAAGTCCTTTTGCTTTCTAGGTTAAAAGAACTGTTAGGGGGAAATGAAATTCTGTCTCCCTAATGACATTGTTCAGCTTTGTATTTCTTTTTTTAGTTGGAAGGCGAAATGAACCAGAACCATTCCTAGTCACTCTGAATCTTTGATTCCAGACTGGGGCATCCTTAACATGGTTTTATGTTCCACTGGAATGCGAGGTTATTTTAAGAAGTCCCTGTTGGGTTGAGAAAAAGCATGGAGCATAATTATGGTGACAAAAACATGTGGCCCAGGTTTTCCAAGATGGTCCCCAATTTCATGTGGTTCAGTCTTTCAATAAAAGCAGTTCACTTTGTGTGTATCAACACAGATTCTAATTAAGGATATATGTGTGCATGTGAACCATACATGTATGTGTAGCTATATACACATATATTTTTTGGCTTGTGGGTCTATTCACATGAAGTCTTAAGTATCTTGTGGCTTCAGAACATGTGGTCTAGTAAGCTTTTCAGAAATAGCTCTAAAGAGCCTACCTAGCTGGGTGATTTTGAACAAGTCACTCCGTGTCTCTTATCTCTTCAGTTCCTCACCTCCCGGCACACCGTAAGATCTCAGTAACTGCTGGAGAGAACCAAACGCCAGGCCCATCAGAGTCTTAGGCTTAGTTCTTTCCCTCTCTCTGGAATGTCCCACCACCTGTCCATTGTGCTTGCCTTGTCTCTCCCTGCTGCGTGACACTTCCTTGTTATCTTGTATGCCTCCCTCTCCAAAGCTGCAAGAGGGCTGAGATGAGTCTTCTCGCTTGCTGATATCTCTGGTTTAGCACAATGCCAGGCAGGTAGACAATAAAAAAATGACTGAAAGGAAGTACACCAAAAAGATGAGATAATGGGTGATAATAAAAATGTATTCTTTGTACTTTCTTCCTTTTTAACTATGAGTAGGTATTTCTTTAGGGAATCAGAAAAATAAAAATAGCAAGTGGGGTTCTTTTGTTTGTTTGTTTTGCTTTGAGCGCTCAGAATCGAAGAGGATCTGAGAAATAGTGTATTGTGCAGATTCCCATGGTGAAGGCCACTGCAGCATCCTCCGCCTCCACTTCCAATGTGCAAGAGCAGCTGGCCATTCCTTGGGCTCCCTCAGCCTGGCCATGCTGCCAGCACTGGGTGTCAGAGCTGGGGGTTGGATATGCTGTGGACTGCCTCATCTTGGGGAATTAATTAATTAATTATTTTATTTTTGAGATGTTTTTGCTATAGGGTACATGCGTTCACCAGAAAGAGAGAGACAGAGAGACAGAAAGCAAGAAATCACCCCCCCCCCCCCCAGGGGGGATGGCCACACTGCAATCCCTTCTCCATTCTCCTCTCAGGATCTTGGCACGCACACACACACACACACTCGGTGTGAGTTTAAGCGGCCAGGTCTGGGACTCGAACCTTGATCGACTATATGGGAGTCCAGCGACATAGCCATTACGCCAACTGCTGGTCCCTCAGGGAATTTTTTTAAGACAGAGTCTTACTTTGTGACAATCCTCCTGCCTCAGCCCTTCAAGTGGGACTATAGGCATGTGCAGTCATCCTGGCTCTCTTGTAGATAGGGTCTTACTGTATTCAGGCCGGCCTCTAGCTCATGATCATCCTGCCTCAGCTTCCTAAGTCACTGGGGTTACAGGTGCGCACCACAGCACCTGGCCTTAGATTGGACTAGAATTGAACCCTGGCCTCCCATGTGTCTCAGCCTGCAGAGTGCAGTGTCATAGTAGTCTGTGTCACTACAATCCCTTGTCAGGGACTAATTGAGCCGTGTAGTACTCAGGCACAAACCAACAGTCACAGGAATGTTTCATATACATGTACCTGCAGTCAGCACTAGTTATCTTCACTGTACCCTTCATTGGGGCTCATCTGAGCAATGCAGCCAGGCTGTGGGCTGGGTATGAGCATGACTCAAAGGAGTCAGGATACATGTGGTTCCTATTCTCTAGGAGTTGTAATCTTCTGGGGCCATTAATTCCTGTGTATTCAATGCTAACTAACATCACATGGCAGTATTTAAGTGGTAGATTAATAGAAAAGTAGACCAACTTGGCCACAGGAGTCTCTAGGACAGAGGGAAGGCGGAGAGGGGCTGTGTAAAAAGGTGGTATTTTGAGATGGAACTTGATCCAGAGTCTCTGACAGTGGAGAAGAGGCAGGGAATGAAACTGCTTGCAGAAAGGTAGGCTGATGAGAATAAGTTCAGCTTGTGTGTTTTGTGCAGGAGTGGTGGAAAAATAAGTGAGGGGTGGCAACAGAGGAGAAAATGTGTGGCCTTGAGTGGAAGGTGCTAAATTAGGAAGATTGGCAATTAGGATGAGGAGGTGGGCTGGGCCAGGTCTGAGAAGGCTGTGAGACCAGGAAAAATGGGGAGCTTTGAATTGGGAGGTAGTGGGGGACGCTCATGTGGCTCTGTAATGTGATTGCTCTTGGCCATAGATTCTCCCCATACGTTGGACTGTGGTATATATAAGCGGTTCAGGACTTGAGCACAGGGTGACACTGCCTGGGTTTGGTTTCTGACTCCAGGTAGTGTTATTTGTTGATGAGTCAATTTCCCTATCTGCAAAATGGTGATAAGGATTGCCCCTTTTCACAGAACCATTTTGGCGATAAAGGAGATAATCCATAAGTATTCAGCAACATGCCTGGAATGTTGCATGAGCCTAATAAACAACTCATATGCAAATGAATATTAATAGCTATTTCATCAGTCTGATAAAAATGATAATGATTTTGAAAAGCCAAATGTTAAAAGCAACTGGAAATTATTCCATTAGGGAAGTAAACTTAAGAAGGCTTTAGGGAGATCTTTATTGGAAAGTCCCACTCATAATTTGGCTCTATTTACTATCACTTAGCCTTTGTGAAATATTTATGTTGGCAGGTTACTAAACTATAATTTTTGTTCGTTATTTCTCTGAGTCCAGGGAGGAAGATTAGTCTGTTTATCTTATATTGCAGAAGACACACAGAGATACAAACATACTGACTTTTAGTTACAACATCTCTTCCGTTAGCATTTGCCACAGTTATCAGTCACGTTCCTCAGGGTAGAGAGAGTGAGGAAAAAGAGGTATGTGAGTCACGGTGGTCAGGCAACCTTATACTGTAAAGGAGGAGGTGGTGGGCTAGCTGGTCGCCTGGTGGTAAAGGTGGCTGGATTTTACATACTGACTGCATGGCTCAAGTCCCAGACCCAGTAGCTTGAGAAACATGCCAAGTGCATGGGGATGCATGCCCAAAATCCTGGGAGGAGAATGGAGGAGAAGGGATTGCAGCATGACTATCATCCATGGGGGATGCTTCCACACTAACTCCTCCACCCTCATCTCACTAGGCTGAGTGCATGCACCTTCTGACGAATGTAAAAAAAAAAAGGAGGAAGTGGTGGTGGAAATTGTGAAGGGAACATAGTGATTTCTACTCAGCCAAACTTGAGAATCAGTCTGAAAATCCTTGAAATAATGACCAGAATTGCTGAGACAGAACTGGCAAAGTGAATCAAGTACTTCACACTTAGAATGTTGGTATTCCCTTTGGAATGGTGAAGTATAAATGATACCTAATCAAAATGATCTACCTTTGGGAGGCATACTCTTTGAATGCTGTTATCAGTAGAAGACTTGGTAGAGAATTATATTCCAGGTCAAAGGACAATACCCCCAAACTCAGCTGCCACCTGACATTCTTGTGTGCCGGATGTACGTGACTCTTTATAATTAGTAACAATGGAGGGCTGAGAGGTTTCCCCGGGGACGTGACTCACTGTGAGTCAGGTGCAACAGAGGCTCGACCCAGCCATTATCTTTTGTCACTGGGCTTAGCGCACTCCAACCAGAACATCAGTGGAAAGGAGCTGGACACGATGGAATGGGAGGACATTCAGTGCCAGTGCTCCTGAGGGGACGGCTGGCAGTGTCAGACACCACTGACATGGCTGGTCCTGGTCCATGTGTGCTGGCTAACCAGACAGTGGTGGGGAACCAAGCACACCTGAGGTCACAGCCTAAATAACAGTAGGTGCTTCCTGGTACTGCGTCTTCCCATGTTATCTTCCAGGGCCAGGAGCCTGCTGACTAAACCTGAGCTTGCAGAGCTGATCATATGTATTTTTTTTTAAGTTTTATTATTATTTTTTTAATTTTCTTTTTCTTTTGGCCATAGAGCATGTGTACTTGCCAGAGAGAGGGAATGTGAGCAATTACCCCCTACTGGGGATGTTCACGCCATAGGCCCGCCTCCTCCACTCTCCTCTCCAGATTTTGGGCATGCACACACATGTGCTCAGCGTGATTTTCAAGCCACTGGGTCTAGGACTGAAATGTGGTTGGCTTTATGGGAGTCCAGTGCCTTAATCACCCTGCCACCTGCTGGCCTTGGTCACTTGCATTTTCTTCACTACCTCTCTCTAGGGCTTTTTATGCCAATTTGAGAAAAGATTGACCCCTTTCTTAGAAGAAAACATAATGTAACTGAGTCAGGCTTTTTCTATTAAGCCCAAAAACTGTGTAGGTTAGGTTTTTTTTTTTTTGTTTTTGTTTTTTTGTTTTTTTTTTTTGTTTTTGTTTGTTTGTTTGTTTTCCATCATCCATTTCCTCTTCCTCTGAAAGCAGCATTCTAGTTTTCCTTTGGGTCAGCATCCTCCCCCACCCCCCAGGCCATGTGGACCAGATGGAATCGATTCACCTTCTGAAGCAGCAAGGTATGTTTGTGTGTGAGTGTATGATCCAGGCCTAGTAAACTGGTGAGGTAGTGCTTGTTTCAGAGATGGACACTTATAGTCAAGTTGGACCAGTGGATATTCGATTTTTAATTTAACTATTGACAAAAAGGTTCTTTCTTCCCCCTGGGGTTTTGAACTTGGTAGGATACAAACCTGGAACTGCTGGCAGATATCTAAGTGATTAGATATAAAGAAAGAGCTTGCCTAGAAGATAATGTAGAACCAGGAGACAGAGAGAGATATACATCTATAGGATCAGATGTTCACACACCTGGGCCCATCTGTGCCTGAAGAAACAAAATGGATTTTTAAAAAATGATGTAAGCCAGATAAATCATCTTTTGAGCTACTTTTAAAGAAAATAATTAGTTATTTTTATTTATTATTGTTATTTATAAATTTTCTACAGGGCATATGTGCGCATGAGAGAGAGAGAGAGAGAGAGAGAGAGAGAGAGAGAAATCAAGCTACCAGGTCCGGGACTTGAACTGCAGTAGACTATGAGGGAGTCCAGTCCTTAGCCACCATGCAACCTGCTGGCCCATTTGAGCTACTTTGAGCAGGTCCTTTTTTTTTTTTTTTTGGTCACCTATAGTCTAAATGCATAATTAGGAGCCGGATCCATGGGAGCAGTGGTAATATGCTGTTCAAGAGAAGTTGTATCATGCATGGAGAAGGGATTTGAATCCCTGGCCTGGTCAGCTTGAAACACACACGCATGCCTGGTGTACTCAGGGAGGTCTCTGACTGCCGACTGTCAGACTTCCCATATGAGTCTGCCTCATAGAGCATTGCATTTACTGCCAAACCACTGTCCAGCCCCTGAACTTACATTTTCTTGATGACTATGTCTTTACATGTTGTCTGTGGTTATCAGCAGCCTGACACCCACCAGCAACCACAGAAGTCTTGGGTGTCTGGAAAGGGTAGCACTTTCGTATCTCTAGTACTCATGGCTTTTGGTCACCTAAACTTAGAGGAGAGAGTCAGAGGGTACAGTTAGTTGAAGACCTTTCCTGAATGAAGATTTTGCAGATAACTTCCCCTTTTCCTGTTTGTATTCTATGACATTGAGAAAGACCCCCAGACCAGCATGTGGGCTATGTGGAAAAGATGCAAAAGTCACCTGCTGTAATGGGAAGTCAGGTGTACGCTGAGTACTGCTCAGAAACTAGCAACATTCCAAGAGAACATCACAAAGGTCTAAAATGGCAGTTTTAGCACTCCTTGGACTCTGGAGTGCTCCTGGTGGAACCCCTTCATTTTAGAGGAGGTGAAATTTGGAGAGATAAAGAAGCTTGGCTAAGAACTCATAGCTAATATAGTGTTGACTGCCATTAGCACAAATCAGCAGACAGGGTCCCTCTGCGTACCTTATGTAGATTGGATTCTAGACTCTTTGCCTATTGTATTAAGACTCTTTGGTTGCCAGTTGATATACTCCCTACTCACATCAGCAAAAGAGGATGTTATTGGTCTCACAGTTGAAAGGTCCAGGAGCATAGTCTGGCTTCAGGTAAGGATGGATCTAGGAGTTCACCAAATCTCTTTCTTTCTTTCTGTCTTCAGGTAAGAATGGATCTAGGAGTTCACCAAATCTCTCTCTTTCTTTTTTCTCCTCCTCCTTCTTCTTCTGTGTTGTGTTTCTTTCATTTATGTTGATGTTTTTATTTTTTCTTCTTTTTTTTTCTTTTTTGCTTTCTTTTTTTTTGGAGAGGTTTTCGCTATAGGGCACATGCGCTCACCAGACAGACAGAGAGAGACATAGAGAAAGAAAGTGAGAGATCACCCTCCAGAGGGGATGGTCACGCCACAATCCCTTCCCCTCCATTCTCCTCTTGGGATCTTGGGCACACATGCACACACGAGTTTTAAGCCACCGGGTCTGGGACACGATCCACGGTCGACTACGTGGGAGTCCAGCGACATAGCCGTTATGCTAACTGCTGGTTCCCGATGTTTTTATTTTTTAAGAGAGATTTTTGCTATAGGGGGCATGCACTCACTGGAGAGCAAGAGAGATAGAAAGCAAGAAATCATCCCCTGGGGGGATGGCCATGCCGTAATCCCTTCTCTCCCATTTTACTCTTGGGATTTGGGGCACTCATGCACATGTGTCTGGTGTGAGTTTTAAGTTGTCATGTCTGGGACTCGAACCGCAGTTGACTATGTGAGAGTCCAACAACTGGAATCCAACTACGCCATTTGCTGGTCCCACTTTGTGTTGGTTTTAATTTGCCAGCAGCTTCTAGCCACGTGAAAGTTTCTGGCAGCTATAAGATTTTATCCAAACAGATTATTAATTCCAGTTGCTAAGAGTTTATATTTCCCAATGTTTCCACAGAATTGTGTCCACAGGCATGGAGAGGCAAGCCCTGGATCAATCAATATGACCAGGAGCATGGTCGTGTTTGTAGACCATGGGTCCACTCAGACCAGTTGAATGGAGACTGAGAGTGGAGGTCTGGGGGAACGCCAGAGGCATAATTTTAGGGGCTAAGTCCCAGGGCTCTGTGAGGGTGTTTGAGCCTTACCTTGCCGGAGACGCTTTCATCCCAGCAATGTAGCCTGTGACATTTTACTCTCCTGTAGAGATGAAGTTTTCAGGAGGGGTATCTGTATGGCCATTTCTGATGGCCTTGTCTCTGATAAATGTCTTCATTTTAGCTGTGCTTCGCCCCCCCCCCCCCCCAGCTGTGATTGGGCACCCCGCCAGGCACATCTCAGACGAATATCTGTATTGTTTGTGGCATGATTGTGACTTCCTGTCGTCCAATTTAGTTTTTTGCCTTGCTTTTCACTGTCTGGGTCATTTGATATTACATCTGGTGCTTCCTGTTTTTTAGGTCTCTAACTATAGTCATCCGACTGTAGAAACCAGGGGTCAACTTCTTCATAAGTGATGTCGGCTTTAGTCACTTGTTTTGGTATACTAATTGAGATTTGCGTAAGGAAAGCTGTCAGGTGTCTGCTGGTTTTCTCAGCTTCAGACACTTCCCTATTTATGAGTTTTTGTTTTTCAGACACTGGAACTTTCTCCCCCTTGTGTGGATGTGGTAGAAAGAGGTGGAGCCCACCCCCACCCCCACTCCCACCCCCATCAGCAATTGAACAGCAGCTCTCTCCTGGAATGAGAGCTCCTGATTCCCATGAGCCTGGCTCCCAGAACTCCCTGCTTCAGGGTGACAGGCTCTGCTATCTCCACACTTCACCCTGGCTCCTTTCCCAGTCCTCAGGTGCTCTGGCTCTCTTTTTCTTTCTACTTCAGTGTTCGACTCCAGCTAAATGCCCTTAGTAAGGCCAGCAGAAAAGCTACTAAATGTAGATGGTTTTTCTTACCAAAGAAAGAGGGACATTTCAGTCACTACATTTTCAATTCATTTACCCTTTGTGCCGAGTGGCCTGACTTCAGAGGAAGGGGACAAGCCCCAAGACATTTATACCAAGGAATAGAACATGCTTGACTCACTTTCCAGCTTCCTGCCTGCTGGTAAGAGGGGCCATGTTGGTCTGAGTGATACGTTTATCTTATTTCCCTTTATTTCCCTTTTGCTTAAAGTAGAGAGATGAATTCAGGGAATTTTCTATGACAGTTGTGTGGTCGGGGGGTGGGGGGCAGGTGATGGCACAGCTGTAACATAACTGGACTCAACATGGGAAAGGCCCTGGGTTCAGGGCACACGATATCCTAGAGCAGTGATCCCATGTGTGTGTGACCATGACTTGGGTGAGTTGAGATTGGGAGTGGATTGCAATGTGAAGACCCTAAGGGGTGTGCTTTTCTCTGTCTCATGGAAAAAATAAACTTAAGAAATCATCTTACAAAAAAGTTAATTGTGGGACACAGAGGAGATTTGTCTCACCTAAAGGCAATGGTAGCTTTTTTGGGGGGGTGGGGAGGAGAGGTGTAG
Source organism: Tupaia tana (assembly GCA_026018925.1). NCBI lineage: Eukaryota > Metazoa > Chordata > Mammalia > Scandentia > Tupaiidae > Tupaia > Tupaia tana. The sequence continues at coordinate 111,071,916 of JAKSZU010000001.1, read as the reverse complement.
GCAATCTATACAAATACTGAGACAAACACTTGTGACTTAATATTTTGCTGCTTCTCCATGTGAAGCCTTTTCTGGATGAAGGGAAAGGTTAGATGTGGCAGTTGTGAAGGATCGGGACATCACTTTGGGCATGTTTTCCGGACTCTTCTGAGCCTGTAGTTGGACTTTGCAAAGGTTCAGTTCCCAGAAAAAGGGCCTCCAACTGCTCCACTGCCCAGGGGCATGAGGGGCCGAAACCATATTACCCCTCATTCAACCTTTACTTCAAGTCTGAAGACCACTGGGCCTTGGCAGTATCTGGGCACCCAGTGCTTCTGCCAACACTGGCATAAGACTGAGGAAGATCTCCCTGTGTCTCTGAACCCTCCCTTCACTGGTCTTTTATCTGAGAGTTGTGGGAGGGGCATGTTGGAAGCCCACCAGTACACTTGTGTAAATCTACATGTGTGAGCATGCGCATGTGTGAGATGCATGTGCTCAACAACACATCGAACTCAACCTTTTATACACAGGGTCTTCAAAAAGTTTATGAAAAATGTGTATTATGAATAAAACTATGCGTGACTTTCAAAATGTTTTTGTACCCAAATAAACTTGGACTTGAGCTTTATTTTTCCATGAACTCTTTGAAGTCCTCATATCGTCCTCAAATCTAGGGCTTACATTACCCATTGAAATAGAGGCAATACTACTGTGTCATGAAATGAAACAAGAAAAAAATCAACAAAATCCCAAACCCCAAAGTGCCCTCATTTCTACGTAATGCTTTCAATGACCGCTTTTATCTTGGAATCTACTCATAACGACAGATATCACTGATGACTGTGAAGTTTCAGATGGAGAGAGGGAGGGGACCTGTCTTGTCAGAGGGCATCCGTTCCAGGGTAGATATAGAGTACTTGGGTCTCACTTATAAGTGAAAGAAGAAATACAACTAAACAAAGTCGTTACCAGACAGAGAAGATGAAGATGTGATTGAAGTCGATGGCGCCTGTCACAGGTATCTGCTCAGACACCTGGGGTGTCTAGATTTCTAGACTGCCCCTAGTTCCTGTGTCCATGTAGGAAGGTCTCCTATACTCGGTCCTGAAACTCTGGCAGAAGTCAACAGGGACTTTAGGTATTTCCTCAGCTGGTAGCAGTTCACCCAACATGGGACTTTCTCTGTGCCCCATTTTCTTCTTCCTTTTCATGTTCACCTCAAAAACCAGATCTGACTCTAGTCCTGGTGAGGACATCATGAGGGAAATACTCATGTGTTGAAGAAGTCTTGTCTTCTGGGCATTCCAGGGAGAATCTCCAGTAAAACAGAGTGGTTAAGGGCTCAAAGACTAGGAGGCGTGGATTTGAATCTTGGTTCGGCATTTTTACCTACTGAATGACTAGGTACTTCATCTTTTAGGGTCCCTTTGGTTTATTTGTTAAATGGTATTTTGTGTGGTTTCTTAAGAGTGCTTTGGTATCTAGTAAATGCTCAATACACAAAGCTATTATTATATCCTGCTGGATAAATATAGTCCAATTATCCCACATCCAGTGCACTGCCACTTTTAATTGTTAGCATAGTCACAGATACTGTGATTATAGTGTCTTCTCTTTCAAAAATATATTTGCATATAGCTTGATGGAAATACGTTTTTGAAAGAGATGCCTCTGGAACAGGCAGACCTGGGTTTACGTTCCAGCCTCACCTTTTCCCTGTGGTCTTCTCTGAGGGCCAGGACTAAGAACAGCTCCTTCAGATTACATTGTACATGTGAGAGCTATGTGAAAGTGCTGTTAGTGGTGGCTGTAGTTACGTTTTATCAAACACCTACTATGTGCTCAGTATAACAGTCTTGTGAGGTAGAAATTATGATTCCCATTAAAAAATATATATCATATATCTATTATATATGATATATATTTAATTTTAATTCTTTTATTTTTTTATGAGAGAGACACTTAACAGGGTCTTGTGTTGTAACAAGGTCTCCAGCTCACCTGGATCTTCAGTGCACACACACAGCCCTAGCATGTTTCGGGTCAACTCAAGATCTGAACCTGTGGTTGGTCATGTGGCTTCCAGCACTGCAGATCAGTATACTTCCACCTGGGCCATCAAGACTGGGATGATTATTCCTATATTATATATAAGGAAACTGAGGCTCAGAGACATTAAGTAAGCCATCTGAGGTCATGCAGTCAGTAAGCAGTAGGAACTGGATTTAAATCCCAGTGTAGGAATTCTTCCATGTTACTCCCCAGCTGAACCCTGTACCTTTTCCCCCAACCCTGGGTCCTAGGGCCTATTTAGTTATTGGCCTTTCCAGATTATTTTCTGGGTCTTTGACTGTCTTCAGCCAACATATCTAGTGGCTTCTTATTCTAACCTCTGTCACTTCTGTCTTTTTCCACACTTGTCTCCCCCACTTGCCTCCGGCGTCCCTGAGGACAAGGGCTGCTGGGCCAGTCTCTGCTTCCCCAGCTCTAGTGGCTTGCCAGGCCACAGTAGATCTCTGTGTGTAAAATTAGTAACCAAGGCATTCAAGGTAGTGACGGAGATTGGGGCTTTCAGAGTGCAGGGCCATCCCACGCTGTCTGCCCACAACCATCTCTGTATTACCTGCCATAGATGTGCTGCTTGAGAGGTCCTGAAATGTCTGTGGCCTGTGGATCCCACTTTCCCCTGAGTCATCAGTACTTCATGTACGGAGCTTTTCTGCCTCTATTAGCAGGATGTCCCAGGCCCACTGCTGGGCCTGGAGTCTCACATCCTGCCCCCACCCTGCACACCCACTGTGCGGTACTAACACAGCCAGCAATTCTAGGCCACACCGACTCCCCAATCCCCTGTGCTCCTGTTGCTGACCACAGCCACACGCAAGCCTCCAGACATGCCAAGAACCATGATTTGCCCATCCATTTGTTCATTTATGCATTCCCACATCGATCATGGTCCTACAGATTCTCACACTAATAAAGAACTCACAGATAAGCTAGGGATCTCCCAAACTGGGGTTAGTCTCAAAATTACCCAGTAAAGTTTTGCAGATACGGATTTCTGGTCTCCACCTGAGATCCACTGAGACAAAATCTCTAGGAGTAGATTTGTAGGAATCTGGATATTTAAGATGCTTACAACATGATGCTGAGGCTTGGCAGGGTGGGGATCCCCTAGTCTGTGTAGTGGAAGCTCTGAGAAGGCATAAAAACGAAGACAGAAGGCTGCTAGCGGACTGTTCTGCCTCATCCCTTATCCTTTGTAACGGGCTCAATGGCCTTTAAGAATCCTGTAGCATTTACTTCTCAGGAGGAAGTACTTTACCCTTGGATATAAAACTGTTACTGGGGAACCAGCAGTTAGTGTAATGGCTATGTCGCTGGACTCCCACGTAGTCGACTGCGGTTCACGTCCTGGACCCGGTGGCTTAAAACTCACACCGGGCACATGTGCGTGCGTGCCCAAGATCCCGAGAGGAGAATGGAGGAGAAGGGATTGCGGCGTGACCATCCCCCCTGGGGGGTGATTTCTCGCTTTCTGTCTCTATGTCTCTCTCTGTCTGTCTGGCAAGCGCACGCGCCCTATAGCGAAAACCTCTCCAAAACAAACAAACAAACAAACAAACAAAACCTGTTACTGGATGGTTGGCTTCTTGAGGAAAAGGACATGTCTGTTTTCCTCATTGCCTATGGCAGGGTCTGGTATCTAGTAGCTGCCCAGCCAATATTTGTTGAATGAATTCATTGTCTCATCCCCTTGAGGCATGTGCTATGTGGTTGGCTTATAGTTTCATGACTCTGTGTGTGTGTGTGTGTGTGTGTGTGTGTGTGTCTACATGTGTGTCTGTAGGGGCGGACAGACAGGCATGCTAAGATGAGAGGCCCTCTTGCTCTGCAACTGAGTAGGCCCCCTCTGTGAGGAGGAATCGGGATTAGAAACTGAGTCCATAGTCCTGCTTGGGCAGGAATGGGTCAAACCCTCTGGAAAGTGTGGCGTTTGCCAAAGACAGACACTGGCCCAGGCTAAGCTTTTGGGCAAGTAGAGGCGGCTGGCACGGGGTAGTCATTAAAATGGCAGTTGACCTCCTGGCAGCTCGATTGAGGCCCTGTAGACCTTGGTTTTCCCCAGCTGGCCCACTGAGACCCTCAGAGAGAGGCCCATCCATCACAGGAGTCCCCTGGGAGGGCCCCGGGCGCTTTTCTGCGAGTCAGTTATGGGCTCCGTTTTCAGCACAGATCTTGTCAAATTCAAGCTGTCAACTGCACAGACCCTGAAAGCCTGTCACAGACCTCTGGGGACAAGCGTGCTGTGGATGACCTTGAGGGGCCTCTGCAGAGTGTGAGTCTGTGGTGATAAGAGGAACAAATGAGAAGGAGCCACCTGGGCCAATCGCCATTGTGCTCGTCCGCCCTGTCCCTCTGTGTGGATCCTCGAGGGATGCCTGGGCAGCTGCACTGAATACATTTCCCTGATTTACCCTTTTGGTTGCCACTCTCCCTTTCTGCCGTCTCCTACAGGGGAATGGGAAGCTGTGCGGGGAGCAGGCTAAGGATGCAGGCTAACTCTATCACCCAGAAGCTGTGTGACCTCGGGCAAGTTACTTAATCTCTCTGAATCTGTTTCCTTAAGTTGTGGTGAAGATGGTACAAGAAGATACACTGCTAAGCACAGGGCCTGGCTCGTAGTAACTACTCAATGATTATCTATGATTGTCACCATTTTTTTTTAAAAAATTTTTTTGTGAAGGTGAGGCACAGATCAGCTTGGATTCCTTTCTGATTTTTCCCCACTTCAGTAGTATTGAGTAATGTGTTTCAATAGCACGTGACCTCAGAACATCCATTTAAAGATGACTAAATAGGGGCCAGGTGGTGGCACAGTGGTAGCATAGCTAGACCTACATGAGAAGGTCCTGGGTTCAGATCCTGGGGCCTCTCTGCAAACACCAGGCTCATACACACTCAAGATCCAGGCTGGGTAAGATAAGGGGTGGATCACCATGTAAAGACTCTGTTGAGGGCATTTATCTCACTGTCTCTCATGGAAGAGATAAATAGATAAACTTAAAAAAAAAAGATGAGTAGATGGAGGTTAAGCTATAATTAGAGGCCAAGTCTCCTGACAGATGCTGTTTCCCATCCTGGTCTCCAGATGGACTGGACAGCAGTCCCTCATCCTCCCAGTCCCCAAGCCCTTTGTGGGAGTGCAGAGACACAAGTTCTCTTCAGAGGGTACAAGCTGGCACTTCATGGAGCTTTCTCTGGTCCCTTGGGAGAGAAGTTTGGGCAGGGCTGGTCTGCCTGGTGGGCTTGTCTCAGGCGTGGTCTGGGGCTGGGGTATCCTCACTGGAGCTATAGGGAGCACTACAACTGAAGTGAAAGTTGAAATCACATTAGTTAAACAGAACCACCTGAGCAGGATACAAAAGAATGGCTATGGGTGGATCTGGAACGCTGAGGAATCTGAGCGTGAGGGAGGTGAGAGGAAGAGCAACATGACCTAGGGAAAGGAAAGCTGCCTAAGGCAATGGCCACTCATACGTTAAGTCTGTCAGAAGGTTATTCGAAGGCCCAGATGTTCTAGTAGGCTCCTCTGAGGTATGTCAGAGTTCCCTCATCTTGTATCTGTGAGGAGTACCGGCTGCTGGGACTGATCCCAAACCTCTCCTCCTCCTCAGAAGGAAACATGTTGGTCGGAGGAGAGATTCTAGACAGAAATGGAAGGATCCCACACCACTAGGCCAGTTCATCACCAGTATTTATTGAGCACCTGCAGCATTAAGATGAGACAAAATATGGTAGGACAAGGGCTGTTGGCTTGGTCCCTTTTTATCACTGAAAGGCCCTTACCTCTGGAGGGCCCTTACCTCTGACAGAGGCAAGGGGCTTGCAGGTGTCCCCCAGGAAGACTGTTGTCCCAAAGGACAAAACCAAAATCCTTAGGCTGTGAGACCAGCAGAGCAGTTGGGAGAAGGACATCCAGAGCCAGGTTGTGACCCGGGTACCGGAATTGTGGGCAATGGCAGCTGCCATCCCGAAGCAGGGCTGGTGGGTGAGGGGTGAAGGGAAAGGCCAATTGTGGCTGGTAGTCAGCAGGGCTGAAGGGGTTGTCAAAGGGGATGGCCTGCCTCCATATTACTCAGAGGCAAAGCTGCACTTCCTACTGGCCCTTTAAGAAAGGCGCCTGCCTGGTGAAATGTCGGGCAGAGTGGAAACCCAGAGAGTGTGACCAGACACCACTCCCTCTGTGCTCAGAGTCACGCAGTCTCCGGTCCATGCCTGTGAGTGACGTGGGTGCTTGTTTGTGTGGGGACTGTTCCCATAGCCGTGCCCCCCAGGTTACCCCAACCCTATGCCATCCACAGATCATACTAAATAATACTAGGTTGCCTCTGAGAGGTCATCTTCTCACTTCCTGGGTGTCTAATTTAGATTAGATTCATGTTTTCAAAAATGTGGTTTTGGGTACCTCTAGCTGAACATGAACTGGATTTATGTAGTGTGTGGGCAAGCTATTTTATGTTTATTTTAGTGCTTATTAGAAAAATTTAACTGGCACATTAGGCATGTGATTTCATGGTTATTACCCAAGATAAGGCTAAGTTTATTTAAGTATAAATGGTGAGTCAAATGGAAAGCAAACAAAAGCAGGTAAATATTAGTGTAAGTTAGCACTCTCCACCAGAAATAAAGTGGGAGGCAGAAATGTGAACCACAAATGTAATTTCAAGTGTTCTATGAGTTACAGGAAAAAAAGAAACAGGTAAAAGTAAATTTAAAAATTGATATTTAATCTAAAATATTTCTACATGTAATCACTAGAAAAACTTTCAAGAGAGATCAAATATATGCATTATATATATATATAATTATATATATATATATATAGTCATTGGAACAGTCATGATGTATTTTTCTATGCAAAAATATGTCATGACTTTTGATGACTATATATGTATATACACACACACACACACACACACACACACACATTGTCATGGAGTGAAAGTCGATCTCATGTTAGCTAAAAAGAGCCATCTGAGCAGGATGTGAAATATAAAGAATGGTGATGAATTTGGAGCTCTGAGAAACCTGAGCATGAGGGAGTTGAAAGCAGCAGAGGCAAGGCTGGGTAAAAGGGAAGCTATAAACATATACTAATCAGTCTTCAAAACTTGGCATGTGCTTTACACCTATGCCACTTTTCAGTATGACCCAGCCATGTTTCAGGGGTTGAGTGGACATACGTGGCTGTGGCTACCATAGGTCTAGAGGGTGTGGAGGTGCAGCAGCACTGTGAAGGTGAAGGTGACATAATTTCTTCAATCTAGAGCTTTTTTTTTTTTTTTTTTTTTTTTTTTTTGCTATAGGGTGTGTGCACTCACCAGAAAGGCAGAGAGAGACAGAGAGACAGAAAGTGAGAAATTACCCCCCAGGGGGGGTTGACCATGCCACAGTCCCTTCTCCATTCTCCTCTTGGGATCTTGGGCACATATGCACACGTGCCTGGTGTGAGTTTAAGCTGCTGGGTCCAGGACTTGAACCGTGGTTGGCTACATGGGAGTCCAGTGACATAGCCATTACGCTAACTGCTGGTCCCTAGAGCTTCCTAGTTCTAACATCTGTGCTTCTCTCATATTTTCATTCTCTGCCTTGTGCAGAGTCACTCTTACTCTTCAAATCAGGGCCTACTTTCTTGCCTATACTTCTCTCTACTTTCTTCTTGTACAAAGCAACAAACTTCATCTGCTGCCCACAAGAATTTCATGCGTGAGTTCATATTATATGTGTTCACTGAATCTCCTGAAATATACAGATTAGAGAGAGACTCCTTTCAAAAGCCATGTAGAAATGCTTTTGGTTCATCCCTGCTGCTTCCTCTGAGTCATCGGCCAGTGTCAACTTGCATTGGTGTGTTTGCCAGTGTGGGATATACCTTCTCTCAATCATCTGGCAGGTGGCCTGTGGAAATGGGCCCTGTAACATAATTAATAAAACCTATCTTTTATATTCATCAGAATCATCTGGGGAAATTTTTGAAAAGGCAAGGGTACTCTTGATACCATTAGATAAGGTATATGATTATGACACTGGACATGTGATTCTGATGTGATATGTCTGAGAGTCACATAGGCCGGTAATGGCTTGCTGGAGAGCCCCATGGTCATGAGTGTACTAATTGGAAATACTCTTCAAGTTGCCACAAAGAATTTTATGCCAACCCACACATTTCTTAGAAAAAATACCTACTAACATCTAACCAAGCCAGGCATTAGTTCCCTGGGCCCTTAATGACTGTATTTTCCAAAAAGGGTTCTCATCGTGATCTCTCCTTTATTCTCCCTGCCATTTTATCCCTTGTAATGCTCTCCAGGGACCAATTAACATTATCTGAGTGGAAATTGAGTCATAAGTGAGAATGAGCTTGTCCTGGATCAGGTTTCCATGTGTGTGTTTGGGGGTCTGTGTGTGTGCACATTGCTGCATTGCATGGAAAACTGTACCCAGAATCTTAGGTCTCATCAGGAAAGTCATCCTCATGTCTGAGTCCAGGAATAAAGCCCTTGGGACTTGTGGATTCCAGATGGAAGGTAGAGTGAACTCAACTCATGTTAAGGAACAGGAGGATTTTGAAGCCCAAAAGCAATGGGGGTTAAGACCAAGACCCAAGAGAAAACAGAATCCTTAAAGTAAAGGGGGAGAGGGTTTAGATTCATTCACCTTACCAGGCATTTAACTTTTGTTACCTTTTACAGGAGATATTTTTAGTACTATTTCATGACTTGAGATGTTGAGGCCCGGAGAGGTAATTTGTGCTTTATCAGCCAATGGATAGGAAGCAGAATTGAGGTCTGCATGATTAGAAAGCTTAATCCAAAGCTTCAAAGCTGATGTTATTCTCTCAATGCCAAATACTCTCTCAAGATAGTAATAGCTCAGCCTATTTATGGACTTTCTATTTCTTTGTAAAATAAATATAGTAAGAAGATGAAGTTAAATGTTTCTTGTTGAAGACAGATCACCATGCCCTAGAGGAGACTGACCTCTCTTTGCTTGTATCAGTTACCATGATGCACTTGTGGGATGACTCTCAGTCAGGATCTGCAGCATCATTAACTGAGTTCACATACATTGTGTCATCCGGGAACCCACTCTGAGACAGATGGCACATTCAAAAGGATAATAGAGAGGAGTTCTAGCATAAAGACAGTCTACAGAGGTGTGGGTAGGGCTAGGGATGGGGAAGCACCCAGGAGTAGCTGTTATCACCCTAAGCCTGATGAGGCAAGCAGAAAGGGTGTTTTCTCAAACCCAGGGAGATCTGAATCCTTAGGGGAGAGACCCCAAGGCTGGAGCCATGGACATAGATGGTAGCATGTGGCCACTGCCAATGCAGCAGGAAAATCAGTACTCCAACCTCTTCTTTCACCTGATTCTAAGCCTTGGCAAATGGGGACTACCCAGTGCACACCCAGAGCTGTAGACAGTGCCTGCACGTGGTAAAGGTGAATATTCCTATCACTTGTATTTGCATCCTCTGGCCTGGTGCCTTTTTTTTTTTTTTTTTTGGTGAGGTTTTTGCTATAGGGTACATGTGCTCGCCAGAAAGACAGAGAGAGACAGAGAGATAGAAAGCGAGAAATCACCCCCCCAGGGGGGATGGCCACGCTGTAATCCCTTCTCCTCCATTCTCCTCTCAGGATCTTGGGCACGCATGCACACACACCTGGCGTGAGTTTAAGCCACCAGGTCCGGGACTCGAACTGCAGTCGACTACATGGGAGTTCAGCGATATAGCCATTATGTAACTGCTGGTCCTGGCCCTGATGCCTTCTTGAAGCTATTTCTTCAGAAAAAAAATAGAGAGCTTTGTCCTCTCTGCTGAAAACTAGTAGCAAGTTAAACTGCAGTAAATGAATTTGCTGCTTCACCCTGGTCTGGGCACTCATATAACTGGCTATGACCTTATTCAAGGAGGGAAACTCCTATTTGGTTGACTATTGAGTTAATAACCATAAATTGAACCATGTTTCCCTTAAGAAATGTGGAGATTGATCCTGAAACAAGAGGAGTTATGAAATATTTGATCGAGAGATCAAGAGAGGATTTGTGTTGAGTTTGCTGCATATGTCTTGTGACCAAGGGTTGTAGCCAATTTGAACAGGAAGCACAATGGGATGGAAGGAGAGTCACTGTGCTAGTTATTTGGCATTCTCAATGTCCTCCAGCTCCCACGGCGTTCTCTTCTCTTCCCCACCCTGCTCTGTGCCCAGTGGGGGCTGATGCTTAAAAATTGCACTACCCAGGTTCTCTTGTCCAGGTTTCCAGTTGGGTTTAACAAATGGGAGAACCCAGCAGGAAGTCCAAATATGGGAGGAGAGAAGTTAGATATTTCTCTGGCCTTTGTTTCTGGCTGCATATGTATCCTTCCATTGTTACGGTTCCTACTGGGCAGCTATCCTTCAAGTCTCCATCGTCAGTGGAGCTCCAATAATAACAATTTCCGTTTTGTGTCCCTTTTAGCCTATGTGTGGTTATGGATTCCCTCTGGTTCCCTTAACCTGGCTCACACCTCTATAAGGAGCTTACACCTCTATATATTCATTAAAGGCTCTTTATTTGAACCATCTGTGATAGTTTGTGAATTGCATATTGGCTGACTCTGATTTGCTTGTAGCCTCTTCTGATTAACTCATAGCAGGTGTTCAACCAAGAATTTTGAATGGAATGGCTCTGTGGCATTTGGGTATCCCAGAGAATATGCCTAATGTTCTTATGTAAACCTGTCATTTGTGTCACTTATAGTGGAAATGAAAAGATATGATTGCGTAGAAGTGTAGAGGAAAATGGTAGATACCAGAAGCTGGGAAGGGATAGCAAGTAGATAAGTGAAATGAGTTCTAGACCACAATAACACAATAAGAGTAACAATAATTGGTGACAATTCAATTTATATTTCAAATTAGCTATTACACAAGCTTTTGAGTGCTCACAACACAAAGCAATAATAAATATTTGAGATGATGGATATATTTACTACTTAATTTGATCATTATACATTGTATTCATGTGGTAAAACACCATACCCCATAAATACAGGAACTTCAAAAAGTTTATGGAAATAATTGAGTTAAAATACAAGTTTATTTTGGTGCAAAGAAATTAAAATCCATTATAATTTTTTAAAAATATGCATTTTCTATAAACCTTTTTTTTTTAGAGAGGTTTTGTTATAGGGCGAGTGTGCTCGCCAGAGACAGAGAGATAGAGAGTGAGAAATCACCCCCCAGGGGGGATGGCCACGCTGCAATATCTTCTCTTCCATTCTCTTCTTGGGATCTTGGGCACACACACATACACGCCCAGCGTGAGTTTAAGCCACCGGGTCTGGGATTCGAACTGTAGTCAACTACATGGGAGTCCAGCGACATAGCCATTATGCCAACTGCTGGTCCCTTCTATAAACCTTTTGAAGACTTATAGTTGTACATACAACTATTACGTATCAATTAAAAAGTATGATAGAAAATGATCAACCACTGTTGGTTGTGGCCTATGATTCAAGAGTCATCAGAAATGTATTATATCTTGGTCATATTTAATTTTTAAAAGGGCAGAATAGTGAGAATTGACCCTCACTACAGCTTGGGTTTGCAGAATAATTCCACATTTGTTTATGTTTTTAGGGTTTTATCAGTTCCTATCCACTTTAGATTGAGGGCTTCATTCTGTTTCATACTTGCATGGTATCAAGTAAGAAAAAGGAGATCTTAGGGTCCTGAACTTTTAGCCCCTAGAGATATGATTGTGTAGCCATGGCACATGTCTATGTGGTGTCTCTGGAGACTCCCTTGGGTGTTGTCCTTAGCATTGGCCATAACCGAAGCGTGAGCTGAAGGGAAAGTTGGCTTTGAAACCGTGGACCCATTGAGGTTAGAGTGGTTTCCTGTCCCCATTAAGAAGAACCATATCTGTCACACATGTTGATAGCTGACTCTTCTTCTCAGAGTTTTGCGTGGTAAAAGGGCATGGGAATGCACACGATTTCTACACCTTCTAGTTCCCCCCAAGGAAATGACTATTCCCAGAGAGCGCCAGTGTCTATAGCATGGCAGGCATAGCACACATGCCTTGAAGTCAGTCAATCAGACTGGCTTTGTTTAACGTCCCCGTGAAGCAGCACTATGGGAAGGACTGTTCAATGTTTCCAAAACATGTTTTGAAAAGAAGCCACCAGAAGGAGAAATGATTTGCTTAAAATAAGTTACTAACCCATTGTAACACTTTGGTTATTATTTGCTCTAAAGAAATGAAAACTCCAAACCCTCAGACTCAAGTGTGGCCCACATTTTATAGCCTGTTGATCTGATTGATTTTGTTTGGAAAAATATATGCAGAATTACTTGAGGAATTCTGTGTTCACAGTGGAGAGTAATGGCAACCAAGGGGATGATGGTGGCAGATAGTTTCTGGGACCCTTCCTTTCTGCTCAGCTACCCCAACTTCTGTTGTGCTCTTTCTCCACTGCAAACAACTGCTTTTGTTTTTAGGAGGATCCTTTCCCATGGACTCCATGTGTTTTGTTCTTGTCCATCTCTCTAATTTCATTGTTCTGAATCTATCCAGACTGCTTTTGTATGTGTTTTTGGTTTCTCTTTGTCAACTCCTTGGCCTATCCTTTTAGAATTCAGTCTTCTGTTATGACTAATCTTTGCTTGATTTTTGAGGTGCAAAACACCTATTTCACCCCTGTTGTCTTTGGAACCTCATAATCTGAGTTCATCTTAGCCCCCATTCTTCCCTCTGCCTCCACAGAGTATCTGTGGGGGTCTGGCGAGAAATTAGACAATTTTCTTGGCCTTGAAAACTATAACTAGTTCCCTGTGATAAGGGAAATACAAATCAAAACAATGAAGTATGATTCCCTTCTACCAGATTAGTAAAAATTAATTAAGTCTATGATAACGAGGATGGTAAGATGTGGGCATTACTCTGGTGAGTTATAGGCACAGTTTCTTTAGAGAAAAGCTTGAAATATCTACTAAAACCAAAGATATGTTCCTGCTAATGAAATAGCAGTTCTGCTCCTGAGAATACAACCTGGAGAAACCATCACAGAGGTGTACAGATCTGTGTTTGTGTGTGTCCATATAATAATATACACATATACACATACGTATATGTGTATGTAAACAAGCATACAAAAAAATGCTGATTACACAGCCCAGAAGCTGTGGTTTATGAAACTGAATACCATATTATACAGAAAATTAATATTGGAGTGTTGGAAAAGTCATAGAAAAATGATTCATGACTTTTTTGATGACCCATCATAAATCTACTGGATCAACATTTATCAATGTGTATAAATTTTATAACTATGTTGTGTAAAAAAGAAAGTTATAAATGGGATGTGTGTTGTATCTATGCACATGTAAATGAAATTTATATTGAACTGTAAAGAATATCTTTATTAATATATTCATATTTATTAAAAAACTAAACCATACATAGTAATGATATAGGCCAACTTCAAGTTAGTGGTTATGTTTGGGGCAGGAGGGGGATAGGATGAAGAAATGCACTTTTAGTTGTATCTGGATAATTTTATTTCTTTATAAAGGGGGGGAGAGAGAGAGTATGTAGTGTGAAGCCAGTGGGCAAAATGTTAATCCTGGTGATGAGTTTACAGTGATCTATAACTATATTTTCTATTTGTCAGTATGACTGAAATGATAATTACAAATTCAAAACAGTATAATAATTGTTTATCAGACTATTGTCTTGGATAACTGATGCTAACTTGAAGATTCACAGACGTACTTTCAGGTGGGCACAGAACCTTTGAGGACATCTGGTCAGTCTTCCTCTGGTTCTAGAATCTCTTCTATGACTTCCCTATGGCTATGTGTGAACACTGCAGGGTAGTGGATCTCTAACCACTGAGACTCTCTTTAAATGAGACTCTAGAGAGGTTGTTGGTTAATTTGAGCTGAAATCAGTCTCCCACTGATCTCAGACCTTCAGTACTGGTTCTGCTCTTCCATTCTCATAATTCCTACTGCAGTGATTCTTGGACTGCTGGGAAACAGGGACCCTGGGGCCAGCCTTACAGGGGAACTAAGGAAGAAAGAGGAAGCAGAAGGGCTGGAGCCAACCCTAAGGCGTTCCTCTTTGGAAAGGCTGGCTCGAAATGGGACTTACCAGGACTAGCATGCTGAGAGGAGGAAGCCGTACTTTTAGGTCAAAATTCTGTTGATCTGGGGCAAACTGCCCTTTGCGTGGCTGCTTTCTCAGGCCTTACTTCCCCAAATGGGGGCACGTGCACAGCTGCAGTGGTGTGGCCACAGCACCCTGGGATCTTAAGGGCAGGCCAGCAGAAGGGCGGATCTGAGCCAGTGACTCACGAGGACCCTCCAGGGTGTTTTCTTCTTCCAGGTCTTCTGTGAAATCAGCTGGAAAAGGAGGTCATATGTTAATTTCCCTCTACTCTGGCCAGTCTGGAAAAAAAAAATCCAGCACCAAAAAAGCTTCCTTTTATTCTCTTATGTCATGTTAAAATGTAGCCAAACTAAAGGCCTTTCCAACAGATAGAAATCATGTTTGTGGGCACAAGTGAGAACCCATTACTCTGTGTTCTAAATAAAACTCCTGTAATTTCCTGACCGTTGTTTCTATACTTTTGGTGAGCTGGAATATTTTTCCCCTAAGGTACTCTTCTTTTAGGAGTAAATGGTAAAGGATTTGGAAAAAAGAAAAGTCAGTTGCCAGAGTTCTGGAATTTGTACAACTTTGAGCCTAAGTAATTTTTTCCTAAATGTTGTAGTATGAGAAGCCTTGACATAGCTGGGGCAGGAGCTCTAGTTGCTGGTTCTTTCTCAGTGTGATCTCAGTGAAGCAGGGACATGGGGTGAAGAAGCCTTGGGTATAATATTGGCACTTGACAGTCCTTGTCTTACTCTTTTTCTGGTTATAGGTTCAGTTCTGTAGACCAATGATCCTCAAACTTTGCCACATATAGGGTTCCCCAGGAGCTTTATGCAATGTGAACAAGCTCTAGGTGCACCTTACACCAACTGAACCATGTCTTTTGGGAGTGGGACCTAGGCAGCTGCACTTTTTAAAATGCCTGCCTCCATGTGATTCCAAACAAGACAAGTGTGAGAACCAATGCTAAACCTTGAAAATTCAAGGGGTTTTCCTTAGAGCTGTGTGGAAAAGAGCAAGCACTAAAGATTTCATTATGTTAATAATAACATAAGAACACTCAAGGGCTTGCTATTGGCCAGCCACTGTGCCCAGTGTTTTTTGTGGATTATCCAATTAAAATTCAGAACAACATGCTGACATTCTGAGGTAGGTTATTTATTTCATAGAAGAGGAAACTGACCTTCAAAGAAGTTAAGGAACTTGTCCAAGGTGATACAGCAAAATTGTGATTCGAGGGCGCCTTCACTTCAAAGGCTGAACTTAGCACTGATATTTACTGAAGTGGAAAATGTCTCTCTCTCACACACACACATGCACATACACACATTTAGGAATGTTTTAAAGAATAAGTGCTTTTTGAAAACATCTTGTCCACCCATTCTTTTCAGTTGATATCCACAAATTTAAATTTTCAGGGCACCACAATTCTTGAGCTTTCTGATGAATTTTTCATTGAGTATCACGATGAAGCAGGTGAGGCATCAATATCTAGTATTTGGATACAAAGGGTCAGAATTGCTTTCATTATTGCTCTCAACCAAAAGGTGAAGAGAACACTCGTTTAATTTTAGGACACATGGAAAATTGGTGAAACTTCTTTTTTTCAAGATGGTGTGATGATGTAATGGAAAGGAGGCATGAGATCAGGGTTCTCTGAGTTTTTCCACTTAAACACTGTGTAACTTCAAGTAAGTCACTTCTCATCTCTGAGCTTCAATTTCCTCATCTGAAAAATAAGGAAATTGAATCAAGTATTTGTTAAAAGTCCTTTCAGTTCTATGATCCAGAGGATAAATATCATAACAGTCTTAGTCTACCTGATGATGAAGCCTCAGCAGGCTGGCCGATTGCCATTGGCATGGTTATTCTTATTTGTAGGACAGACTTCCTTAAGCTTATGTCCAGTAATGTACAGGGAGTCAGTCATCAAACAGTGGACAAATCTGGGCCAGTTCCATAGTCTAGTGGCTAAGGGAGCTGGCTCCCACATGGCTGACTGTAGTTTTTCTGGCCTGATAGTGTGTAAGCATATACATGCCCCGAATCCTGACAGGATAAAGAAATGAAGAAAAAGGACTTGTCACATGACCACATCCCCTTTGGAGGTACCTTCTCTTTTCTAGTGAGTGCATGTGCTCCCTGGCATTTTAAGGGGAAAAAAAACCCCAAAACATAAAAACAATGGACGAATCGCTCAAGTAGCAATGGACGGTTTAGGGATGATTGGAAAAGGCACACTCTAATATGTAATGAGAAAATGTAATGTAGATGTTAACTTCATAAGGGTGAAAGTAAAAATACAAAGAATATATGCCAAAAAAGTCAATCTCATGCCTGATTTCTGTATCTAATGGACTTCAGCATTGTGGCAGCTTGGAGGGGCCAACGGTGAGCATAACTCATGGGAGAGACCAGCAGTCTGCCAGACCCTGGCACTCAACTTGCAAACCCGAGATCTGACCCAGAACTGCCTTGATATATATATAACCATAAGTTACCAACAGTCTTACTAACTTATAGTGAGAGACCTCTCTTGTCTTGGAAAGAGTTTACATCTGCCCTTGGGGAAGAACTTCTGGTCCAGTCCAAGGAAGGAAGACTGGAACTGGAATGGTGGCCAGGAGAAAATGGGACCAGGACAAAGGGAGAGAAGCAGACTTTAAGGACATTTCCTCAGACCATGTTGTGGATTTTGACTGTCCAGTGACTATTCCCACCTCCTTTGCACCAGCACACCAGATACCTTGTAGGGATTTGTCTCTCCCTCGTTGTGTTTAGGCTTTGACACTGGTTGATCCAATAAATACCCTACTATGTTAAAAGTGAAAGGCACCTTCTAACAGAGCCTTCTGCTGAGGAGCAGGTATGTAACCTCAGCTTGATCCATCATACTCTCTCCCAGAACTTTATGGTTTGAATGGAAGGGAGCAGGTTGGAGTTTATCAGGAAATACAGGGGAGAACCTCCAGGTGAGGCTGTCTGGTAGCTTCTGTGACTAAGACCTTCAGGTTCTCATCTGTCCCAAGCCTGGTTTCTAGGCCCTGTGTTCTTCTGGTCTTTTCTGTAGTGTTCCCTTCAATAGTGTACCCTTCTACACTCCTCCTCAACTGTTTTTTCTGAAATAGCCCAGAGTCAGTTGCTGTGCAAAAAACTTGACAGACAGGTCCTGGCTAGCCCACAGAGCCCTCCTTGCCTCATACAGTGGATACCCCTCTAATGTGATTTCTGTTCACCTGACTTGTGTCTCTCTCCTGGAAGTCATGGGTAAACACTGCCAACTTCTGACTCTGTGACTTTCCTTTCTCGGTGTGCTCATAGCACTCATAGCTAATAGCCTTTTGAAAAGTCTGTCTTCCATATCTCCAAATGTGGATACCATCCTTTGCTCAAGCTTGTGTTTAACTCTTTATTGCTCAAGCTTGTGTTTAACTCTTTATTATATTCTAAGTCCAGAATGACAAGGTATTCTAGGGGATGCAGTTAGAAACCAGCATGTTTCTTACCGTTCAGTGTTTTCGTTTTTTCAAATACGTTATAGGGTGCATGCACTTGCCAGAGAGAGACAGAAAGAAAGAGCGGAAGTGAAAAAAGCAGCCCAAGGAGGACAGTCACACTACAATTCCTTCGTCATTTTCCTCTCAGGATGCTGGGCACATACTCACATGTGCCCACCTGGCATGTTTTTCAAGCTACCAGTCTGGAACTGGAGCCACACAGTCCACCATGTGGGATCCAGCCACCGCAACCACTGTGCCAACAGCTGGTTCACCTTTAAGTGTTTTAAAACCTAGTGGAGAGTTGAGATTTATTCGCATAAAATAATTGTATGCCAACATATGCCCTTGCTTCTCCTGCTGCCAATGGCCTATTACAATGATTTTTAATATGTTTCAAAGTCTTAAATGATACTCCAAGGGGATTCTTAAGGGTTTGGGTAATGAGGAGGGGATCCGCCTATTGTTCTGCTACAGGATAACAAGGATAACAGCTACAGGGATAACAAGGGTTGTAGGTCCACAGGACCCAATCTTCTGCTGGTGTGCAATGTCTTTCCTGACCTTCTCATGGATTATAGATTCAGGTCCATGTTCTGCTGCCTGAATCTAGGAGCTTCCTGACTGTGTTGGAGCCTTCATACTGCCCTGTTCTTCCATGTGAATCTCTCTCTGTGTGTATCACAAAACCCACCTAAACCATACCTGCCATGATTAGTGACTTCTTAAAGGTACATTTTTGTTGAAGTAAGGTGGCATGGTGGTTAAGATGCTGTACTCCCTCATGGCTGACTATGGTTTGAATCCCAGGCTTGGCTGCTTGCTTTCTCACTTTCTCTCTCTCTCTCACTCCCTGTCTTTCTCTGGTGAGTGCATGTGCCCTATACCAAATTAATAATAATAATAATACATAAAATTAAATAAATAACTCTTTACAAAAAGAGCTGATTTCATAATGTCATCAGTAAGTGCTATCAGAGATAAAGGAGATCACTACTAGCTGAGGTGGTCTGGGAAGACTTCTTTTAAAAAGTTAGGATGTATCTGGTCTTTGGAAAATGTAGCATTTAGATTCATGGAAATAAAGGAGGAAGGCACTTCAGGCATGGGAAGCATTACTGAGCAAAGACTCAGAGCAGAGTTTATGAGTATCTCATAGAGCAGTAAAAGAAAGAACCAACATGGGAGCTTTTAACATATACCCATGCTTGGACCCCACTGTAGACCAGATGAATCTCTGGAACAGTTCCTGGCCTCAGTACTCTTAAAGCTTTCCTGATGATCCCAATGTGTAATCAGGGTGGAGGCAAACCTCAGGATTGTCAATTCATATAGGAACAGTATAAGGAAAGCTTAATTTTGAATAATAGACTATGGTGGAACTTCTATTTTTGGCTGGAGGCTTTGAACTTCGATCAATGCACATTGGGGAACTTTTATGTTAGGGTGTTTTTCACGTTTGCAAAATAGGTTTTATGGCAGGCTAATTTGGTTTGGTTTCAAGTTGAGGGAAGAGGTGAGAGGTTTGGAAAGTCAGCTAGTGTGATGGACAAAGGTCCAGGAGAGAGACTTGCTCTTAAGAGGCATGACAAAAAAGGGAAGATGAATCTAAGAGACAATGAACAAGAAGAATGAATAGAACTCAGTAGGATGAAAAATGAGGATATGTTTTATAATTAGATGCAGAAGCAGTGATAGAAAAATCTGTTTTCTACAAACAGTCCCACAGATATGCAGGTGAAGTTGGGAATGTCACTCAACCTCTAAATGCACACGTCCCTCTTCTGGATATTAGGAGCCTATTCCTTCATTTGATCTTACTACCTCTTAAACCATCATGACATTCTTTTCCTTCACCCTGTCCTTGAGAACCATTCTGAAAGGGGAATCTATTCTGATGCCCTTACTTCCTCACTATCTACCCTCTTTCTAACCCCTTACATCTGTCATCTACCATTTTGATGGTTTCTAGTGACCTCCCTCTTTCCAAAATCCAGTGACATTTTTTCTGGGCCTCCTTCTACTCCATCCTTGGCTGCATTGTCTCTCTCTCTCTCTTTTCTTTCCTTGTATTTTCTTTTCTTCTTCTTCTTTTTTATTTTCTTTTAAAAAAAATTCAATCACTACGTATCTTTGCAGCATACAAAATAAATTTTCTGAGCATGCATATACTGTGTATTATGCCAGCCATAGATATTACCATATACATTATCATAAACAGATAATTTTCCATTTCGTGTTTCTTAAATGTTTTGCTTCTTTTTTTCCTCTTGATTCCCTCTCCCCAATTCTCCACTCCCATACTCCACCTTCCTCCCTCACTGTCTCTAGTATCTACAGTTGCTCTCCATGGCTTTTTACTTTCTAATTTTTCAGTTTCTGCCATTGAGTGTAGACATTTGGTATATATTAAGTAGGGACATACAGTGCCTTTCTTTCATAGTCTGGCTTGCTTCGCTTAACATTAAATCTTACATATTCATCCACTTTTTTTCAAAATTTGTTTTATTATTATTATATACTTTCAATCACTATACATCATTTAGCTTATATAAAGAATTTAGCCGAGGGAACCAGCAGTTAGCGTAATGATTATGTCGCTGGACTCCCACATAGTCGACTGCGGTTCGCGTTCCGGACCCAGTGGCTTAAAACTCACGCTGGGTGCGTGTGCGTGCGTGCCCAAGATCCCGAGAGGAGAATGGAGGAGAAGGGATTGTGGCGTGACCATCCCCCCTGGGGGGTGATTTCTCGCTTTCTGTCTCTATGTCTCTCTCTGCCTGGCGAGCGCATGCGCCCTATAGCGAAAACCTCTAAAAAAAAAAAAAGAATTTAGCCGACATGAACTACCAGTCCAATTGAGAATACTGTACACATCATCATCAACAGGTAATAAGCCATCTTTGTTCCACAAATGTCTTACCTCTTATTTTTCCTCCCTATTTACCTTCCCTACACTTTTCCCCTCTCCCACCCTCTTTCCACACTGTCTCCAGTGTCCATAACTATTTTCAATGTTTTTATGTCCTTCAATCTTTCAGTCTCTACAACAGAGTGTTGACAGTTGGTATATGTTAAGTGGTAAGAATTATTTATTTATTTTTATTTTTTGTCCTTATTTTTTACATTCAATCACTATACATCTTTACAACATTGAAAATGAATTTTCCCTGCACTAACTCCCTGTTATTCCGGTCAAAGAAATTATCTTACACATTGTCATCAACAGATAATTTTCCATCTTTTTCTTGAATGTGTTTCTCTTCTCTCCCTTAGCACCCCCCCCCCCCCCCCATTTCCTGCCAGTAGAGCCACTGTGGGTAATAATATGGAGGCTCCTTAGAGATCTACAAATAGAACTACCATCCAGCAATACCACTCCTGGGTATTTACTCAAAGAACAGAAATGCTCTCAGTCAGAAAAACATTTGCACATCTATCTTCAGTGCAGTATCATTCACAATTCCTAAGACATGGAGTCAACTCAAATGTCCAAGAACAGATGAATGGATTGAAAAAGTGTGGCACATAAATACTATGGAATACTAGTGAGCCATAAAAAACAATGAGACCCTGGCATTTGATTGAAAGTGGATGAATATGGAAGATTTAATACTGAGTGACGCAAGCCAGACTATGAAAGAGGGGCATTCTATGTCCCCACTTAACATATACTGAATGTCTTCATTCTATGGCAGAAACTGAAAGATTAGAAGGCATAAAAGTATGGACATCAGCCATTAACACCAGAGACTCTCTTTCTTAAAGTTTGATGCCCTTGGTTTCTGGGCTGGTGTGTTTCCTGTTCTCCTTCACCTCTCAGATGTTCTTTCTTGTGTTTGTATCTCTCCTATCCTGAGGTCAACTAGGATCCATCGTTGGGCTTCTTGCTCATTATTTTTCTCTTTTGATCACTCCCAACCCTTTCCCAAGAGTCCAGTTTTCCATTTCCAACAGGCAGCTGAGTATTCTCCACTGGTTGTACTATCTATTCTCCTGCTTACTACCACTGCAATCACCAGCATTTGCAAAGATCTCTATTGCTTAGAAAGTACTTTACATACAGTGCTTCACTTGAGTTTCATCTTTCATCCCAACCCTGCTTCTTTTCTTCTGTTCTTTACTGAATTTGAATCTTGGCTCTGTTGCTTCCTAACTGAAGCCTCAGTCTCCCAGTCTTCAAAATGGAGGTAATAATAGCTGTATCATAATAGCATTTTGTGTACTGAAGGAGAAAACCTATATGAAAGTGCTGAGCTCACTATCTGTCACAGCCTTACTTCTTCTGCTTCCTTGAACTGTTTTGTTTTGTTTTCAGTTTAACCCTCAAAGGAAATGTTCCTCAAATAATGGAATGAGCAAATTCCAAACACTAGAAAGAGAAGTTGTCTAAATGATGATTTGAGTAAATTTTGAGGAAGTGGTATATTTCAGCTGAACTAAGTCTGAGCTTATTTTTCCTTCCACGTACTTTCTCAAAGAGTTGAGGAAGCTTCAGGCATTTTGGGCAAGGTGTTGCTGGAAGGGTGTGATTTTGATGAATTCAGCTCAGTGTGACATACAAAGATGATAACATGAGTGACTTTACTACTCCTAGCCTTGCGTGTCAAGGAGAGGCTCTATCTTATCAGTCAGCATCAAGTGTCTGTCAGTCTCTGAGTTGGAAGATGTGATGGCAAGATTTTTACTGTATAAGCAAATCAGCTAATTGCTTGTCAATTTTGATTTATGAGATGTTTCAGACTGTGAACTGCTGAGCAACTTGATCTATTTGCATTATTAGAATTACTGCCTGAAAATATTTGGGAGGCTATAAAGTGATAAGGTCCAAAGGAATATGGTCAATAATAAGACAGCCTCCATGACAGGACTATAGGCAAGTTTCTTGTAATATGATGTTTTAGCATAACTGAGAAAAATTACTTGGCCTTGGGACCTCAAATCCATTTAGGATTACTCAGTAGCTATGAATACCAGCTGACTTTTCTTTAATATATCATTCTTAGCTTACCTTTTTCAACTGTCAACAATAGTTTAAAATGTTGTAGTCAAAGTTTTTGGAACCAATTATGGCTCAAAAATTGCAAAGAAAGTGACTGATTGTTTTGTGTGAAATACTTTGGTAGACTTTTGAAAGTATTGGATAAAATGTGGCAAATATGGAATTGGACTATATTTATATTTTTTTACTTGGTGTGTGGGAAAGCAGAAGGCAGTTTTCCCAAAAACTTCTTTACTATGCTTAATTGTATTTTTTGATTATAGTTTAGAACATCTTGTTTTCACAATGAGAATGAATTTTCAATGAAGTAGACACGAGTACTTGGTGTTTGTGACCAATGGGTTGTGGAGATAAGTGAGGAGATGATGTCAGAATCAACAATTTAAGTTCAATTTCAGTGACTTTTTTATTTCCTATATCAAGAGGTAAAATTTATTATCTTAAGCCTTGAATTTGTATGGGCCTGAGACTTCTTGGGTTGTCAGAAAAGCCATGACATATTTTTTGTGTTTTTCTATGTAAAAATGCATCGTGACTTTTTCTGACAACCAATACTTTTACTAATAGAATATAGTTGATGTTATACAGTTTTGAAGCTTGATTTTGAAGCTTGGGAGGCCTTATAAATTCCATTTTGCCCTTTTAGGATGTTACTGTAGTTTACTATGTGGAGAAGTTTTATCTATTATAGTTTGCAGGTCTGAGGCCACATAGAGCTGAGATAAAGCTTACTCAGCTGAGGCTTCCTGGACCTACCAACTGAAATCCAGTGTCAACCTCCAGATAAGTAGATGAAGCTGTCTGAGGCCACCCTAGGTAGCCCAGTCCCAGTCAAGCTTTCATATGACTGCAGCTGTATGAATGACTCAAGGTAAGACCAGAGAAAAAACTGCCCACAAGCCCAGCCCAGATTGCTAACTTAGAAAAAAATGAAAAAAAAAAAAAAAAAAAAAGAAGTTGAAAGGTTGTTGTAACAATTGTTTTACACAGCAATAGATAACTAGTAAAGAGGAAAAAAACTGAGACAGCAGGCAAATAGTATTTCTATTATATGTTAACTTGTATAACTTTACTGAGAAATAAAACTTCAAATAAATTGGACAGTAACTTGTTAGATCCTGTAAGTTTAGAGCAGGAAGAGACTTTAGGGGTCATGCTTCTGATTCTTTTGATTTCTGATATTATTTTTATGAATTCATGTCTTGCCATCCCTATAAAATTGGATGCTCTTTGACAACAGAGGCCAGATTTTATACCTTTTGGTATCCCTCTAGAAATATCAGAGCTTAGTTCTTATTCAACAAAATCTCAGTAAATTTTTGTTGCTTATCAGATTATATGGGAAGTGGTATGAAGGTCCTAGGGCCATGAGTTTCCATGGAGGTATAATCCAGGTCTTGTTAGCTACTTAGCTTTTTTTAGACATTTTATATATTCCTGAGGTGATGTGTTTTGAAGATGTCAGGTTTGAGTTGTTGAGGATGGCATGATTATGTGCACTTTCAGGTTAGTGCTCTGAAGGTCCAGAGACTAAACTATTTAAAACTGCATTTTATATACCTTTTTATTTTCTATAATTAATAATAATAATAATAACAACCTTGCACATATCTTAGTTCAAACAAATGGACTAAGACATTCCTATCATCTGTATCCAAAACAGTCATTGAATTGGAGCTCAGAAATCTGGTCAGTTGAGGACCTAGAATCCTAAACTTTGGGAACTTCCTACTAGAGGGAAAGTGTGGCAGCCATTGGACTGGAGGTGAGTTAAGAGTATCTGTCCTTGGAGTGATATCAGCAAGATGGCAGAACAGGAGGTTCCAACTCTCATGCCTACACAGAAACACTGATTTTTAACAACTACCCATGGATGAGAATACCTTTGTGGGAGTCCTGGAGTCTAGCTGAGGTTCTAGCATGATGGTGGATAAAAAAAATCTGAGAGTGAACACCTTGAAGAGGACAAGAAGAGCAGTGTCATTTTTATTTATTTATTTATTTAATTTAATTTAAAATTTTATTTTATTTTATTTTGCAGTCTGAAAATGGCCACTGTTTATTTACTGACCAGATTACAAAAATAATCATGGTGGATACCTTAGTTCATCCTTCTAATAAGTCTGTTGATCTGGTCTTCCCTGTTGCCAGCATCTCCACCTTCTACAAAATGGGTGGTCTTTTTCTTCATTTCACCTGGTGGAAAAGATAATTTGAAGGGCCACAGGAAGTTATTTGCTTCTTTGAAGTGTTTTCCAACAGTATACATTTCATGAATCAGATCCTTCATGCAGATGATGCCAAATTTACAAGAGATTGAGCAATCAAAGAGTTATCTGGCAAAGCAATTTGCTTCTTATTGATTTTGTCATCTGTGCTTATAGATCAGTTTATTTACTGACTTCAGATTCGTGTACCCCCATGCAATATATGGTTCCACAATTTTCAGCATGTTAATTGAGAATTGTTGAGTTTAACAAAGGTGCCATTGAACATCTGGTGAAGATGAAGAAGCAGCAACACCTTTTAAAACTTTGAGCTCACTCCATTGATACTTCTGATCCTGATGACAAACACCAATTTGGGTTCTGCAGGTACATAGAAGTTGCTGACTTTTATTGCCATCCTGGACATGTGAATCTCAGTTCTGTATATCTGTCTATATTCCTTATGATAGTGCTTAGCTTTTTCATAGATAAGCTTCCCCTTGCCTTTTGAAGCATCTTTTGAGCAAACGTTTTTCTCAGGTGCTTGATCTTCAGCTCTGCAAAATTCCTACACTTTTCTTAAGGGTTTCTGGCACAGCAGGAACCTTTTTCTTAGTGGCTTCCACCACAGCAGGGGCCTTTTTCTTGGTTTCTGCCATAGCAGGAACCTTCTTTTTCTTCTCTTGAATGTGCTCCATGGTTCCAGCCAGAAAAGAGGATGAGCAGTGTCATTTTTACCTGAGTCACACCCATGCTTCCTGCAGAAGCACGGCTAAACGAAGAAAGTGAGAGTAAAGTGAGTTTCAGGTTTACTTGGTCTTAAGGTCCAAGGGGACCTCTTCTATTTCATCCCATCCTGAAGTCATCACTGAGGGAATTAACATGGCCAAGTTTTCTGAGAAAGGGAAGATAGTTCCCCAGAACCAGTGTGTATTTCTTAATAATCTACCATAGCTCTTGCCTACTTGGTTAGGAACTCCACCAAGAAGTCTACCCACAAACTCCACTGGACAACTCACTTGAAGGACTCCCCCAATTAGCCAAGAGAACAGATAGACAACTAAATGAAATCAGGGGAACAGTATATGAAACAAAACAAAACAAAACAAAACAAAACCCAAAACAAACAAGAAGTTTATCAGAGAGATAGAAACTATTTAAAAAGAACCAAATAGAAATCTGGAATAGAAAAATGCAATGTCTGAAGTGACAAATTGAATAGACAGCTCCAACAGCAGGCTCATTTAAGAAGTCAGTGAACTTTAAAACAGTTGATTTGAAATTATCCAGTCAGAAGAACAAACTGATTAAAAAAAAAGTAAAAAAGAATGACAAAACCTTTGAGACATCTCATGTGAAAAAATATATGCTTCTTAGGTGTCCCATAGGAGTAGAGAAAAAGAGAGGGAAACAAACTTATTTAAAAAAATAATGGCAGAAAATATCCCAAATCTGAAGAAAGAAATGAAACATTCAGGTGCATGAAGCCCAAAGAACTTTAAATATGTTGAGCATAAAGAGGTCTACAACAGAACACATTATAATCGAATTGTCAAACATCAAAGAAAAGGAATTTTGAAAACAGCAAGATAAATGCAATTTATTACATACAAGAAAATCCCAAGAGTCTATCAGCAACTTTCTTAGCAGAGATCTTGCAGGACAGTAGAGAGTAGAATAATATATTAATATGTACAGTGCCAAAAGAACAAATTGCCACCAAGAGTACTATACCTAGCAAAGCTGTCCTCCAGAAATAAAATAAAGATAAGGAACTTCCCAAATAAACGAAAGCTTTGAGAGTTCATTATGATTAGCCCTGACTTACAAGAAATGCTAAAAGGAGTTCTTCAAGTTGAAATAAAAGGACACTGACTAGCAACATGAAAACATAAATGTATAAAGCTCACTAATAAAACTAAATCAAATTCAGAGTACTCTAATACTGTAATGGTAGAGTACAAATCATTTAAAGCTCTAGTATAAAGGTTAGAAGACAAACGTATCAAGAATAATTATAGGTACATTGACTTGTTAAAAACATATAAAAAGATGTAAATTATGACATATGAAATATAAAATGTGGTGGCGGGGGAGGTAAAAATGTAGAGTTTTTGTATGTAATTGAATGTATGTTATGAGCGTAAAATAGACTGTTATGTTTTATGTAAGCCTTATAGTAACCACTAAGCAAAAATCTGCAGTAGATACACAAAAGATGGAGAGAAAGGAATCAAAACAAACCACTACTAGCAAGGAAAAAAAAAGTCAACCCATGAAAGAAAGACAATAAGAAAGGGAGAGAGGCACAGAGGAACTATAAAATCGTTGGAAGACAATGAACAAAATTATAATTACCTTATCTGTCAATAATTACTTTAAAATTGGCCAGTCTACCACCTAACCCCAGTCAGAATGGCTAAGATTAAAAAAATAAAGAATGATAAGTGCTGGTGAGGTTGTGGTGAAAAGGGAACTCTCCTACCTGTTGGTGCAAATGTAAATTAGTACAGTCAATGTGGAGAACCATATGGAGGTTCCTCAAAGACCTACAAATAGAAGTACCATATGATCCAGCAATTCCAATCCTGGGCATCTACCCCAAGTAGGGGAAAATACTCAGTTGGAAAAATATTTGCACATCCATATTTATTGCAGCACTATTTGTGATTGCTAAGACATGAACCACCCCAAATATCCACAAACAGATGAATGGACTGAAAAAGTGTGGAACATACACACTACAGAATACTCAGCCATAAAAAAACAATGAGACCCTGGCAATAGATAAAAAGTGGATAAATACAGAAGATTTACTGCTAAGTGAAACAAGCCAGAATATGAAAGAGAGGCATTGCATATTCCTACTCAATATATACCGAATGTCTGCACTCTATGGCAGAAAACAGAAATATTAGACAATATAAAGTCATGAAGAGCAATTGTGGACACCAGAGACAGTGTGGTTGGTGGCTGGGAAATGGCAGAAGGTGAGAGGGAGGGAATCAAAGGGAAAAAAGAAAGAAATAAACCAGTTAAGAAACACAAAATGGTGAGAAATGTATTCATGTTGGAACATACACTTTACAAGCTCAGTGACATATGTAATTGTATAAAAGAAATTAAAATTAAATTAAAAAAAACACAAAATGGAAAATTATCTGTTGAATATAATAGGTATGGCAATATCTTTGATTAGGCCAATATTCAGTGTATTCTGGATATGAAAATTCATTTCGTATGCCGTTATGATATACAGTGAATGAATATGAAATAAAATTTTTAAAAAAGAAAAACTTAGCAACAACAAAAAACCCTGGCCTAGTCTAGGTGTCATAGTTCATAGTATGCTAAACTGTGGTGCTGACCGTGGGTTTGAATTCCTGGGCTGGCCTAACGACACACTGGGACTGTGTGTGAATGCCAAATATTCTGAGGAGCTGGAGGACTGGGGAAAACAGATCACAGCATGTGGAGACCACATCAAGATTGCTTTCTCTCTTTTCTTCTCTTTTACTCTCATGTGCTTGTATGTGTTGTAAAAAATTACTTTGAGCCCAATAGATTATTTTCTCCAATTAAAAGATGCAGAGTGGCTCAATAGATTTAAAAAAAAAAAGATCAAATTATATGCTTCTTAGAAGAGATTACTCCAACTTTAAGGACACATATAGGCAGAAGGTGAAGAGATAGAAAAAGATATTCCCGGCAAAAGATGACTGAACAAGAACAGACATGGTTATACTAATATCAGACAAAATAGACTTTAAGTCAGAACTGTCACAAGAGACAAAGAAGATCACGATATTATGATAAAGGTACCAATGTATAAAAAGGCTATAACAATTGTAAACATATATGCACCCAACACCAGATCACCTATATATGTGTGTATATATATATATATATATATATGTGTGTGTGTGTGTGTGTGTGTGCGTGTATATATATATATATATATATATATATATATATAATCTCAGAGATATTGCCATACCTATTATATTCAACAGATAACAGATAATTTTCCATTTTGTGTTTCTTTTTAAATTTAATTTTAATTTGTTTTATACATTCAATTACATATGTCATTGAGCTTGTAAATGAATACATTTCTCATGAATACATTTCTCATCATTTTGTGTTTCTTAACTGTTTTGTTTATTTCTTTTTTCCCTTTCTCTCTCCCTATAAATATAAATATAAATATATATAAAGCAAATATTAATATAATTGAAGAGAGAAGTAGACTGCAATACAATAGTAGTAGGGAACTTCAATATTACTCTTTCAACAATGAATAGATCCTTTAGAAATAAAATCAGTAAGGAGAAAGCAGACTTGACCAACTCTATAGAACAAATGAGCCTAAGAAATGCATTTAGAACATAATGCGTTTCTGTCCAATAGAAGTAGCGGAATACACATTCTCCCCAAGTGTGCACAGACCATTTACTAACATATATTTAGGCCACAAAAAAAGTCTCAATAAATTTTAGAAGGTTGAAATCATATCAAGTATCTTTTCTCATCACATGGAATAAAACTAGAAATTAATAACATAAGAAATGCCAGAAAATTTACACATATGTTGAAATCAGGCAACATACACCCAAACAAGCAATGGGCTTGAGAAGAAATTTAAAGAAAAAGGTGCTGAGACAAATGAAACAAAAACACAACATACCAAAACTTATGGACTGAAACAAATAGTTCTAATAGGGAAGTTTGTAGTGATGAATACCTATGTTAAGAAAAAAGAAGATCTCAAATAAACAACCTAACTTTACAACTCAAGAACTAGATAAAGAAGAATAAATGAAGCTCAAAGTTAGCAGAAGGAGGATATAGTAAAGATCAAATCACAATAAATAAAATAGAAACTATAAAAACAATAGAAAAAGCTAAGTTTTTTAATTTTAAAGAATTATTTTTTATTTAACTTTACTTATCCATTTATTTATTTATTTTTAAAAATTTTACCAGAGAGGAACAGAGTGAGAGAGAGAGAGGAGAAAAAGAGAGGGAGAGAGAGAAAGTAAGAAAGCAAGTCACCAGGTTTGAGTCTTGAACCTCAGTAGCCCAGGTGGGAGTCCAGTGCTCTTAACCACCACACCACCTGCCAGCCCCTTGAGTTTTTTTTTTTTTAAGAGATGAACAAAAGTTACAAATCTTTTTTCTTTGGAGAGATTTTCGCTACAGGGCGCGTGTGCTCGCCAGACAGACAGAGAGAGACACAGAGACAGAAAGCGAGAAATCACCCCCCAGGGGGGATGGTCACGCCGCAATCCCTTCTCCTCCATTCTCCTCTCGGGATCTTGGGCACGCACGCACACGTGCCCGACGTGAGTTTTAAGCCACTGGGTCCAGGACACGAACTGCGGTCGACTACATGGGAGTCCAGCGACATAGCCATCACACTAACTGCTGGTTCTCAAAAGTTACAAATCTTTAGCTAGACTAATGGGGGTTATCACTCAAATGAATCACTATTAATAAAAAATAAAGACATTAACAACTGATATCAAAGAAATACAAAGGATTTTAAGAGACTATTATAACCAATTATATGCCCTCAAATTAAATAATTTAGAAGAAATGAACAAATTCCTGGCAACATACAAGCTACCAAAGCTGAATCAGAAAAAGATAAAAAATCTGACCAGACTAGTATATAGGAGATTGCGTCGATAATAAAAAAATCTCCCAATGAAGAAAAATTCAGGAAGATATCTACACTAGTAAATTCTACCAAACACTTGGAGAAGAATTAATGCCAGTCTTTCTCAAACCCTTCCAAAACACTGAAGAGGAAACTTTTTCAGATTTATTCTATAGGTATTCATTCTATGAGTACCAACTTAAGGCAAGAACAAAAGAAAAGAATCTACTGGTCAATATTCCTGATGAACATAGAAGTTAAGATTCCAAACAAAATGCTAGCAAACTGAATTCAACATCACCTTGAAAGGATCATACACTTTCTAATTTTTTTTTTTACTAGCTCTGTAAAGAATATCTCTGGTAATTGGATCAGGATTGCATCAAATTTGTAGATTAATTTTGGTAAATTTAACATGATTATATTGATTCTTCCAATCCATGAACATGGGATGTCTATCCACTTTTTTGTATTGTTTTCAATTATTTTTTTTTAGTTTTTCATTTTTTTTCCTTGTAATGGTCTTTGACTTCTTTGGTCAGGTTTATTTCTATTTTATTTATTTTCAGGTTATTATAAATAGAATTGCTTTCTTCCATTCTACCTCAATTGTTGGTATATAGAAATGCTATAGGTTTTTGTATGTTAATTTTACATACTGCCACTTTACTGTGTTCATTTATCATTTCCAGTTTTTTTTTTTTTTTTTTGGAGGGGACGGGCTAGGGAATTCTTTTGGGTTTTATGAATATAGTCATGTCATCTGCAAATAGAGATAATTTAACTTCTTTCCCTATTTGAATATCTTATTTTATTCTCCTGTCTGATTGCATTGAATAAGACTTCCAGTACTGTATTGAAAAGGATTGAAGAAAGTGGGCAGCCTTGTCTTATACCAGTTTTTAGTGGAAAACCTTTTTTCCATTTAGTATGATGTTAGCTATGGGTTTCTCATAAATGGCTTTTATTGTGTTAAGAAATGTCCTTTCTGGGACCAGCAGTTGGCATAATGGCTATGTTGCTGGACTTTCATGTAATCGACTGCAGTTCGAGTCCCAGATCTGGTGACTTAAACTCACACCGGGCACATGTGTGTGTGTGTGCCCAAGATCCTGAGAGGAGAATGGAAGAGAAGGGATTGCAACGTGGCCATCTCCCCTGGGGAGTGATTTCTCACTTTCTGTCTCTGTCTCTCTCCGTCTTTCTGGCGAGCGCACACACCTATAGCAAAAACCTCTCCAAAAAAAAAAAAAAGGTAAAAAATGTGCTTTCTATGCAGATTTTGCTAATTTTCTTAATCATGAGTGGATTTTGTATTTTATCAAATGCTTTTTCTGCATCAATTGATACAATCGTATATGTTTTTTATCTTTCTGTTAATGTATTACAGTTATGGCTAATATTGTGTTGAGAATATTTGCATCTGTATTCATCAGAGATGTTGGTCTCTAATTTTCTTTTTTTTTATTATGTCCTTGTCTGTTTAGGGGATCAGGGTGATGGAGGCTTTATAAAATGAATTTAGGAGAATTCTTTCCTTTGGCTCTTTAGAAATGAATGGAGGTTGGGACCAGCAATTAGAGTAATGGCTGTGTCACTGGACTCCCATGTAGTTGACTGTGGTTCGAGTCCCAGATCCGGTGGCTTAAACTCACATCGGGTGCATGTGCGTGCGTGCCCAATATCCTGAGAGGAGAATGGAGGAGAAGGGATTGCCATGTGGCCATCCCCCCGGGGGGTGATTTCTTGCTTTCTGTCTCTCTGTCTCTCTCTCTTTCTGGTGAGCACATGTGCCCTATAGCAAAAACCTCTCAAAAAAAAAAAAAAAAAAAAAGAGAGAGAGAGAGAGAGAGAGAGAGAGAATGGAGGTTAGCTCTTCTTTAAAAGTTTTGTAGAATTCAGAAGTGAAGCCAGCAGGACCTAGGCTTTTCTTTGTTGGTAGACTATTACTTATTTAATCTCATTGCTTGTTATTGGTCTATTCCTGCTTCCTATGTCTTCCTGATTCAATCTTGGTAGATAATATGTGTCTAGAAATTTGTCCATCTCATCCAGGTATTCTTATTTTTTGGTATATAGTCCCTCATAGTATTCTCTGATGATCTTTTGTATTTATTTTATGTCTGTTGTAATATTTTCTTTTTCTGTTTTTAATTAGTCTAGCTAATGGTGTGGTAATTTTGCTTGTCTTTTCAGAGACAGCTTTGGCTTCATTTATTATCTGTATAGTTTCTTTATTCTCTGCTTCATTTTTGTTCTGCTCAAATATTTGTCGTTTCTTTTTTTTAGAGAGATTTTTGCTAAAGGAAATGTATGCTTATCAGAGAGACAGTGAGAGAAAGAGAGACAGAAAGCAAGAAATCACTTCCTAGGGAAGATGGCCATACTGTAGTCCCTTCTCTTCTCTTCTTCTCTCAGGATTTTGGGCACTCCACACATGTGCTTGGCATTTTAAGTTTTGGGTTTGGGACTTGAACTGTAGTCACCCATGTGAGAATCTAGAGATGTAACCATCATGCCATCTGCTGGTCTCAATATTTATTATTCCTTTTCTCCTTTTTTTTTTTTTTTTTAATTGTTGCTTTTACAGTTCCCTGTGTTGTTTTGTTAGGTTGTCTATTTGCCTCCTTTCAATATTTTTCTTGTGAGCACTAATTGCTATGCACTTCTCCCTTATGATTGCTCTTGCTGGGTCTGAAACTTGTCTGGAATCATGAAAGACCCCATATCACCAAATCAATACTGTGCAAAAATGACAAAGTAGGAGGCATCTCACTCTCAGACCCTAAAATGAACTCCCATGTGACTGACAGCAGTTTGAGTCCTGTGTCTGGAGTCTGGAAACATGTACCAGGTGCATGTTTATGCATGCCCAAAATCCTGAGAGGAGACTGGAGGAGAAGGGATTGCAATGTGGTCATCCCCCTGAGGCGGGTGATTTCTCGCTTTCTGTCTCTCCAGCAAGCACGCATGTCCTATAGAAAAAAATCTCTAAACTATAACAAAACAAAACAAAACAAAACAAAACAAAACAAAACAAATCATACCATGGGACTGTAAAAAAAGCAGGCATGTAGGTCAAAGGGACAGCATAGAAACCCCAGAAGTAAACTCCAAAACATACAGCCAACTAATTTTTGACAAAGGACACAAGACAATTCAGTGGGAAAAAGAAAATCTCTACAACAAGTGGTGCTGAAAAAACTACATATTCACCTTCAGGAAAAGAAACTTGTTCCCTATCTCTCAGCATTAACAAAAACCAACTCAAAATGGGTCAAAGATTTAAATCTCAAATTATAAAACAGGTGGAAAACACAGGGGAAACTCTTGGAGACATTGGAGTATGCAAAGACTTAAATAAGACCTGCAGCACAGCCAGTGATCCCAAAAATAAACAAGTAGGATTACATCAGGTTAAAAAGCTTTTTCTCTTTTCAGCAAAAGAGACAAAAATTAGAGTGAGGAGACAATCCTGAGAATGGAAGAATATATTTACAAATGCTCCCGCAGATAAGGGATTGATAACCAAAATATACAGGGAACACAAGAAGCTTAGATGCAAAAAAAAAAAAAAAAAAAAAAAAAAAAAAAAAAAAAATTCAATTGAATTAAAAGATGAGCAAATGAGCCCAACAGACAACTCTCCAAGGAAGACTTATGAATATCCAAAAAGCATGTCAAAAAATACTCAACATCCCTCACCATGAGGGAGATGCGAATCAAAATGACAATTGAATACCACTGAATCCCAGTCAGAATAGTGAAGATTAAAAAAAAAAAAAAAGAAAAAAGAATTATAAATGCTGGTGAGGCTGCAGTGAAAGGGAACTCTTCTACACTGTTGGTGGGAATGTAAATTAGTACAGCCACTGTGCAGAACAATATGGAGGTTCCTTAAAAAATCTACAAATAGAATTACCATATGGTCCAGCAAATTTAACTGCTGAGTATCTACCTATTCTTTTTTTTTTTCTCCCCCCTCCCCTCTACCTATTCTTGAGGTAGGCATATACTCAGTTGGAAAAACACTTGTACATCTATGTTTACTGCAATCATTCACAATTGGTAAAACATGGAATAAACCCAAATATCCAAGAATAAATTTGGCACTGGGACCAGTATATGGCATTATAGTTATGTTGCTGGACTCTCACGTAGTTGACCACAGTTTGAGTCATGGACCCACTGGCTTGAAACTCATGCTGGGTGTGTGTGCATGTGTGCCCAACATCCCAAGAAGAGGATGGAGAAGAAGGGATTATGGAATGGCCATATACCCTGGGGGGGGGGGCTGTTTCTCACTTTCTGTCTCTCTGTCTTTCCAGTGAGTGTATGTGCCCTATAGCAAAAAATCTCTCTAAAAAAGAAGAAAAGAAAAGAAAAAGTGTGGCACATACATGCTATAGAATATTATTCAGCCATAAAAAACAATGGGACCCTGGTATTTGTGGATGAATATGGAAGATCTAATGCTGAGAGAAGCAAACCAGACTATGAAAGAGGGGCATTATATGTCTCCACTTAACACGTACCAAATGTCTGCACTCTATGGCAGAAACCGAAAGACTGAAAGGTATAAAAACATAAAGAATGACTGGAGACAGTGTGGGAGGAGGGTGGGAAATAGAGGGTTGGTGGGAAGGAGGAAATCAAGGAGAAAAAAAGAAGCAAAACATTAAATGGACCAGCAATTCAACCCATGGGGTATCTACACAAAGGACAGGAGAATGCTCCGCTGGAAAAGTGCTTGCACATCTATGTTTATTGTAGCATTATTCACAATTGCTAAGCCATGGAACCAACCCAAATATCCATGAACAGATGAATAGATTGAAAAATTGTGGCACATATACTCTATGGAATACTAGTGAGTCATAGAAAGCAAGACCTTGATTTTTGATAGAAAGTGGACAATTGTGGAAGAATTACTGCTGAACAAGCAAGCCAGGTTATGAAAGAGAGACATTGTATGTCTCCACTTAATATAAACCAATTGTCTGCCATCTATGGCAGAAACTGAAAGATAAGAGTATATAGAAACATGGAAAATGGTTATGGGTACTGGATACAGTGTGGGAAGAGGGTGGGAGATGGAGGAGAATGTGAGGAAAGATATTCAGGAGAAAAATAGGTAAAACATTTATGAGACACAGAAATGGATTATTATCTCTTGGTGATAATGTGTATAGTATCCTCAGCTGGACTGGTGTGAAGTGAATTCATGTTGGAAAAACTCACTTTACAAGCTAAGTGATGTATAGTGATCGAATATATAAAAGAAATTAAAATAAAAATATTAACAAACACAAAAGTGTAAACTTACTGTTGATGATAACATGTATGGTATTATCTTTAGCTGAACAAATACACAGCATATTCATGCTGGGAAAATTCATTTTGTATGCTGTAAAGATATACATGATTGAATGTAAAAAAAAAAAGAAAAAGATAAAAAAAGGATCATAAAGTGAGCAAGTGGGATTTATTCCTGAGATGCAAGAATGGTTCAAAATATCCAAATTAATATATGTGATACACCACATTAACAGAATGAAGGATAACAATCATATAATCATCTCTATAGATTCAGAAAAATCACTTGAAAAAATTCAACATCTTTTCACATTATAAGCTTTCAACAAATTGAATAGAATAATATACCTTGATGTAATGAATGCCATCATGACAAGCTAACAGCTAACACTATATGCAAAGGTGAAAAGCTTTCAGCTCTCCCAAGATCGGTAACAAGATAAGGTGCCCACTCTCACTACTTCTTCTCAACATGCTAGTGGAAATTCCAGCCAGAGCAATTAGACAAGAAAAATAAATACTAGTCAAAACCATCCAAATTGGAAAAGAAGAAGTTGAATTGTCTCTGCAGATGACATAATCTTATTACTTATAGCTAGCAATACTATGTTATGTACTGCTCTTATATATAAAAAAATCCTAAATCCACCAAAATGTTATTAGAACTAATAAGTGAATTCAGTAAAGTATACAATAGTAGAATACAAAATCAACATTAAAAATTTGCTTTGCTATGTTACTATCTATACAAACTATCCAGAAAATAAGTTAAGAAAACAATTGAATTTTTAATATTATCACAAAGATAAAATAGTTAGGCATAAATTTAACTAAGGAGGTGAATGAGATGTACAATGAAAACTATAAAATATAGAAGAAATTAAAATAGACACATATAGGTGAAAATATAACTTGTGTTCCTGAATTGGCAGAATTAATATTGTTAAAATGTTCATACTGCCCAAAGAAATCTATAGATTCAGTATAATCCCTAACAAAATTCCTGTGATATTTTTCACACACACAAAATTTTTAAATGTGTATGGAACTATAAAAGACCCTGAATAGCCAAACCAATCTTGAGTAAAAACAGAACTGAAAGCAGCAAACTACCTGATTTAAAATTTTATTACAAACTTTCATAATCAAAACAGTATGGTACTGGTATTAAAAACAGATACATAAGCCAATGTAATGGGATAGAGGTCCAGAAATAAAATATACATGGTCATATATATATGGTCAACTAATTTTTGACACAGGTGTAAATAATTCACAATGGAGAAAGGACCATATCTTCAATCAATGGAATTGGAAAAACAGGATGTCTATATGAAAAAAGAATGAAGTTGGACCTTATGCTATACTCAAGGATCAACTCAAAATGAATTAAAGACTTAAAGATAATGCCTAAAATTGTAAAATTGCTAGAAGAAAGCAAAGAAAATATACTTAATGTTGATATTGGCAATTAAAAAATTATTTATTTATTTTAATTTGACCAGAGAGAGACAGAGAGTGAGAAAGAAAGCAAGTCACCAGGTTTGGGACTTGAACTGTAGTCAGCCATGCCATCTACTGGATGTGGAAGTCCAGCATCCTTAACCACCATGCCATCTACCAGCCCCTGGGCAATGTTTTTAAATAATTATTATTCTGATTTATTTTAGACATTCAATCATTGTACAACACTACAACTTGCAAAATGAATTACCCAACATAAATATACCTCACACTAGCCCAGTTGAAGATAACATACATGTTATCATCAACAGACAATCCTCCATTTCTGTGTCCCCTAAATGTCTTCCTTCTCTATTTTTCTTCTTGCAATGTTTTTTTGAATGACACCAAAAGCACAGGCAACAAAAGCAAAAATAAACAAACAGTACTACATCAAACAAAACTTTAGCACAGCCAAATAAATAATGAACAAAACTAAAAAACAACATATAAAATGGGAGAAAATATTTGCAAGCCATGTCCAGATATCTAATAGAGGTTAATACACAAAATATACAAGGAACTCATACTACAAAGTAGCAAATATATCAATAAATAATTGTGGATTAAGAAATGGACAAAGGATCTGAATAGACATTTCTCCCAGAAACATATACAGAAAACCAAGAGATATATAACGATGTGCTCAATGTCATCAATAATTAGGGAAATGCAAATCAAATTACACTGAGATGTCACCTTATATCTTGGGATGGTCATTATTTAAAAAAAAAAAAAAACAGAAAAATACCCACAGGACTTTAAATTATAATCTAGAAGAAATTTCTGCACTCCTAAGTTTATTTCACCATTATTCATAATAGTCATGATCTGGAAGCAACCTAAGAATTTGTCAATGGATAAATGGATAAAGAAATTATACAATGGAATATTGCTCAGCATTAAAGAAGAGGGAAATCTGTTATTTGTAACAACATGGATGGACCTGTAGGGTATAATGTGAAATAAGCCAGACACAGGAAGACAAAAATTCATGTAGAATCTAAAATAGTCAGACTTACAGAAGTAGGCAATAGAATGTTGGTTGTCAAGGGTTGGGAGGAGGTGATGGTTAAAAGGAACAACTTTTCAGTTATGCAAGATAATTTCTGCTTATATTATATCAACTATACAATATACTATGTATAGCTAACAATACTGTATTAT
Source organism: Tupaia tana (assembly GCA_026018925.1). NCBI lineage: Eukaryota > Metazoa > Chordata > Mammalia > Scandentia > Tupaiidae > Tupaia > Tupaia tana. The sequence goes on along the minus strand of JAKSZU010000001.1, from coordinate 111,033,372 downwards.
GTACTGAAAATTTGCTAAAAAGGTAGATCTTAAGTGTTCTAATCAAAAAAATAAAAATGCAAGTAAAAGCTTTGCTGAAACTCAATAATGATAATAAATAGAACAGGAGAAAACTTTAAGAGATGATGTATTTTTTTTTTGGAGAGTTTTTTGCTATAGGGCGCGTGTGCTCGCCAGACAGAGAGAGACATAGAGACAGAAAGCGAGAAATCACCTCCCAGGGGGGATGGTCACGCTGCAATCCCTTCTCCTCCATTCTCCTCTCGGGATCTTGGGCATGCACGCACACGCGCCCGGCGTGAGTTTTAAGCCACCGGGTCTGGGACGTGAACCGTGGTCGACTACGTGGGAGTCCAGCGACATAGCCATTATGCTAACTGCTGGTTCCCAGGAGATGATGTATATGTTTATGGTTTGGATGGTTTTATGGGTGTATACTTATCCTCAAACTCATTGAGTTGTACATACTAAATATGAATTTTTAATATGTAAATCATACTTAATAAATGGGCTTAAACCAGCAAGTAGAGTAGTAGTTAAGGGACTGGACTCCCATGTGGATGACTATGGTTCGAGTCCTGGACCTAGTGAATTGAAATTCATGCTGGGTACATGTGTGTGCTTGCTTAAAATCCTGAGAGGAGAAGGAAGGAAAAGCGATTGTGTGTAGCCATCCCCAGATGGAATTTACTGTTTTTTTTCTCTCTGTCTCTCTGACTTTTGGTGAGAGCACATGCCCTACAGCAAAAATCTCTCCCTAGAAATAAATTAATTAATTAATAAAGTAAACTGGTTTAAAAATAAGATGAAATTACAAAAAAATAAAGAGTATAACTGTTCTTTATAGTCTTGCAAAGTGCTTGTTACTCCTGAGACCTTTACAGATCTGCTCTTCATCACCAAAAAGGAGTTACTGTCTATATTTTCAAGACAAGAAAACAGAGAAGTAAGTGTCAGTCCTGGGATTAACCTCAGGCCTTCTGGCCATCACTTCAGCTTTCCTTCTGATAGACCAGGCCATCTCAATGACCTTTAGAAAGGTCACTCATTTTATTCTCTGGTTTGTATGTAGGTGCACGTATGGTAGACATGAGATGTATTGCCCACATGTCCAAAAGTCAAGAAAGGCTCTAGCGCTCAACAACTTTAAGGTCAGCCGGAAGGGAGGAAGGAAGGAAGGGAGGAAGGAAGGATGGAAGAAAGAAATGTCCAATAATTAAAAAAAAAAAAAGTCCAACCATTTTGGCCTTACTTAGGATAGCTCTGACAGGCAATATTTGATCTGGAACTTTCTGACAGGTTGGCAGAAGCTTATCAGGCTTGCATTATCACTTGGCTTTTCCCTCAGCTTCATCTTGCTTCTCACTCCTGTCTTCAGCAGCTGTGGATCCTTGGTAAACAACCTCATTTCATACTCTGTCCCAGCATCTGCACCTTCTCTGTTCCCTCCTATTTGACAGCAACCCCTGTCAGACTGTATATAGACAAGAAACTATAAACTGATAGCCCATTGATATATTTTGATTGGCCTGGGGAATGTTTATAAAAAATGGAGTCAACATACAAAAGTTGAGATCTCACATGTGAGATCTGAATGTCTAACATCTACTTAAAAAGTTAAACTATCTGGCAACAGTGGCCCTTTATTCTTGCACAAGAGATTATTGATTTAAGCTGAACAGGGGCTGCCCCTTTAGAGAGAAGAGCTCTCCAGCTTGTACAGGCCCTAGAACTTCCTACCTGTCCATCCATATCCCTTCCTTGTATTTACCTGCCCAAACATCTATGGCCACCTATGGCCGTCTGAATTTTTCTTCAGGCAAAAATAAATGGTTCAACTGGTAGAAAGAGGTTCCTCCCCTATGCCACAATATCTTACTGCTCCTACATGGGACTTCAAGAACTGGATTCCTCTTGGCTCAAGACCATGAGAGCCTTTTCATAGACTCTGGTCTGGATAAGTACTTAGGACCACTGTTGCTGCCCTAGCCATGTCTCATCCTCTCACTTGGCATCCCCAGTAAAAAGTGTTTTCTTCATTGGATTCATGTCAGACACTTCTCACAGTAAGAAAGAACTCTTATTTCTCTTTTAAAATATATTATAGGCCACATAGGCTGGCCTTGCCATTAAGAAGCTGGATCACACATGGTGGATCAGGGTTTTCCCAGCTCCAGTAGCTTGAAAACAAACTGGGTAAATGAATGCATGCCTAGGGACCTGACAGAATGGAGAACTGGAGGAAAAAAGATTGCTACATGACCAGGTCCCATTGCAGGGGTCTCTCTCTCTCTGCTTAGTACATGTCCATGTATCCTCTCGGATGAAAAAAAAAAAGTGTATTATACATTTTTTTACTATAAAAGTAATTCTCATTATTGAATATTTGAAAGGAACTTCCCTCAAATGCTGTTAAATATTTCTCTAAATGTGTACTTAGGTTAGTAGTACTTCAATAGTGGACTAGCAATGCCTCAAATGCCACTCCACCTCTCCTCTCTTCAACAATACTGCCTGCAGCCTGGTGTCCAGGGCCACCAAAAATCCCTTTGATAGTGAAGTATGATGCAACTCCCCCTGCAGTATCCTGCCCCCCATGCCCAATAATGCTTCTGCTTCTTTTGGAGGGTTGTAATTATGTAAGACTTGATAATTATACAACAAATTGCTTTGAAGTGATTACTTAAATTATGCATTGGCAGGAATTGGGTGTTTGAGAATAATGAGTTTCATTGATTATAAAAGTGTCTTCTTTGAGCTGATACAATAACTGCCTCTGTTGGTTGTTGTTTGAAATATGGGCCAGCTGGAAGACTTCAAACACTTGGATTGTCTGAATCGCATTCAGAATATGTACAGGCGTTGGCTCCCTTTGTAGCTTCTGTTCCTGAATGATAAGTATCCCTGGAATATATCCTTGACCCCAATGTGGGGCCCGGGTAGGGCTTCGTGATAAGACAGGCAGGGCCAGGAGGCCTGTGGGCTCCAAGTCAGCAGTCGCTTCTGTGCAAGGAGCCGGAGGGTACCCTAGACCTCTAGGTTGCTGGTCCCTTTTCTTCTTCTCCACCTGTTGGCCCACCTGGAGCAGAAGGCATGGGTCTGATGGGATGTGTGCTTTGAGACTAGCCCCACAGCTTCCTCTAAGGCCTGATACTTGGTGGGGGTGGGGTGGGGTTTGCCGGTAGCTTTTGGTCCTGCATGAATCATTACCATGGGAAGCCTCAGCATTCTGGAACAGACCTGAATGGTTTAATACAGAGGAGAATTAGAAGCCTGAATACCTCAGTCCATAAACTGGATGCTCTAACACCAGAGTACCTGGACCAACCAGAAGAAGACCTTTGAGATTAATCTCTAGCAGCCAAGGGCATTCAGGTTGTCCCAGAAGGGCCTTGAGGAACTCTTGATAAGTAAGGGTCATCTTTCTCACTAATGTGAACCCTTCAGTCCAAGCATTGGAAAAGCTCTTCTGCAAAGGACCAGATGGTAAAATTTAAGATTTTGCAGGCCCCAGACTTTTCTGTCATATTATTTTTTATTGTTGTTGTTTAAATAACTGGCAAAAATGTAAAACTCACTTCCAGGTCATGGGCAATAAAAAGCAGGCTTCAGGCTGGATTTGGTCCAGGAACTATAATTGCCACACTTCCTTGATGTCCACACGGAAGCCAGTGAGCTCCTATGGGGGAATGCAACAGTGAGTCTCAGATCTGGATAGCCCTTTTGGAAAAAATCCATAGGAACTGAATAGACGTGACTTTTTTGCACCTATTGACAGGTCCTGCAGCCCATGGTAACCCTGTTCTTTCAATGCCCACAGTTCCTATAGAACCTTCTTGGCAGCTGGCCTTTACTGCCTGGCATTCGTAGTGATCTTTGCATGTATGACTGGGCCATTTTCTTCTTCTGCTACCCCCAAATCCACCATCTACTTGGAGTCCTCGAGGACAGGAGCAGCAAGGTTTCAACCACTTCATTTCCTGCCAGGACCAGAACAGTGCTTGTTACACAAAGCTGTAAATCATGTATTGCCTGAGTGGATGCTTCTGGGCTCCATCCTTTTTCTTTCTTGCTAGTGAACTACAGGAAGTGAAGGTTAAGATCCTTCGTGCTTTGTGGAGTCCTTGGCAATGTGTGACAGTACAAGTGCTTAGACCAGTCTCCTGGTTCTGTGCCAGTTGTGTTTCTCAGGCTTTTGGAATCTTCTCACCAAGGGTAGACCTAGCTGCCCTTTGGTAGAGAGGAAGCCAGAACCTTCTTGAAGCAGCCTGTGGCAGCAGTCCAGACAGATTCCTCAGATCTGCTGTTCTTTAGGTTTCTGTGATTGTTACTCAGGAAGCCAGGGTAACAGCAGAATCAGAAACCATCACTGCTCCTTCCCAGGACCACATGCACCTTTTCCGACCCAGGTGTACAGTGATTGGTTTTACTTTGTGATTGCAGAAGTGTCTGTATTTGAAATTTAGCTCAGGTGTCCTCATTCAACTGAGGCTATTTTGTTCTCTCCCAGGGTAATTTAAGGATTATTTCCTCTCAGTGATGGTCTATCTAAGAAGAAAAATTTGTTAGAATACTTCTGGGTGCTAGCAATGGAAATCACTGACTCAGCTGGCTTGAATAGCAACTTTAATTATTTCACATAATGAGCTGATCAGAGGTAGGTGCTCCAGGGTTGGTTAATTCAGAGTTCCAGCTTGTCATTAAGAATCAAATTTTTCCTTCTCCCAGTGTGCAATACCTCAGCTAGGCAAATTCTTTCTGCTCTTTGCTGTCATACTCAATGTATGGGCTTTTCTTTGCATCCATTTTCCTCATGGGTATAAGATGGCTACCATCGCTCCAGGTTGTCATATCATTGTGAGAACATCCAAGGGTACAAAAGAGACTGTTCACCCTCATGCATCCCTCTGGTCCAGAAGAAAATTATTTCAAGAAGACTCTTACTGACTTTTTCTCCTTTTTCATTAATCCCAATCATGTCTTATGCCCCTGCCTAAATTTCTCCTTGATATGGCACATGAACCACCATGATAGGTTTAGACCAGCCCTCTGGAGCTTGACCCAGGCTTCTTGGAGGTCCTACTGAGGAGTGTAGCCCCATGCACAACATTGGGCCTTTTGGGAACAAAGAGAGGAACACCCATCAATTATCTAGCACAGCCAACCTCCCAGAATCTTCCCTTCTTGAGATGCTCAAGGACATAGAGCCTTCTACAGTTCCAAAAGAGAATGTTTAGAGATAGCTACTTTAAAAACACTGATGGGAATACCTTGAGCTACTACCCCTTCTTGTTCCACCCTACTTTTACACAAAAATCTAATCCCGCTCCACCTGTGGCCTCTTGGCCTTGAAGATATCTAAGACAGCCATACCTACTATGTGCTAGGCATGGTGGTATGGTCTTTATGCATGTGACTTCTAATCATATAGCTACACTGGGAGGGTTGCATTAGTATCAATTTACAGATTGGGAAACTGGAACCCAGAGAAGTTGAGTAGCTTACTTTTGCCCATATAACTGCATTTGGCTGAGCCAGTGTCAGCAAGCACTTTATGGGCATCTGCCTCAGTCCAGGCATTGTGCTAGGTCCTGTGGATGCAAAGAAGAATCAAATCAGGTTGTTGCTGTTAGAGAGTACACAGCCTGCTAATTAGGGAAGGTCTCCCCAGAAAATTGAATGTATTTCTCTTGACCAGACTGGAGAACATCTTTGGGTAGGTGAGGAAATTAAGCACTGTCTTGTACTTCTTTTTTTTATTTATTTTTATTTTTTATTTTTCTTTCTCAGATTAATTAAATTCACATTTTACATAAAGTCCCCATTATGATGTATACAATATACATATACATATATATATATATATATATATATATATATATATAGTTTTCAACAGAGAACTCTACATTTTTTTGGTGTTAAATGTTTCTTCTCTTTGCCCCTCATGCCCACTCTCTACCACCCACTCCCCTCCCTTGCAGCCTCTGGTATCTACATTTATCCTTTCCACTATCATATCTTCAGATCTTTCTCCTTTTGCCAGAGTGCTGATATGTATATATATTTTTTTTATCATTGCACATCTTTACAGTGTACAACCTGGTTTTTCCCAGCATGAGTACAGTGTACATTAGTCAAGACAATGATATTACCATATACATTATCAACAGACAACTTTTCATTTTTGTGTCTATTAAGTGTATTGTTTGTTCCCTGAATCCCTCCCTTCCGCCCTCTCTTACTCATTCCCATTACCTCTCCCATACTGTCTCTAGCATCTGCAGTTGCCATCCCTGCTATTATACCCTCCAGTTCTTTCAGTTTTTTTTTTTCCAATTATCAGCTCATATAGTTTTCAACAATAGGGAACACAGATTCTATTCAGGGTTGGATTAAGGGTGGGTCTCGTGCAGTTCCGCAATTGTAGGTGAGTCTCCACGGAATACAGTTTCAGGAAAGCGGTTCTGGTAAGCAGAGATGGTTATCAGTTGATGCGGCACAGCATCTATCTTGTGATTACCGGGAATGATGTTGTGGGGACCTGCAACGTGAGTCATCCTCGGGTATCTGGCTTCCTTAAGAATGGTAGAGTAGTTCTTGTTTTTCCCTGAGGTAATGCAGGGCTGGTAACCATCATCTTCTCACTGTCCATAGGCAGAGATAATCCTCCTATACAATATATTTCTCAATTGGTTTAAGACAGCTAAAGTTTCTTTCTGTTGCTTATAGTTGCAAGTTCTTAATCCTTGTTTTTGGCTTCAACTTGCCGCCCGTGGCCGGCGGCCACTCGCAGGCGCAGGCCCGGCTGCCATGCGCAGGTCCGGGGGCCACGCGCAGGTGCAGGCCCGGCGGCCATGTACAGGCGCAGGCCCGGCAGCCACGCACAGGCCCGGCGGCCATGCCCAGGCGCAGGCCCGGTGGCCACGCACAGGCCCGGCGGCCCCACGCAGGCCCAGCGGTCACGCGCTGGCCCGGCGGCCACGCACAGGCGCAGGCCCGGTGGTCACGCGCAGGCCCGGTGGCCACACACAGGCTCAGGCCCGGCGGCCACTCACAGGCCCGGTGGCCATGTGCAGGCGCAGGCCTGGCGGCCATGCGCTGGCCCGGCGACCACGCGCTGGCCCGGCGACCACGCGCTGGCCCGGCGACCACGCTTAGGCCCAGCGGCCACACACAGGCACAGGCCCGGCTGCCGCGCACAGGTGCAAGCCCGGCAGCCACACACAGGCTCAGGCCCGGCGGCCACTCACAGGCCCGGCAGCCACGCGCAGGCACAGGCCCGGCTGCCGCGCACAGGTGCAAGCCTGGAGGCCACACACAGGCTCAGGTCTGGTGGCCACTCACAGGCCCAGCGGCCGCACGCAGGCACAGGCCTGGCTGCCGCGCACAGGCACAAGCCCGTTGGCCACACACAGGCTCAGGCCTGGCGGCCACTCACAGGCCCGACGGCCACGCGCTGGCCCGGCAACCACGCGCTGGACCGGCGACCACGCTTAGGCCCAGGGGCCGCACGCAGGCACAGGCCCGGCTGCCGCACAAAGGCGCAAGCCCGGCAGCCACACACAGGCTCAGGTCCGGCGGCCACACACAGGTCCAGCGGCCGCACGCAGGCACAGGCCCGGTGGCCACACACAGGCTCAGGTCCGGCAGCCACACACAGGCTCAGGCCCGGTGGCCACTCACAGGCCTGGCGGCCACGCACAGGCGCAGGCCCGGCGGCCACACACAGGCTCAGGCCCGGCAGCCACACACAGGCCCGGCGGCCACGCGCAGGCGTAGGCCCGGCGACCATGCGCTGGCCCGGCAACCACGCTCAGGCCCAGCGGTTGCATGCCTGTCTTGTACTTCTTACCTGAAGCCCTCCTGCTTTCTGTCATGAAATCCGGGAAGGCTAGAGCTTTGCAAAATGGCCTGGTATGGGAATTAGGAGTATACCAGACTTCTTGTGTTCAAATCTCTGTTCATCCACTATCTGGCTGGGTTACAACTGGCAAGGTTCTCAACCCCTCTGTGCCCATGTTGTGGATGGCTATATGTTTAAAGGAAAGAAACCTTGTAAAAGGCCAAAAGAAGAGATCAATAAAAGTTAGCCGTAGGGCCAGGTGGTGGCAGAGCTGGCCTCACATAGGAAAGGTCCTAGGTTTGCATCCTGGGACCTCCCTGAGCACACCAGAGGAGCACATGCACATCCATGATCCATATGGACTGGGACTGGGGTGGGGGTGAATCATAGTGTGAGGGGTCTGTTAGGGTTGCCTGTCTCTAAGTCCTTTCCTCTCCATCTGTCTCTCTATCTCATGGAGGAGATAAATAAACATAAAAACCAGCAGATATTATTACCAATTTATATTGCTCATCAATGTACTTTCCTTATCAGGTAAAGATGATCAGAGGCCCAGCCCTGAACCCTCTTAGTTGCTTAGCCTTCCATACCCTCCCACAAGTTAGAGCAGCAGTGTGGTAGGCTAAAGTTTGCTGATTGCTCCAGATGGCACCTAGAAATTTCGATCCTCACCCTGTAGTGTTTAGGGCAAGCTGTTCCAGAAGCTGTGATTTCCTTCTGCATGCTGGCTGTAATGGGAGGCAATGGCACGGAAAACATCCTCCTCTCCGCCTCTCCCAGGACATTAGCCTATGCTTTGGCTTCCCATGCTGTCTCTTGATGGAGCCCGCTGTGCTGGACATCCCTGGAAAACCTGCTGCTACCTCCTATGGGAGAGACTTGACAGTGTGTAAGAGCCGAGCTGGGGAATCCTCATGCCTGGCTCTCGTGTGTCACAGGCTTGGGCTGAGGCACTGGGAAGTCCCCTAGCCTCGGTTTCCTCTCCTGTACACAGAGCGGGCCTTATCAGCCTGTAGCCTCATTGAAAAATCCCCAGTGGGGGCGGAAGTGGAAATGGGGATGGGTGTGTGAGAAATAGGGCAGCCGACCCGCCTCCCAGGCACTGCCATCGAGTGACGTGCAGTCCGGTCTCCGTGTGTAGTGGCCCCTGTTTCCTCCCCTGCCTTTTCTGCAGCCTTGAAGGCAGCTCATCTATCTGGAAAACTGCCGCAGGACGCTGCTGCACGGGGGGCTGGGGGCCTAATCGATCTCAGGACATAATTAAGGCCTGGGAAGCCTTGCTGGGTTCTATCGGTACAAGGTGCTATTAAGACAAAGATAAAAGCTTTGAGCCTTGATTGAATCTAGAAAACAAGGTCCACACAGGCATTTTTCTTTGTCATGGTGTCACAGGAGAAGGGAGAGGCCCAGGGAAGAGGAGGAAGATGAAGGAGTGGAGGGAAAAGGCAGTTTTTGAGAGGAAAGACACGAAACCATGGGAGGAAAAAAAAAAAAAAAAAAGGCAAAGCCCTCTAGAATTGTCTGTGTCTTCTGTTTTTCTTTCTTGTAAAGAGAACCTGGAGGAGGATCAGCAGGTCTGAGGGCACATGACCCTCTCTTTTGTCTCTAGGCCTCAAGTGAACACTCACCATCAGTAGTTCCTCTGGAGGGAGTTTGTCCATTCAGCCGCAGCCTACCAATGCGCTTTTCTGGATAGGAACCTCCCACTCACTGGTGCCCCAGGCTTTCTTTGTTCCTTCCTTCCTGCCTCTTCTGCATCCCTTTGCTCCCTCATCTGAGGGTGGGGGTATGCTCTGAGGAAAGCCCAGTGACCAGTGGTTCCCTTCTGTCCCTTAGAGTTTTATTGAGCTTTTGCTCTCTTTTCACGGCCTGGCTTCGGCAAAGCCAGCTCTCAGGGCTGAAATCCAGCTGAGGAGATCTTATTTCTCAAGAACCATTTTGATCTTTTTACTTCAAAGGTTGTTCTTTTCCTACATGAGCCCCAGTTGGATGACCCCAAACCTGCCCTTGGGGCTGTGGGTCTGGACAGGGCCTGTGGTCTTTTCTTTTCCTTTTTTTTTTTTTTTTTTTTTTTTTTTGAGAGGTTTTTGCTATAGGGCATGTGTGCTTGCCAGAAAGACAGAGATAGAGACACAGAAAGCAAGAAATCACCCCTCAGGGGGGATGGCCACGCCACAATCCCTTCTCCTCCATTCTCCTCTTGGGATCTTGGGCACGCATGCACATGCACCTGGCGTGAGTTTAAGCCACTGGGTCTGGGACTCGAACTGCGGTCGACTACACAGGAGTCCAGTGACATAGCCACTATGCCAACTGCTGGTCCCATGTGGTCTTTTCTTTACATCCTATTGGGAGAGCTCGGGATCCTGGCTTTGAGGGCGCCTGGGCAAGTGTGTGATGTGGCAAGAAGTGTCCTGATGTCCCTGTTCCCTGGCACTTCAATGCTCTGCCTTTTCTCTCTGACTGCTCTATTCATCTTCTGATTCCCAAAGCCCTCCTGCTCCCTGGTCCCCATTCATCTTATGAAAACCTGCTTACTCTCAGGAATGAAACTGACCTTGACTTTGAGGTCTCCTCCTTTGCAGGGCCTTCCTTGATACTTTCCTTCCCCGACCCTCACCCTAGCCAAGAGGAGGTGCCTTCCTCTGGGCCCCAGTTGTGTTCTGTGATGCTTTGTAACTTGCCCTATTTAGTTCCTGTTACATTTTGCTTAATTATCTATTTCCTGCCATGACCCTCAAAACATGGTGACGTGCTAGAAAAAAGAACTGTGTCTTCCACATGTGGTCCTAGCATCTAGCACAACTCAGAGCACACAGTGGGCTCTCAATGAATGAGATTTTTAAAAAATTTTGTTTACATTTAACTGCTGTACTTCTCCACAGTATATGGAATGAATCTTCCAGGAATGAATATACTGCTTATCTGTCCAGGAGAAGACATTACTATACAGATTATCATCCACAGATAATTTTCCATTTTTGTGTCTGTTAATGTTTTGCATTTTCCCCCTCTAGTCTCTCTCACCTACCCCCCATTGCCCACCCTCCCCCCCACACTGCCTCTGGTATCCACAGTTGCTCTCCATACTTTTATACCTTACAGTCTTTCAGTTTCTGCCATAGAGTGGAGACATTCAGTATATGTTAAGTGGGGACATGCAATGCCTCTCTCTTACAGCTCTCAAACTGTCCTAGGGTTTGGTGGAAGGAAGGGAGAGACAGGAAGAGGGCTAGAGAGGGATATTCTATTGTCTCCCTGCCTCCTACCCATCAGGCAGTTTCCAGCTCCAACCCCTGCTTTTCCACAGCAAGCTTACTTCAATTGGTTTGACATTTATATACACATATTTTATATTCACATTATGTATGTAATATGTAATTTACATAATTCATAACAGTATATATGCATATTTAATATATACATATTTATATTATACTTGTGTATATGTAATACATCATACATATACTGTAATATGGCACATATAAACATACTTGTACTTTTTTTGTATAAAATGTTCTGTTTTTTAAAAAGTTTGGAAACTAAGGTCTTGAACTTTTTATCCAAGGTCGTCTTCTTAGAGTATTTGCTTTTGAAGTCCTGTCTAACGATCACGTGGACAGTGGAAACCTTTGTTTCAGTTGAAGGCATTTTAGACTTTTTTTGGGAAGAGGTTTTTGCTATAGGGTGCATGCGCTTGCCAGACAGAGAGAGACAGAGAGACAGAAAGTGAGAAATTACCCCTCAGGGGGATGGCCGTGCCACAATCCCTTCTCCTCCATTCTCCTCTCAGGATCTTGGGCACGCACGCACACGTGTCCAGCGTGAGTTTTAAGCTATTGGGTCCGGGACGCGAACCACAGTCGACTACATGGGATCCAGCGATATAGCCTAATTTTACGCTACCTGCTGGTCTCTAGGCTTTTTCTTTTTTTTTTTTTTAAGAGAGATTTTTGCTCTAGGGCACTGTACTCACCAGAGAGACAGAAAGCAAGAAATCATCCCCTGAGGGGATGGCCACGCTGCAATCCATTCTCCTCCCTTTTCCTCTTGGGATCTTGGACATGCATGCACATGTGCCTGGCATGAGTTTTAAGCCTCCTACTTCAGAACTCAAATCGTGGTAGACCACGTGGGAGTCCAGCTATGTAACCATTATGCCATCTGCTGGTCCCCGCATTTTAGGCTTTTATTGAGTTGATGGAGGCATTACTTTTTGCCTGGTGACTTCTTCTGGTGTACCTACGCCCATCCCACTGCACATACCAGCAAGGCTGGTTGGTTTTAAGGAATATAGGATTCTGAGATCACAAAGCTGTAAACATTATTTATTCTAGATGATTTTTGCTGTTGTTGTTTTGCTCAGAATTAGACCGGCTGGGAGGCTAGTGTTACCTGGGTTGCTATAATGAAGGACGAGAATCCTTATGGATACAAGTGAAGTCCTTGCCTCTCTGGCTGGCCCGCTAGGTGGCAGCTGGTTCTGTCTGCTCTGGAGCCTGCTTTCCTCTGAGATGCCTTTTCTATTCCTCAGCACCCTGCTGGGCACACCCCTATCGCTCTTCAAGGCTGAGTCCTCCTCCCAAGTGTAGTCTACCAGGCTTGCCCTTCCTAGTGCAAGAGCCCATGCTCAGCATTTCAAAACCTACTGGCCTAGGGAACCAGCAGTTAGCGTAATGGCTATGTCGCTGGACTCCCACGTAGTCGACCGTGGTTCGCGTCTCGGACCCGGTGGCTTACAACTCACGCCGGGCGCGTGTGCGTGCGTGCCCAAGATCCCGAGAGGAGAATGGAGGAGAAGGGATTGTGGCGTGACCATCCCCTCTGGGGGGTGATTTCTTGCTTTCTGTCTCTATGTCTCTCTCTGTCTGTCTGGCGAGCGCACGCGCGCTATAGCGAAAACCTCTCAAAAAAAAAAAAATACAACAAACAAACAAAAAAAACTCCACTGGCCTCTGTGCCATGTGGGGTAGTAGCCAGAGCACTGAACTGGTAGTTGAAAATTTGGTTTGAGTCTTGAATTAACTCACCAGCTGCAGTACTTTGGGTTAGTCATTCTCTCTGGAGTCTCAATTTCCTAGTAGGTAAACAGCAATAATCACCCAGCCATCCTGCCAGAAGGTGAGGCTTCTGATTTGAAACCCTGAATCATCTTTCTCAGTTTTTTATTTTATTTTATTTTTTCTGCAGTTAGAATCTCTTGGGGAGCTTTTAATATCCTAGTTCCCAGACCACACTCCCAGACCAATTAAATCAGACTTTCTGGGGTTGAGACCCAGACGTTAGTAGTTTTTAAAGCTCCCCAGGTAATTCTGCTAATGTGAAGTCAAGCCTGAGAACCACTGTTTAAGGTCAGAGTACTATGGACAGTCAAAACACAAACGGATTTTGAACTTCTATCCACTTTCTCCTAACTCATCTGCAGGATTCTTAGCCCTAATTTGGTTCAGAATCTCTTTAAGACTCTCCTTGAAGTTATGTATCTATTTTCCTAGCAAATGACATGTTTACAAAATTTTGCATTTAATTTTAGCATGTAATGTCCCTTTCTTAGTGAACCTTTCCCTGGCTACTCTACCCAAAATTCCAACATCATGCCCCTCAACCCACAATTTCCTCTCCTCTTCTCCTACTTTGTGCTTCTTCTGAGGCCTTTATCACTACCTGTATGAACATTCTCAAGTCCCTCACTAGGGAGGATTTTTTTTTTTTTTAATATTTTACAAGAGGATACATATGCTTAAGGAAAGGGGAGTATAAAAGTACTTCCATGTGATGTGGTTATGCTGCAATCCTTTCTCCTCCATCTTTCCTTCCTTTTGAGATTTTGGGCATGCACTCACACGTGCCCAGCATTCTTTCAAGCGCCTGGGTCTGGAACTCCAACTAATCAGGCAGTCAACCTTGCAGTATCCAGCTGCCTTAACCACCAGGTCATGAGCTAGCCCTAGGGTAGAATTTTTTTCTTTTCTTTTTTTAATTGGCTAGATGGTACATGGGTTCCCCAGAGAGAAACAAAGAGAGAGAGAGGGAGAAGAGAAAGTACCCCCCATGGGACATGGTCACACTGCAATCCCATCATCATTTCTCCCTCCTTTTAGGATTTTGGGTATGTACACACACATGCCAGGCATAGTGTTCAAGCTGGCAGGTTTTGGACTTGAACAGTGGACTTGGCCATGTGGGATCTAGCTGCCCTAACTACCTTGCCACTATGTGGCCCAAGAGCAGGAAATTCTTAAAGTGTGATTCCAGGATGCCTTTACTTAAGACATCCTAAATAGGACCAAGAAGTCTGCATATTCAGAAGCTCTCTGTGCTTCTTTGGAACACTGAAGTTTGAGAGCCAGTGGGTGGGTCTCTGGATTCTGGATTTAGAAAGTGCAGTGTCAAGAGACTAGGACATCGAAGGTTTTCTGCCCAGACTTCACCCTCTTTCACCCCAGATCTAGCCAGGACAAGCCAATCACCAGCCATATACATTGGAGTTCTAAGCAGCCCCTTTCAGGGACTAGGACAACTGAAGGGGTTTTTGCCCCGATCTAGCCAGGGTCATAGTATTCTTCACATTCCATGGAATCTGCTGCACAAAGGGAGAAAAACAGATGACCAGAGACCACTGCAGAGGCAAAAGAAATATGAAAAGCCAAGAAACTATCTCTCCCTCAAGGGAAAAGAATAACTCCTCATCCTCCACAGACAATACAAGGGAACTCACAGAAATGTCAGATAAAGAATTTAGAATATTCATAGTGACAAAACTAACAGAGATGCAAGAGAAGAAACACAACCAACTCCAGAAAATGTAAGAGAAAAGAGACAATGAGTTCCAGGAAGTGAGGAAGTTCTTGCAGGATCTGAAAGAGGAAATACACACCATAAAAAAGAATCAAAGAGAATTGTTACAGATGAAGGCTGTAACGCAGGAAATCAAAACCTCCCTTGAAATTATTAAAAGCAGATTAGATCATGCAGAAGATTGAATCTCAGATGCAGAAGATAGAACCTCTGACCTAGAAAATTTCACCAAAAAGTGAGAAAATTACCCCAAAATGAGAATAATGTATGAGTAATACTTAGATACCATTAAACACCCAAACATCCAGATAATCAGTATCCCAGAAGGTGAAGAAAATAATAAGGGCATTGGTAATCTATTCTATAAAATCCTGGAAGAAAACATTTCAAATCTAGAGAGGCACTCAAATATCTAGACCCAAGAAATACAAAGGACCCCACATTGAATCAACTCCAGGACATCTTCTCCAAGGCACATCATAGCCAGATTGACCAGATCCATAGACAGAGATAAGATACTAAAATTGGCAAGAGAGAACTTTCAAGTTACTAAAGGATATCCCACTGGGCTAACATTGGACCTCTCATTGGAAACAATGTAAGCAAGGAATTAATAGGAAAATATATTCAGAGTGTTAAGTGAAAAACAATTTCAACCAAGAATACTATACCTGGCAAGATTATCCTTCATATGAGAAGAAAAGAAAAACATTCTCTGATAAACAAAACCTGAAAGAATTTACCAACACCAGACCAGTTCTCCAAGAAGTGCTGAAGGGAGTACTAAAACTAGACACAGAGAAATAAGAATACAAAAAGCAACCAAAAGAATGGCCAACTTAATGGTAGTGGTAAGTCCAGAGAGATCAATAATAACTTTGAATCTTAACTTCCAGAATTTAAACGGAAAGATCAGAGCACAGTAACACTGCAAATTCAATAGAACAGAGAATAATTATAGGAGACTGAATTGGTAAAATAGAATTTTACAACTTTTGACAAAAACATTGCTGATTTTCTTCTATGCTTTGTTATATAGATTTAAGCATTTTTATCTTCTTTTAAACTGTTGATAGGTTCATCTACCTACAATTTGAACTGAATCTTAAACTTTTCTCTCACTTTAAGTCTGAAACAAATTTCTCTTAACATTTGTTTTTTTAATTTGCTATTAAGACTAAAACTGTTTTGGGACCAGCAGTTGGTGTAATGGTTATGTCGCTAGACTCCCATGTAGCTGATCACAGTTCGAATCCCAGACCCAGTGGTTTAAACTCATGCCAGGCATGTGTGCATGCCCAAGATCCTGAGAGGAGAAGGGAGGAGAAGGGATTGTGGCATGGCCATCCCCCAGGGGGGTGATTTCTCGCTTTTTGTATCTCTGTCTCTCTCTGTCTTTCTGGTGAGTGCACATGCCCTGTAGGAAAAACCTCTCCAAGAAAAAAAAAATCAAAAACCAAAAACCAAAAAACAAAAACTGTTTTTCTTAAAATTAAAAAAAAAATGCATAAAAAAAAAACCCTGTGTAATGACTGCAGTAAGCTATATAGCCTCAGCTAGGTGCTACTTTATAGTGTGTTCATTCTACATCCTGAGGATTATGTCTAAAGTCAGACACGTTCATATATACACACACACACACACACACACACACACACACACATATATATATATAAATATATCAGCTGTGTTTGCTACTGAAAATATTAAGATTAATTAAGATCTTTAGTGAATCAATAAAATTGGGAGGGTGGGGGGGAAAGGGCATGGAAAGCAACTATAGATACCAGAGACAGTGTGGGAGGAGGGTGGGAAATGGCAGAGTAAGGTAAGAGACAGGGAATCAAGGCAGAAAATAAAAGAAGCAAAAATATTTAAGGAACAAGAAATAGAAAATTATTTGTTGAGGATAACACATATGATAATATCCTTGATTGAGCCAATATACAGTGTATTCTGGATGGAAAATCTCATTTTGTATACTGTAATGAATGTAAATAATGAATGAATGTAAATAAATAAATTTAAAATAAAAAAAAGTGCACTGTCAAATCTGCTGCTGCCTTTCCTAGAGCATTTAAGTGCTCCTTCAGGTCTTGTTCTGGGAGAAGCCATCTTTCAGCATATAAATAATCTTGGGTAGAATCTCTAATGTTCCAGAGAAACCCCAGATGCTTTTCTAAGTTACTTTGGGGGTGCATGGGCACATAGTGTGAGTTGAGGGACTTGAATTAAGACCGTCTATCTAATGCAAGGGTCATCCCATTTTCCTCCTAGTCTTGCTGCTTAGAATTCCATCACTAACAGGTCATTCTTAAACTCTTTGGTACCCACCTGTAGCCCATCTCTTGGCTCAAAGTTTGCCATTGGCTTCCTATGACTTACCGAGGAAAGCATATTCCTAGTTTTTTAACTACCAAAAGGCTCTTCAAGGTCTGGCCACTGTTCACCTTTCCAGCCTTCATTCTCGCCATTCCACTGTGCTCACCAGCATGTAGTTCAGGGGTATCACATGCTATTTCCTTCCCTGCCTATCCTCCTGGATTATTCTTTTTTTTTTTCTTCTTTTTTTTTGGAGAGGTTTTTGCTATAGGGCGCATGCGCTTGCCAGACAGGCAGAGAGAGACAGAGAGAAAGAAAGCGAGAAATCACCCCTCAGGGGGATGGCCACGCCGCAATCCCTTCTCCTCCATTCTCCTCTCAGGATCTTGGGCACTCACGCACATGCGCCCGGTGTGAGTTTAAGCCACCGGGTCCGGGACATGAACTGCGGTCGACTACATGGGAGTCCAGCGACATAGCCATTACGCTAACTGCTGGTTCCATGTTCTTATATCTCTTTACACATGAGTCACTCCTTTCCTCAGACTCTACTGATCATTCTTCTCACTCAGAATACAGGACAAGTCCTCACTGCTGTACAAGGTCCTGTGTGATCTGTCCCCCACCCCCGTTCCCTTTTTGCCCTCATTTCTACTATGCCCTGGTGTTAGTTTCCTAGGGCTGTTGTAACAAAGCACCACTAACTGAGTGACTAAAAAGACAGTTATTCTGTGGGTTGGAAATCTGAAATCAAGGTGGTAGGGCCATGCTCTCTCTGAAACCCGAAGGAGAAGGACCCTTCCTTGCCTTCTCCTAGCCTCTGGTGTTTGCCAACTGTCTTTGGTGCTCCTTGGCTTGTAGCCACATCACTCCAATCTCTGCCCATATAATCACATGGCCTTCTCTCTGTTTGTTTTCACATAGCCACCTTCTTATAAGAACACCAATAATATCAGATTAGGGGTCCATCCTACTCCAATATCATCGTAACTAACTATATCTGCAATGACCTTATTTCCAAATTAAGTCACATGCTGGGGTACTGGGGATTAAGACTTCAAAATAGCTTCTCTTGAGGGGCACAGCTTAACCTACAAACTACCCACCACACCTGCTTCATTCTGCTTCATCAAACTGACCTAGAGTTGCTAGATTTGCAAATAAAATTACAAATGCTTAATTAAATTGAAAATTCAGATACATAACAAATAATTTTTTGGAATAAATATCTCAAATATTGCATGGGCTGATGTTTCTAATATATCTTAATAAGTATGTGGGATATATTGATACTAAAATAATTTACTATTTATCTGAAATTAAAATTTATTCTAGCTGGCAACTTTTACTTGTTCCTTGAGCATACTGAGTATGCTTTCACCTCAAGGCCTTTTCTTATTCCCCTCCTGCTGAATGTTCTCTCTCTCCATAGAGGACTGGGATGGTCATTCTCTGACTGTCTTCAGCTTGGCCTTTCCAGATACCCCTCCACCATACACATACTTTCTATCCTCCTTTCTTTTTTCCTTCTTTTTATTTTTTAGAGTTTATTTTTTCTTCTTATCTTCTATCTTCCTTCCACCTTTTCTTCCTAGAAGAGAGACAGGGACCCCCCTCCCCCAACACACACACACACACACACACACACACACACACACACAACAGGCTCTTGACATGCTGTGGTCCTTCACCCAGCTTTCTGGCCAGTCAGGATCACAGACACGCCTGCACCACTATAGCTGGTCCTACCTTCCTTGCTTCACTGAGCCCTTTCCCCTTATAACTATAGAGATATATACTTCACATATATATTTTCCCCTCATTCTTTGTCAGTATGCTATATATTCTACCTACTGATCATGTTTATTGTCTGCCACTCCCAGAAAAATTTTAGTTTAATGTTTCTGTTCACTGTTGTCTCTCCAGGGCCTAGAACAGTGCCTGGCACATACTTAATATTCAGTAAATATTTATTGGATGGAAGAAGAAATACATAAATCCTTTCACTTTCACTTAAGTACTTGAAAATGAGCATATATGGTTTTGTTTACCTACAGTCCACTCCTTCTGTTAAAAGTGTCCCTCTCGGGACCAGCAGTTAGCGTAATGGCTATGTCGCTGGACTCCCATGTAGTCCACCACAGTTCGAGTCCTAGACCCGGTGGCTTAAACTCACGCCGGGCGCGTGTGCGTGCGTGCCCAAGATCCCGAGAGGAGAATGGAGGAGAAGGGATTGTGGCGTGTCCATCCCCCATAGGGGGTGATTTCTCGCTTTCTATCTCTCTGTCTCTCTCTGTCTGGCGAGCGCACGCGCCCTACAGCAAAAACCTCTCAAAAAAAAAAAGTGTCCCTCTCTTACTCTTCATTTAAGAAGTTTTGGAAGGTCCTGCCTAAACCCTAGATCCAGGCCAATCCAGTAATTCCATCCACTTGTCTACAGTGATTGGTTCAGGGGTGGGTATAAGAACCAAGTCTGTCTAATTGGAGTTAGTCTCAGACTTTCTGCTGAAGCCATGAAGACAGAACACTCTCTTCCTACTAGTGTTTCTGAGAGGAACAGGATGTAAGTCAAGCTGCTGATAGCCATTTTACCATCATAAAGGAAAAATAGGGAGTTGGCTCCTGGCCAAAAACCTGTGTGTGATCTCTCAGGCCTGACCATAGGTGATGACAAAGCTTTGCCTGGCAGGCCTCACAGAGAAAGCTGCCCTCCCACATCAGACTTGGTACACAGCCAGTGCATGGCAGTCTCAGGAGGGAGTTGCTCTTACCCATATCTGCACTCCTGGCTATAAGGCCTCCGTGTGAATCCTCAAGGACCCTCAGCTGAGGCTGAGGTCTTCCCAGGTGCCTCTGCTGAACCTGCTCATCAGGAGAAGGTGGAGCCATGAAAGTAGTTTTCCCACTCTTCCAACACTTCTCTCCTAGCTCTCCCCTGGCTCTACATCCCAGATACATAAAAGGGCAAGAACCCATTGTTAGAATGAGATAATTCGTGCTTCTCTGCTGAGCCAACCGACCCTCACTGGCTGCTGTCCCAGGGAGAATGGGATGAAGCTGGAGTCAACGCGTCTCCCGTTTAGCCTCTTGCTTAGACCATCTCAGTAAGTATTGGGTTGTCAAGAAAGTCATGATGCATTTTTGCACAGAAAAACAGAAAAATACATCTAATAGACAAAGGCTTAATACACCTAATAGATAAATGCTTAATTTTGACCCTCTTCTAGGCTTGTGGCTTGTTTTAGTCCACTACTTCCACACCTGGTAGCTCAGCTCAGCTCAGTTCTTGACTACAGTCTTCCTGAGAGTGAAGCCAGCCCAGAGGAAACACAGAGAGGGTTGGGTCTCACTAACATCATTGACTGCCCTGTGTTGTTGTGTCTGAATCAGTGTAACACCAGACCTTCTCATTGTTGAGCTAAAGTCAATAAGATATATCTATATATCTATATATCTATATCTATATATGTGTGTGTGTGTGTATATATATATATGTATATATATGTGTGTCTATATAGACACACATATATATACATATATATATATATGTATATCTGTTTGTTTGTGTTTTTGTCACCAAGTTTTGATTCCTAGGCATGCTCTCATGATCCCAGCAAGCCCACTTTTGCTTGCATTCTCCCTGGGACTTACCTTCATTATTGCTTGTACCACCTGGTACTCTCCTGCTTCACATGCCTACGCAGGTGACAGCTACTCTTAGAAACCAGAGGATATGACCTCTTTTTAAGAATCTCCACATTTTATATATGCCTATCTTAGTCCATTTGGGCTGTCATAACAAATGCTGTAGACTGAGTGGCTTGTAAACAACAGAGATTTATTTCTCACAGTTCTGAGGCTGGCAAGTTCAATATGAAAGCACCGGTGGTACAGTGTCTGCTTATCACTCTAACCTCACATGGTGGAAGGGATGAAGGGTCTCTCTTGGATCTCTTTTATAAGGGCACTCATCTCAGTCATAAGGGCTCCACCCTTATGACCTAGTCACCTCCCAAAGGTCCCACCTCTTAATATCATCACCTTGGGGGTGATGATTTCAACCTATTAATTTTGGGGAAACACAACCATTGAGACCATAGCAATGTCCTACATAGAATCAGATAAAACATTCTATAGAATAAGGGCTTAACCAAATAAAACTTTATGGGCTGTTTACACTGTGAATTACTTAATTAGATAATTATAATTATGTCAATACTCTTCTAAATATTTGAAAAATCTACATTTAAACTTTTAATATATTTATTTATTTAATTCCATTTGTTATTCTTTTTTAATTTGACCAGAGAAAGACAGAGAAAGGGAAAGTAAGAAAGCAAGCCACCAGGTCCAGGACTTGAATTATGGTTGGCCATGTGGGAATGCAACACCTTTAGCCACTATGCCACCTGCAGGGCCCTTACACTGAAATTTTCAAAATACCTATAGGAAATTAAATATGTATTAGGAGACACCATTTGTATTAGTTATCTTTTGCAACCTAGTAAATTACTCCAAAACTTACCAATTAGAAGAACAGACATTATTTCAGTTTCTCAGGGTCTGGAATCTAAGTACATCTTAGCTGGGTCCCCTGGTGCTGGGTCCCTCACAAGGCTGCAATACAGCTGTTGCTGAGGCTGCAGTCATCTCAAGATTCAACTTGGAAAGGATCAACCAGCAAGCACACTCTTGTGGTTATTTCAAGCCTCAGGTCCTCACTGGCTATTGGCTGGTTATGTCTTTGCCACATGGGCCTCTTCATAAGGATGTTCATGATACCATTGTTGGCTTCTCTCAGAGTAAACCAAAGAGTAAGAGTGAGCAAGATAGAGATCCAAGATAGATGTCCCAGTCTTTTTATAACCTAATTTTGGAAATAACATCCTAACACTTTTGCAATATTCTATTTGTCACAAGGGGCCAGATATTGGTATAGTGGCAAAATGTGATGCCCTGAAAGGCTGACCCATATGGAAAAGTTTCCACTGCAAGTTTGGAAACCTGTGAGTGTGCCAGACACGTGTGTACCCATGATCTGGGGCTGGTTGAGGAGGAGTGTCTATCATAGCATTGGGACTGTGTTGGGAGTGCCATCTATCTCTCTGTCTCTCTTTTGATCATGAAAGAAATATATAAATAAACTTGGGTCACTGGGTCCAACAAGCACTCAAGAGGAGGTTATTACATGAACGCATAAATACCAGTAACAAGAGCTATCTTAGAGACTGCCTAATATTATACAGTCTACCCTTTGGTCCCCAGTGATTCACATTCCCCACACCTGCAAACATACTCTTCCTAAGACTTATCTCATTAAAACATTGATTCAAAATGCAAAATTGCATCTAAATAAGGCTCATGTATGGATGAGCTGCCTCAAATGTAAGACCTTAAAAAAAAAATAGAACCTTAAATACAGATACTCTTGTTCTGTAGATCTGTGGAACTAAAGGTGGATGTTATCTGACTCTCCATCTATACAACATACAACTATTGTTTATCAAGGGTATCACTGGTCCACAGAAATTCTGAAACTCACCAAGCAAATGTTATGTTTCTTGATTAGGTCCCAAGATCTGGAAATAATTCTCCATGGCTCTTGGCTCCAGTTTCTCAGGTATCAACTCTGGTCTTTGTAATTTTTCTTTTTTATGGAAGGTAGCACATGTTCATAGCCCAGCAGCTCCCTCGGTCTGCTGCCTGCCAGTAAAATTCTGGGGGTCCAAAGACCACTCCTCATTTTGTGCTGTCTCTGTTCCTCTCAGTCTAAGTTGATAATGTTTCTCCAAATATAACTCTCTTAAGAAAAGACCATCTTGGGAACCAGCAGTTAGCGTAATGGCTATGTCGCTGGACTCCCATATAGTTGACTGCGGTTCACGTCCCGGACCCGGTGGCTTAAAACTCACGCTGGGCGCGTGTGCGTGCGTGCCCAGGATCCTGAGAGGAGAATGGAGGAGAAGGGATTGCGGCGTGACCATCCCCCCTGGGGGGTGATTTCTCGCTTTCTGTCTCTGTCTCTCTCTGTCTGTCTGGCGAGTGCACACGCCCTATAGCGAAAAAAAACTCTCAAAAAAAAAAAAAAAAAGACCATCTTGAGACTATGTTTTCAGTTTTATTTTCAAAAGTTTATTACTTTCTTCAGAGAAAGAAAGAGACAGAGAAAGACACTGCCCCCAAATAGGTCTTGATGCCATGATCTATCCCCAGCCTCAGCCATCTGCATATCATGGGCACATGTTTGCCTGATACACTCAGGGAGGTCTCCAGGCATGAACCTAGAACTTTCCCATGTGGGTCAAGCTTGCAAAGTGTTGCATTTTACCACCGTATCATTGTCTAGCCCCATACGTTTTCATCTTTAGATCATGCTTTCCTAGAATTACCCTGGATTTGACATTTACTTTCTTAATTTTAGCATTTATTCTTTTTGGAGAAGCTAAAATATTTGAAAACCTGACTTCTTTCTTTTTTATTTTTCCTTTTTATTTTTTGTATAACAGTTTTTTTTTTCTTTAGTATAACTGTTTAGTATAACAGATTTTTCTCAGTTTATGTATTTTTTTCTTGGATTTTACTGTAAATAGCCAAAAGAGGCCAGCTGGCAATTCTAATATGCTAAAATATTCCTTAACTAGATCACTCAGTTCATTAGGCATGTTTTCTATTTTCTACATAACTGCAAGTGACAGTGTTGCTAAACTTTCTGCTATTGCACAATAAGGTCCTTCTTTCTCCAGTTTTCAATAGCGTGTTCTTCACTTCCTTTTGAGTCCTCACAGCAGGACCTCAAAATCAAGATTTCTATTAATATTCTGTTTAAGTTAATTCAGCTCTCTCTGAGTGTGTTACTCAGATTCCTCCCAGCTTTCGCCCATTCCTAGGTTCCAAAGCCACTCTCATGTGCTTGGATACCTGTTACAGGAGCACCCATGTCCAGGTCTGCAAATCTGTATTTATCCTTTCCCTCGTCTTACCTCCAGAGTTAACTGCTTTCATGTGTTTAAATATTATCATTTTATTTGTGAAGACTTCTTATAAAATTATTCTTTCGTGTTTTGACCAAACATTTTATTTTCTGAAATGGCATTATTGTGTATCTCTCATTTCTTTTCTCACTCTTTCTTTTTTCTATTTTATTTATTTTGAAAGAGAGGAGAAAGATACAGAGAGAGTGAAACCCCTCCAGCAGCGTCTCATCTCATGATCCACCCTTAACCTCATCCCACTCACAGGCACATATGTATGTATCTGGTTTATATAGGGAGGCTCAGAATGCCAACCTGTGACCTTCCCATGTAGATCCAACATCACCAGCAGGAGCAATGTTGTACCATTGTCTGATCCCTGCCACTGTTTTAAGCCATTGTTGCTTGTTCAAGATCCATCCATATTATTATGTGGACATCTAGTCTGTTGCTTCCACCTGTGTGTAACACACCGTGGATTGCATCCTTTCCTTCCATATTTTATCTGTCCAATCCCCCAGGGATAAGCACTGGATTACTTCCAATTTCATGTAAGCATCACAAATCATGCTGCAATGAGTGTCTTCATTTATGGATCATCATGATCTGTGCATGCCCAGAATCAGAACTGATGAGACAGAGATTACATGTAGATGTAGTCTGACTAGGAAGTGCTAGATTACTCACAGTAGTCTGTACTAGTCTTGCATAAAGGATCCTATATTCCATATCTGGGACAATACTCACTGTGACCATCCAGTTTCTAAATTATTTTTGTCATTTGACATGAAGTAATAGCTCATTAATATTTTTATTTGCATTTTCCTGATACTAGTGAATTTGAGCAACTCTTTACATACTTTTGACTTTTCTATAAACTACCTATTCTTATCCTTGAATATACACCCTGTACCTTCTTCTGCACTTTCCATTGCTCCAACACTGCTGGATGTTCACTGATGATTGATGAGAAGGTCACCACGGTTGTGTTATTAGAGTTTCTGGATTTTGAAGCCTACGTTTCCTCTACACACCCTCAGGTCTTGTCTTCATTCATTCAGAACACATTTGTCAAATGACAGCCTTGTGCCAAATCTTTCTGTGTAACTCTCCCTTCTGGCGAAGCCCAAATGACCTATCAGTCACTTTATCAATTGAACAGAAGAATGAAACTGGTTGCACTCATCATCTGGCATCAAATCATCTCTAGTAACATTTTAAATGCCCTTGGACTCTAATATTCAATAATTCTCTGATTCTACCTTATTGGCTAATTGATTTTTCTCTCTTTTTATTGCTATTTTTAAATGCCATGTGTCTACAGCAAGGCAAGGCCCACAGAATCTTGGCTCATGTCTTTGCACTTAGCAGGAGGCTCAAAGAACCCTCTGTTATGTGTCTGCTTTCGAAGAGCACACCTACATTATGGCGACAGTGATTGTGGCATGGATCCCATAGTTAAACCACTCTTATTGTTGCCCCTGTAAAGGTCACCAGTCTCATTGAGACATCATTTATCTACATTCAAAGAGAAAAGAAAGGTTCTCAGCCTTGGCCTAACTGCTTCTACACCCACCCACCCCAGGGCAGAGTTAGCTGCTCAGCTCTGGAGGTCTTGACTGAAATACCTCCATTCCACATTGTAATGATATGTTTATTTAATCTCCTTCTACACTTGAGACATGTCAAAGACCGATTGTATCTCATTCATTTCTTTATTTTGTTATACTTAGGAAGTACTAGTCACATATTAGATGTTCAATAAATATTTGTTAATTGAATAAAAACATAACATTTATTGAGCACCTACTTGCCACATGCTATACCAGGTGATGGGGATGTATAGATGAATAAGACACACAGTTTAGTTGTAAAATAGTGCAGAGAATTTGTGGAGGAGAGGACTAATTTCCACAAGTTACACACTCACATGCACACACATTTTGGTAAGATTCTATAAACTTTTTCATCAAAAATAACAGTAGGTAAATTGACAAATGTTACCATTGACAGTAACTGGACAACCAGAACAGTGCAGGGTCAGTAACATTTTCTATAAAGGGCCGGACGGTTAATATTTTAGGCTTTGCAGGTCCTATGATCTCTGTTGTAAGCCCTCAACTCTCTCCCAGTAGTGCCAATAAAGCTGTGGACAATACATAAATTAATGGGCCTGATGTTCTCTAATAAGACTTCATTTTCAAAATCAGACAAAGAGCCAGATTCAGTGTGTGGATAGTTTGTGGACTCATGATCTGGAACAAGTGATAGAAAAAAATAGGTTAGCCATATTAAAAAAAAAAAAAAATCTAGCCTATCTTATTTGCCTTCAAAACCCTCATTCTAGTTGTCTCTTCGCATACAGCACCTGCTTTTCAATTTTGTTTCTTTTTTTAAAAATTTATTTATTTGCATTCTTTCACTGTACATCATTACAGCATACAAAATGAGATTTTCCATCCAGAGTACACTGTATATTGTCTCAATCAAGCACATCAACAAACATGTTATTGTCAGCAAATAATTTTCCATTTCTTGTTTTCTGTATGTTTTGCTTTTTCCCCCCATCCTTGATTCCCTTATCTCTTGCCCTCTGCCATCTCCCACTCTCTTTCCACACTGTCTCTGGCATCTATGTTTACTTTCTATACTGTTTTCCCCCCACATTTTATTGAATTACTAAAGACCTTAATTAATCTAAATATTTTCATAGCAAACACAACTGATATATACATTTCCATGAACACAAGTCTAACTATAGGCATCCTATAGTTAAAAGTAGCACCTAGCTGGGGCTATACAACTTACTGCAGTCATTGAATAGATTTTTTTTTTGAAACTTTTTTTTTTTGGTAACTTAATTTACATTCTTTCCCTAAGCATCATCACAGCATACAAAATGTGATTTCCCATCCAGAATATACTGCATAGTGACTTAATCATGCATATTATTATAAAAAATTTTCCATTTCTAGTTCCTAGAATTATTTTTACCCCTCTTTCTGTCCCTATGTCCTCTCCCAACCTCTTCTCACAATATCTCTGGTGTCTACAATTATCTTCCATTTCTTTCTCACCCACATTGTATTGATCACATAATCTTACATAATCTAACTACTTTCAATGGTGAGTTCACTCATTACTATTAAGAAAACCAGTTTTAACTTAAATCAAAGAAATGCCAAGGAACTTTGCTTAAAGCCAGGAAACAGGTTAGGATTCTGTTCAAATGGTAGGTGCATGAACCTGTCAGTCTCATGTACTTTTATCTTCTGTTCTGGTTCAATTTTCCTGATTAAATTCTGGGATATAATATTAAACTCCAGACTTGTCCCTACAATTAAGTTGGCCACATTCTTAGTTTTTGAACTCTTATTTCCATGTGTCTTTATTTAATTTTCCTGATATAGCACACCCTTGAGAACTTCTTGGAGATCTGGTCTGGTGCTGGTAAATTCTTTCAGGATTTGTTTATCTGAGAATGTTCTTGTCTTTTCTTCCCACATGAAAGATAATCTCGCCGGGTACAGTATTCTTGGCAGGAATTGCTTCTCTCTTAACACTTTGAATATATTTTCCCATTCTTTCCTCGCTCACATTGTTTCCAATGAGAGATCTGCTGTTAACCTGATGGGATGTCCTTTGTAGGTAACTTGATGTTTTTCTCTTGCCAATCTTAGTATCTTGTCTTTGTCTGTGGTTTTGGTCAACCTGGCTATAATGTGTCTTGGAGAAGATCTTCTTGGGTTGATTTTATTTGGGGTCCTTTGTATTTCTTGAGACTGGATCTTCTAATGCCTCTCTAGGTTTGGAAAGTTTTCTTGCAGGATTTCATGGAATAGATTATCAATGCCCTTATGGGTCTCTTCACCTTCTGGAATGCCAATTATCTGGATGTTTAGATGTTTGATGGTATCTAGTACTTCTCGCATATTATTCTCAAATTTTTGGGCCATTTTCTAAGTCTTTGTGGTGGATTTTTCTAGGCCAGCAATTTTCTCTTCTATGTCTGAGATTCTATTTTCTGAATGATCTAGTCTACTTTTAATACTTTCAAGGGAGATTTTGACTTCCTGTATTATACATTTCATCTCTAACAGTTCCGATTGAGTCTTTCATAAAGTGTGTAATTTCTCTTTTAGATCTTGCAAGATTTTCCTCATCTCCTGAAACTCGTCAACTTCTTTCTCCTTTCTCTTTAGCAGTTCATTGTCTCTCTTCTCTTCCATCTCTGTTAGCTTTGACATTATGAATGCTCTAAATTCCTCATCAGACATTTCCATGATTTTCACCGAACTGCTTGTGGATGAAGAAGAGTTACTCTTTTCCCTTGGAGGAGAGGTATTTTCTTGCTTTCCCATATTTCTTGTGATCCGGTGGCGATTTCTTGTCATCTGATGGATGGTGTGTTTTTATCAAATTCTTGAAGTTCAGTCTGAATGTTCAGGAGCAAGCAGACAGAGGTGATCTAGAATCTCTTTGCCGTTCTGTTGTGATCGCTGGTGCAGCAGATTCAATAGATATTGAGGAATATTTTAACCCAAATAGTATTTGGATGTTTAGCTACAGTGCCCTTAGATCTGTCTAAAAACACATTAAATGAATATTAGAGAGTGGAGAGGCGATAAAAAGGAAAATGAAAAAGAGAGAGAGAAACAACAACAAAAAGAGAAAGAAAAGACAAAAAAAAAAAAACCCAGAAAAAATTGTAATTACAGTTTTTCTTTTTTATAAAAAATCACAAAATAGAAAACCGTGCATGCCGTGAGAAATACCTAGTTTGCAGTAGCCATGAGGAATGGTTTTCTGAAGGCCTGGCCTCTCCTGCCTGGGTGGGAGGACCAGAGACGATTATTAACAAGATAAAAGGTGGAGCTGAGATCAAGAGAAAAACTTTACCTTTAAAAAAAAAATGTAAAAAGGAAAAATTGCAAAAAAAAAAAATGGGAAGACAGAAGCAGGGAGAGACAGAGACAGAGACACAGAAACAGAGATAGAAGGCCGGGGTGGGGGTCCCTACCATGCTAGCTTGGTTTGCTTGAGGCTGAATTATCAGTAGAAAATCTTCATTTCTCGTGTCCCCTGAAATACCTAGTTCGCCCAATTTTGTTTCTTTTTAAAAGGTTTTTGCCACAGGGTGTGTACACTCATGAGAAAGAGACAGCAAGAGGGAAAGTGAAAAATCACCTCCCAGCGGCGATGGCCACACTGCAATCCCTTTCCCTCTATTCTTCTCTTACGATTTTGGACACGCATGCACACATGCCCAGTGTAAGTTCAAGCTGTCTGGTCCAGGACTTGAACTGTGGTTAAACATGTGGGAGTCCTGTACCTTAACCACTATACCACCTGCTGGTTCCTCAGTTTTGTTTCTCAAGCTTTAGATTTATATGTAGAGTGAGGAGTTAGTATGAGAGTGTACAAAGGTATCCAATGAACAGAAGCTCTGAGTGGCACATTGCCCTCTCATTCTAAAAAATAAATTTTATTGTATATATTTAAAATACACAGGATGATGTTATAGGAGGTACGCAGATAACAAAATGATTAGTATACTGAAACAATCCAACATATATATCACCTTACGTAGTTATTCATAGTTTTTGTGTGCGCAAGAGCAGCTAAAATCTCATTCAGTATGAATCCCAAATCCAATGCAATTTAATTAATTATAGTTCTCCTTTGTATGTTAGACCTATAGACTAATTCTTTCTGCATATCTGATACTCTGTATCTTCTCACCCATTTTCATTATTCCCCCAACCCTTGTAACCTTTGTTTTATTTTCTATTGATTTTTTTCCTATATTCCACATATACATGAGATTATATGATATTTTCTTTTGATGTTTGGCTTATTTCACTTAGCATAATGTCCTCCATGTTCATCCATGTGTGGTGAATGACTTTTTTTAAAGGTTGAATCTTCTTTTTAAAGGCTAAATAATATTCCATCACACACACACACACACACACACACACACACACATCACTGTTTCTTTTTATTTACTTTTTACATTTTTTCCCTGCATGAATACATTGTATATTAGTCCATTCAAAGATATTACCATATACATCATCACAAACACGTAACTTTCCATTTTTATGTTCATTAAATGTTTTGCTTTTGCCCCCTGCTCTGATTCCCTCCCTTCCCCCATTGCTCATTCCCTCCTGCATTGTCTCTAGTATCTGTAATTGCTCTCCCTGCTTTTACACTTTCCAATATTTTATTTCTGCCATAGAGTGCAAACGTTTGATATATATTAAGTAGGGACATACAATACTTCTCTTTCATAGTCTGGCTTGCTTTGCTCAGTAATAAATTTTCCTTATTAGTATTCTTTGTGACAAATATCCAGATCTCATTTTTTTTATGGTTCAGTAGTATTTTGTAGTATATATATGCCATAGTTTTTCAACTCATTCATCTGTTCTTGGACATTTGGGTTGATTACATGTGTTAGCACTTGTGAGTAATGCTGTTATAAATATGCATGTGCAGGTGTTTTTCTGACTGAGAGTTTTTCTATCCTTTGGGTAGATACCCAGGAATGGAATTGATGGATCATATCATAGTTCTATTTGTAGGTTTTTAGGAACCTCCTTATTGTTCTTCACAGTGGCTGTACTAATTTATATCCCCACCAACACTGTATGAGAGTTCCTTTTCCACCACAGCCTTGCTAGCACTTATCATTCTTTATTTTTTAAGCTTAGCCATTCTTCCTGGGGCTAAGTGGTATACATTGTGGTTTTGATTTTCATTTCTCTTATGCTAATGATATTGAGTATGTTTCCATATGCTTTTTGGCCATTCATATATTTTCCTTGGAAAGTTGTCTATTCAGCTCATTTGCCCATCTTTTAATTGGGTTGATCATCTTTTTTGAGGGTAAACTGCTTGTGTTCCCAGTATATTCTGGTTATCAATCCCTTTTTTGGACATAGTTTTCAAATATATTCTCTCATTCAGAGGGTTCTCTCTAGTTATTATTTTTTTTTTGCAGTGAAGAAACTTTTTAGCCTAATGTAGTCATACTTGTCTATTTTTGAGACTACTATCTATGCTTTGGGGGTCTTATTTAATAAGTCTTTGCTTATTCAAAGGTCTATGAGAGTTTTCCCTGAGTTTTCTACCAGTAGTTTCATAGTTGAGGTTTTATGTTTAGATACTTGATCCATTTTGAGTTGGTTTTTGTTAATGGTGAGAGGTAGGATCCAGTTTAATTTTTCTGCTGTTGGATATACAGTTTTTCCAGTACCATCTACTGAAGGGATTTTCTTTTCCCCATTGAATTGATTTGTGCCATTTGTTAAACATCAACTGACTGTATGTTTGGGGTTTATTTCTGGGTTCTCTATTCTGTTCCATTGGTCTACATGTCTGTTTTTGTTCTGGTACCATGCTGTTTTGGTTACCACAGCTTTGTAATGTACTTGAGGTCAGGAAGTGAGATGTCTCCTACTCTCTTCTTTTGGCATAGTATTGCTTTGGCAATATGGGGCCTTTATGATTCCAGACAAATTTTACTATTGCTTTTTCTATTTTGGGGGATAATATCTCTAATAATTGCATTAAATTTATAAATTAATTTGGATAGAATTGATATTTTAAATTGATATTAACTCTTCCAATCCAAGAGCATGGGATACCTTTCCACTTTTTTTGAATTGTTTTCAATTTCTTTTTTCAGTTTGTCATAGTTTTCCTTGTAAATCATTCTTTCTTTATCTGTTAATCTGTTGATGGACATTTAGATTATTTCCATATCATGACTATTGTGGAAAATACTGTAATGGAGTTCAAGTATCCTTATAATATGATAATTTATTTCCTTTGGGTATATGCCTGAAAAAGGGGTTGCCTTCTCCTCACTCTTCTCCTGGGACTCCAGGCACACACGTACATGTACCCAGTACAGTCCCCAAGATTCCAGGTCTGGGACTTGAATGTGACAGGCCACATGGGAGTTCAGTGCCCCAACCACCAGGCCACCTGCCAGTCCCTGTGCCCAAGATGTTTTACGAGGACTGACCCAGCACTGATGTCAGGGACATCAATTAGACAGTGGGAGAGAGAAAAGGCAGCAATGAGGTTAGTAATTACACACTACAGTAAAGTTGACCCCAAGAGCAGGTGGCAGGAGTGAGTGAAATTCCAGGCTCTGTCACTCAGGATTCATTTTTGCACTTGTGTTTAGGCCTGAGGGGATGCTCATTGATCTGGAAGAGACTGTCTATGGATTTGTTCATCATAAGGATAATGAAAAAATAATGGATTTAATGTTGAAGAATATTTTTCTTTCCTTTTAGTTACTTAAAAGTTATCTTTAAAAGCTGTATTTCTCTCTCTCTTTTCTTTCTCTCCATATGTAAATGTTTATGTACAACAATGAGAAAATCAGTATCTGTGATTTCAATATTTACTGTTCCCATAGAACTAGTCCTTTGTTAAACTCTTTGCAGCATTAATGTTTCCTTCCATCCTTTATAATCACCTTCTTTCACAGAGGTACGATGACTCCTGTTTCACATCTATAGAGATTAGGGCCCAGAGAAATGAAACAGGACACCTAAATCCTGAAGCAGATTTGGTGACTATCCTCCAGCCTTTTTTGTTCTGCTGCTAGTTTTCGATTTTACTCTGAGCTGTGGTTCACTTCCGTCCCCTTTGTCTACAGAATCTCTCTTTTCTGGTGACTCAGCTTTGCGTTTGGTCTTCACTGGGGTGTGAGGACCTGTGAGCAGTACTGGCTGTCTTTACTTCAGCTCTGAATAGCCCCAGAGACAAATGGGGGAGTGAATAGCAGCACACAGAGCCAATCGGACACTTCTTACAATAATAGACCCTGATGTGCAGTTGATTCCCAGCATAGACAGAGGTCTTGGGAAAAGCTGCAATTGCTTTCCAGTTTCATTGAGGTTATAAAAACATTATTGAGCTCTAAATCCTAGCATTCATGACCCTGAGTATTTTATTTTTCTTTTCTCTGACACTTTCTTCTTTCAAGACTAAGTCATCTATTCGTTTAGATTCAGATAATGTTTCAGGTGATAAGAAAAGACAAAATATCAGAAACCTCAAAGGTTCTAATAATCTATTCCTTTCATGCTAAAGACCTTTCATTTCTCCTCACTGGTTAATAGAAAAGTAACTACCCTCTTCTCTTAACATGTGGCGGGGAATGGGAGGACATTGTCTGTGAAAGTAGTCAGATCCGATTTTTTCATGCTTTAGAGTAAAAAATAAAAAGTAAATTGACTTTTTACAGGGAAACAGGCCATTTCTCAAAAACTATTAAAGATTCTGTCATCTAAAATATCCCTATCCTATTGACCTTATTTACAGATTTCATGAAAAATACATCACTGTAACATTGATGTATGGACCCCGTAGCATCCAATTTCTTGGAGGCATCTATACCTGATAAGGATGCTGGTCATGCACTCATAAACACAGGGGCAATAAAAATGAGATGATGCCCCATGGAATATAATGCACACAGATGCTTTTCTAAAATACACTCATATCCTTTGGAAATAAGACAATTTGGCTCTCTACCTTGGCACTGAATGAAATGTTCTGGGCTGGGGAGGCAGGTAATAAAAGCGACAATTGTAAAGTGTTACCAGCAGTTTCTTCATTTTTACCGCAAGCTGGGCATACATTTGTCTTCATTGTCAAGATGCTGGTGTTGTTTACAAGTGAAAGACGAGGAAGCAGGAAAGCTTATTCGGTTCTCTTGGCTGGGAAACACCATTTCCTCATCACGAATCCAAAACCACACAGTGAGCAGAAATAAGGTGACACTCATGCCTTTGATATGGTTGCATTTGGAAGGTTGCTTTGGTACTCTCCGCATTTGCCTTGCAAGGTGGAAATACCTGCTGATGGTTGGTATTAGGGTCAATAATGAAAATAGCCCTGTCCACCACGCTGGGTTTCAGTTGATTGGATATTGACAATGGCCATGGGGTCCAGCCTTTGGCAGTTGGAAAAACCTTTAATCCACTTTTCTCTTCTTTCAGGGGAGATAAATAACAAATACAATAATTTGGAAGGCTAAGTGACAGTAGTTCAACTTCACTGTGGAGAGCGGTGCAGATAGAAGAGTGTTATTCTGTATCCAGGCCTCTACCTATCCACGAATCAATCCTGATTGGCAGGTCAAAGCTCAAAACTGAGAGGCACATTGCTTTCAGAGAGCCTCTCAAAAGTATCGAGGGAGGAACAACATAGAGCTTGTAGTCTTCTCTTGTGCTTTTGCAAAAAAGGAAACCACCACTTTCAGTTGGAGGTATTTATTGGGATGAACACAGCCGGAAGTAAAATGCACACACAAATATCTCCAAACAAATCTCAAATGCAAAGAATTTCAGGGGTAGATACAGGGACTGAAATTCCAGCTTGGAGCTTGCAAATCCTCAGCCACTGAATAGTAACCTTCTGCGTGCCTTGTCCTCATTTACGAGCAGTCAACAAAGCAACTGCAGGTGATCTTGGCTGATGCCGCAGAGGCCTCTCAGATGGCCAGGCCCCTGCAAACTTATTCACCACCTCATTAAAGCAATTTCAAAATCAATTCCGGATTTGACAAGCCGTCAGTACATTGTTGCTTCTCCGTGATGGAAGTGACATGTTAACAGCAATTAGACTTTTGCACACACACGTTGGAGGCTGTTCAGCATATTCTTTATTAGAAGAGCCTAAAAAGCATTATTATAATCATCTAACCTGGGGTCATGGACACATGCTCTATGATCTCTGCCTCCGTTGGCAGTCCCCTCAGTGAAATTTTGCCTATTGTCCATAGAGATTAAAAGGAAGTGCTTACCCCAGATGCGATATTGGAAAATCAAAGGTCAGAGCAAAGCTTGTGGTACCCTCCATGTTTTTTAATACAAGTGATAGGAGCAATCAGATTAGCATGAGCAGATATTGCTTCTTCTAACAGATGGAGCAGAATTCTTATGCAAACGAGGGAGGACAGGCTAAAATAATTTGGTGACAACATTCTAGGATCAGGAGTTAGAATGCTGTTATCCCAACTGGGGTTGCTCTGAGCTCAGACAGTGTGGATGACAAACACCGGACTCTACCTAAGCGGAGGCCTATCAGAGTCTCATAGAAAACCACTTCCTTCTCTAATAAAATCACTGCCCCCTGTTTGGAATGGCCCCTTTTGTTAGTGAGCTCTTTTGAAAACTAGGGTTTTTAGTGAAA
The DNA here is from genome assembly GCA_026018925.1 of Tupaia tana. Taxonomy (NCBI): domain Eukaryota; kingdom Metazoa; phylum Chordata; class Mammalia; order Scandentia; family Tupaiidae; genus Tupaia; species Tupaia tana. Next base: position 110,998,212 of record JAKSZU010000001.1, on the reverse strand, counting down.
GCTGTTTCCTTTCTGCCCAGCAAAATCTATCCTTAAAAACTGTAGCTTTTCAGTGTAATCTGATTTTCCCAAGACCCAGTCAACCAAATGAGATGAAAATAAGCCTCCAATCTCACTGGATACCATTTATTTCTAGGGGAGGGGTTCCCCAAAGGGAGTATCTTTGGTCTTCTCCGCTGATTTCTGCTTTGCCGACTACCACTGAGATTGCGTGTCCAATGTGAGTAAGGCTCATATCTTGTAACAACACTTTATGTAAGGACTTTCATTATTCTCACTTTGAAGATGGGGGAAAGGAGAGCAAAAGGTTTGGTCAGTTGCCCAGAATCTTAGAACTGAAAAGGAAAGATGTAAACTTGGGCAGTCTGCCTCATATCCTCATCATTACTCATTACCCTGCACTGTTTCCCCTACAAAAGCAGATCTCCACCCAAGGAGGCCACCTCCCTGAGCTTCCAACATTGTAAAATCTTTAACATTCCGAGTAAGTGTTTGCTAACTGACTGATTCACTGACTAATTGAAAGTATGAGTACCAACTGACTATTCGATGGCTATAGTAAAGTTGAATAATGTTTTAAATTCTCAGGCTTATGGTTTGCCTGCTCTGACCAACCTTGTCGGTACAAACAATCCTCAACCCTGCTTTCAAATCTCCTTTTCCCAATTTATATTTCTCTATACCACTTACCACCACTGACATAAGATACATTTTATTTGTCTGTCTCACCCACTAGAATATAAATTTCACAAGGGCAAGAATTTTTAAAATTTTAGTTTACATGCAATAGCATATATCTTTACAGTGCATATTTCCTTTTTCTAGCACAAATACTATGTGTATCCATCAAGACAAAGATATTACTATATACGTTATCATCAGTAAATAACTTTTCATTTTTTTGTCAACTAAGCATACTTTTTTTCTTCTCTTTCCCCTCCCTCCCTCCATTACTCATCCCTGTAATACCCCTATCCTTACTCTCTCTAGTATCTCTATGGTTGCCTTCCCCACTACTACTATATCTTCTAAACTTTCAGTTTCTGCTATAGAGTGCAGATGATTGGTATATGTTGAGTGGGACATACAAAGTCGGTCTTTCATAGTCTGACTTGCTTTGCTTAGCATTAAGTCCTTCATATCCGTTGACTTTGTATCAAATGTCAGGGTTTCATTGTTTTTTTTTTATGGCTGAGTAGTATTCCATAGAGTACACATGCTACATTTTTTTCAATCCAATCATCTATTTTTGGACATTTGGGTTGATTCCAAGTCATAGTGATTGTAAATAATGTTGTAATAAACATGAATAAGCAAGTGTTTTTCTGACTAAGAGTTTTTCTATCCTTTGGGTAAATACCTAAGAGTGGAATTACTGGGTTCTATGTTAGTTCTATTTGTGGGTTTCTGAGGAATCTCCAGATTGTTCTCCAAAGTGGTTGTACTAATTTATATTCCCACCAACAGTGTAAGAGAGTTCCGTTTTCATCAAAGCCTCACCAGCAGTTATCATTATTTATTTATTTATTTTTTGGAGAGGTTTTTGCTATAGGTCGCGTGCGCTCGCCAGACAGACAGAGAGAGACAGAGAGACAGAAAGTGAGAAATCACCCCCCAGGGGGGATGGCCATGCCGCAATCCCTTCTCCTCCACTCTCCTCTCGGGATCTTGGGCATGCACGCACACACACACACACACACACACACACACGGCGTGAGTTTAAGCCACTGGGTCTGGGACTCGAACCGCAGTTGACTATGTGGGAGTCCAGCAACAGCCATTATGCTAACTGCTGGTCCCATCATTTTTTTTTTTTTTAATTTTCACCATTCTGACTGGGATTAAGTGGTATCTCATTGTGGTTTTGATCTGCATTTCCCTTATGATAAGATGTCGAGCATGTTTTTATATGCTTTTTGGCCATTTGTTTGTTTTCCTTGGGGAATTTTCTGTTCAGCTCCTTTTCTCATCTTTTAATTGAATTGATGATTTTTTGTGGGTAAGCTGCTTGAGTCCCCTGAATATTCTGGTTATCAGTCCCCTATCTGAGGTAAATAATTTGCACATATATTCTCCCACTGTGAGTGTTGTCTTCTCACTCTACTTACTGTTTCTTTTTCTGTGCAGAAGCTTTTCAGCCTAATATAGTCCATATGTCTATTTTTGAGACTATTGCCTGTGCTTTGGAGGTCCTCTTTAAGAAGTCCTTGCCTACTCCAAAGTCTCCAAGGTCCTTTGTTTTCCACCAGTATTTTTATAGTTTGAGGTTTTACGTTTAGATCTTCAATTGATTTTGAGTTGAGTTTTGTTAGTGGTAAGAGATAAGGATCTAGTTCCATTCTTCTCCAAGTGGCTATCCAGTCTCCCAGCACCATTTGCTAAAGAGATTTTCTTTTTCCCACTGGATTGTCTTGTGTCCTCTGTCAAGGATCAGTTGGCTCTATGTTTTAGGGTTTATTTGAGGATTCTCAATTCTGTTCCATTGGTCTACCTGTCTGTTTTAGTGCCAATATCATACTGTTTTAATTATCACAGCTTTGTAATATGTTTTGACGTCTGGAAGTGAGATGCCTCCTACTTTATTATTGAATGGTATTACTTTGGCAATATGGGGCCTTTTATGCTTCCAGACAAATTTTATGATTTTTTCTATACTTGTGAGAAATATCTCTGGTAATTTAATTAGGATTGCATTGAATTTATAGATTAATTTGGGTAGGATTGACATCTTGATTATATTAATTCTTCCAATTTAGGGATATGGAATGTTTTTCCACTTTTTTGTATCATTTTAAAGTTTTTGTATCATTTTAAATTTTTTTCTAGTGTTTCATAGTTTTCCTTGTGGAGATCTTTGACATCCTTGGTAAGGTTTATTCCTATGTATTTTATTGGTTTTGTGGCTGTTGTAAATGGGATTTTTTTTCTTCAATTCTGTCTCAAATTGTCCATTGTTTTTGTATAAAAATGCTATAGATTTTTGTATGTTGATTTTATATCCTGCCACTTTACTATATTCATTTATCACTTTCAGGAGGTTTTTTTTTTTTTTTTTTTTTTTTTTTTTTTTTGTGTGTGTGTGTGTGTGTGTGTGTGTATTCTTTGGGGATTTTCTATGGATAGCATCATATCACCTGCAAATTGAGATAACTTCACTTCTTCTTTTCCTTTGATTTGATTCTCTTATCTAATTGCTTTGGTTAGAACTTCCAATAATATGTTAAAAAGGAGTGGAGAAAGTGGGCAGCCTTGACTTGTTACAGTTTTTAGTGGAAAGACTTTCAGCTTTTCCCCATTCTGTATGATGTTAGCTATGGGTTTTTCATAGATGACTTTTATTGTGTTGAGGAATGCCTCTTCTATGTCAATTTGCTGAGAGTCTTAAAGTGGTGTTGTATTTTATTGAATATTTTTTCTGCATCAATTGATACGATCATATGGTTTTTATCTTTTCTTTTGTTAATGTGATGTATTACATTTATTGATTTGTTTATGTTGAACCATCCTTGCATTCCTGGTATAAATCCTACTTGGTCATGGTGTATAATCTTTTTAATTTGTCATTGAATACGATTTTCTAGTATCTTGTTGAGAATTTTTGCATCTGTGTTCATCAGGGATATGGGCCTGAAGTTTTCTTTTTTGGTCATATCTGTGTTTGGTTTTGGAATTAAGATGATGGAGGCTTCATAGAATGAATTTGGGAGGGTTCCTTCTTTTTGAATTTTTAGAACTAGTTTAAGGAGAATTGGGGTTAGTTCTTCTTTAAGAGTTTTATAGAATTCAGAAGTAAGGTCATCAGGACCTGGGCTCTTCCTTGTTGGGAGACTACCTATTACTGATTCAATCTCATTGCTTGTTATGAATCTATTCACACTTTCTATTTCTTCCTTGTTCAATCTTGGTAAGTTATACATGTGCAGACATTTGTCCATCTCATCTAGGTTTTCTTATTTGTTGGCATATAGTTGCTCATCGTACTCTCTGATGATATTTTGTATTTCTGTTATATCCATTGTAATGACTCCTGTCTCCTTGCTGATTTGATTTATCTGGTTCCTTTCTCTGTTCTTGATTAATCTAGATTAATCTAGCTAACAGTGTGTCAATTCTGTTTATCTTCTCAAAAAACTAGCTTTTTGTTTCGTGTATTTTCTGTATAGTTCTTTAATTCTCTATTTTATTTATTTCTGCTTGAATCTTTATTATTTGTTTTCTCCTGGAATTTTTTTTTTTTTGGTTGTTATTTCTCATGTTCTCTGAAAAGTGTCATTAGGTTGTTTCTTTGCCATCTTTCTGCTTTTTTCTTGTGGACACTAATTGCTAAGAACTTCCTTCTTATGACTGCTTTTGCTATGTCCCATTGGTTATAAACACTTGTTTGTTCTTTATCATTGATTTCTATGAATCTTTTGATTTCATTCTTAATTTCTTCTATAGTCCTGAAGTCATTGAGGAGTAGGTTGTTTAGCTTACATGTGTTTGTGAATTTTCTGGGCTCATTCTGTAGTTGATTTCAATTTTGATTCCATCATTGTCAGAAAAGATGTTAGATATAGTTTCTATACCTTTGAATTTGTAAAGGCATGTTTTGTGCTCTATCATATGGTCAGTCTTTGAAAATGTTCCATGTAGGTATGAGAAAAATGTGTATATATTGTGGTAGTTGGGTGAGAAACTCTATAGATGTCTGTCAAGTCTATTTCATGTATGATATGATTTAGATCTTGTATCTCTGTTTATTTTTTGTCTAAACGATCTATCCAGAGGAGTCAGTGGGGTGTTGAGATCCCTTACAATTCTAATTGCAGTCTATCTCTCCCTTGAGATCCAACAGTCTCTCTTTGATGTATTTAGGTGCTCTAGTGTTGGGTGCATAGATATTTACAAGTGTTATATCTTCTTGGTGAACAAGTTATTTTATTTTATTTATTTATTTTTTACATGATGATGATTAGTGAAAGACAATTTTTAAATTTTTTCTGTCAATACGTCTACTGGATGTAACAAAAATAGAGCAAAACAGAAATAGCCGTTTGCACAAATTATCATGATTAAACAAGTTAAAACCCAGAATAATAAAACTAAGTCTCAAATTCAGAGATAATTCCTATGCTTTATATTTCATTTTATATCTTCTTGGTGAAAAAGTTCTTTTAGTACGATATAATGTCCTTCTTTGTGTCTTCTTACATCTTTCATCTTAAAGTCTCTTTTGTCTGATACCAGTATCACTACTCTAGCCTTTTTTTGGTTTCCATTTGCATGGAATATCCTTTTCCAGTCCTTTACTTTCAGTGTGTGTATGTCCTTATCAGTGAGCTGTGTTTCTTGTAAGCAGAATATAGATGACTTCTATTTTCGTATCCATTCAACCAGTCTGTGTCTTTTAATGGGAGAATTTAATCTGTTAACATTCAATGTTATTACTGATATTTGCAGATTTATCTCTGTAATTTTGTTAGCCATTTTCTCAGTTGCTTTTGTTCTCCTATTTCTGTTCATCTCTCTTTAGTTATCCTTCAGTACTTCCTATAGAGCTGGTCTAGTATTGGTGAATTCTTTCAGTTTTTGTCTATCTGAAAATACTTTTATTTGTTCCCCCTCATTTGAAGGATAATCTTGCTGGATATAGTAGTCTTGATTGAAATTGTTTTTCTTTTAATGTTTTGAATACATCTTCCAATTCCTTCTTTTCCTGCATTGTTTCAGTTGAGAGGCCTGAAGTTAACCTAATGGGATAACCTTTAAAATTAACTTGATGCTTCTCCCTTGCCATTTTTAGAATATTGTCTTTGTCTTTCATTTTTATCAATCTGGCTATGATGTGCCGGGGGGAGGATCTTTTTGTGTTGTTTCTATAGGGGGTCCTTTTTATTTCTTCAGTCTGAATTTATCCATGTTTCTCTATTTTTGGAAAAATTTTGTATGGTATTTCATGAAAGAAGTTTTCCATGCCTTTAGCAGATTCTTCACCTTCTAGAATACCCATTATACAGATATTTGGGGATTTTATAGTGTCTACAATTACCTGTATGATGTCCTCATTTTTGGGGGATTGTTTCTTCTTCCTTTTTGGTGATTTGGTCTCTGCTAGAGACTTTGTCTTCGAGGCAAGAAATTCTTTCTTCTGCATGGTCTAATCTGCTGTTCATGCTTTTTAGGGAGATCTTAATTTCTTGTATTGTATTCCTCATTTCCAGAAGTTCTCTTTGATTCTTTTTTTAGAGTATCTATTTCTTTACAGAATTTCTCTTTCATGTCCTGAAATGATTTCTCATTTCCTGGAACTGATTGTCTGTTTTCTCTTGCATTGAGTTTTGTCACCATAAATATTCGGAATTCTTTTTCTGATATTCTGGTGTATTTCTCTGTGCTGTCCACTGCTGGTGAGGAGCTACTATGCTAACCTGGGGGAGAGTTGCCACCTTATTTCCTCATGTTTCTTTAGGATCTGTGCTGGTTTCTAGTCATCTTATGCAGTATTAACTTTTTTCTATTTATTGGTGTAGGTTCTGTAGTGCTGGTAGAGGAAATTTCAGTGTTAGTTCTCAGGTGTGTTCCTATTGGAGGGCTCTGTCTCCCAGTTCAGTGCAGTTATGAGTAACTTCAGGTGTTTGGCTCCTCTACCAAACGTTCTGTTCTTGATGAGGTGGTAGCAAGCTAAGGACATATAATTTGGTGAAGAGGATCAACTCGCAGCATGTGGGTTGGTGTAGCAAAAGTTCAAAGTGGCTTCCAGGGCCCAATCTTGGTTTTACCCTGAAGCCTGCCCAGACTGGGCACAAGACTCCCGGTGGGTGGGTGGGGCGAGGCCAGGCTGCTAGAATGCTGGACAACAGAGTCCAAAAGTCTCTAAGTTGTTCCCAGGCCCTGGGTGTGGACACACCCCAAGAAATTTTCAATGTTTGATTCAACGATATATCCTCAGTGTTAGAACATTGTCTCTAACAAACCATGGTCTTGATGATTGTTAAATATATGAAAGGATTAGGTATTTCAGGAATATTGGCAATGAGATATACCCTGTCTTTGGTTCAGAAATATAGCCACTGTCCTATGTGCATTAATGAGTTCTTTCTCCTCCATAGCATAACAATGTTGGGGGAAATTTAGAGTTCATTTTGTATCCAATGTCATCTTCAGAATAAGTCATTTATTTTTGTTAATGCCAAACCAATAACAGACCAGAACTAAAACTCCTTAACTGGAAACCTTCCCAAACTATATCCCACCAACCTACTGTGAGCAGATCTAGAGGTTTCTTTTTCCACTTACCTTTTTGTTAAAGGTCTTCATAGAAAACCTCCCAACTGGTCTGATGTCTCCTACACCCATATTGTCATCCTCTTGATTGGCTAACTACAGGGGCTTCAGAGAGTCCCTGTTATTTTCTTGGATCAAGGAGCTGCTGACTGTACCTTTTGACGCAGTCCTGCCCATTGCTGATTTCCTCCAGGCATTTGTTTGTGAAGCCAAAGCTTCAAAGGCAAGCAATATTTGAATTCCTCAGCTATTTATCCGGCTGGAGAAGCTAGATGTTGACCCTCAAGAAGCCATTTGTTACTTTCATTGGGTGCAGAGTAGATAAGCAGGAAGCCACCATTTGGGAGGATAAATTAACACCCTACTTGGAGGAGTGGTATTACTGCAGAGGATCTGTTCAGGACTAATACTTTGATTTGCAGTTTCCCAGAGAGAGACTTTAGGAAAATAATGTGGTGGAAATTGCTATTGTGTGTTTGTGTGCATATAAATGCATGTATATGTGTGTTTGTATTTTCTTTTTGTTTGTTTTTGAATGGTGGTACGTTTGAGAAGAAATATTAGCTATTCTTATAACTTATGCAGCAGCCATTTTCCAAGCGTGGTCCTGACTCCTGGGAGTTCCAGAAACCTTCTTGGGGGATCTGTAAAGTCAAAATTATTTTCATAATGATACTAAGACATTATTTGCCCTTTTTACTCTCATTCTCTCACTAGCGTGCTGAGGAATTTCCAGAGGATACATGGCATTTGATATTGCAACAGGATGAGTACAGAAACTGATGTGAGAAACTAGCTGTCTTTTATTAAACCAGACATTAAAGACATTTGCAAAAAATATGAAATAATACTTCTCTTTTCTTTTAAAATTTATTTTACTTTGTAGCTCTTTTTCATAAAATTATACTTTTATGTTAACATTAAATAGACTTATTATTTTTAAATGAATAATAGAAATAAAGTTTTTGTTAAATTTCCAGATGGCATGTGTGCTCATCAGAGAGAGATAGAGACAGAGGGAGAGAGAGAAAATACCCACCAGGGGCATGGTCATGCTGCAAATCTTTTCCTCCACTTTTCCCTTCATTTGGGATTTTGGGCATTCAGAGTGTTTTTCAAAGCACAAGAGCTGGGATTCAAATCATGCAATCAACCATATGGATCCAGCTCTTCTTTTTTTTTGTGGGGGGGGGGAGATGTTTTTGCTATAGGGTTCATGCACTCACCAGAAAGACAGAGAGAGACAGATAGACAAAAGCAACAAATCACCCCCAGGGGGGATGGCCACGCCGCAATCCCTTCTCTTCCGTTCTCCTCTTGGGATCTTGGGCACGCACACACATGCCTGGTGTGAGTTCAATCCATTGGGTCTGGGACTTGAACTATGGTCTACTACATGAGAGTCCAGCGACATAGCCATCACACCAACTGCTGGTCCCAGGATCCAGCTCTTTTAACCACTAGGCCATGGGCTGACTCAGTACTTTTAAATTCCATTTTAATTTGTAATATAATAATGAGGACTAATGAATACATAAAACCCACTACAGACAACATCTCTCTCAGATCCTCAAATTTGTGGAAGAGCAAAGAACTTTGAGAACCCCAGTAACAGAGATATTGAAGTTTAGTCTAGGTCCCAGCTGTGGTGGTGCAGGTGGGAGGGCACCACTGCAGGATGTCTGGGGCCATACAGGTAGCCATGCAGGGGGCCAAGATTCAGTTTCAGTCCAACCTAAAAATCAGGTTGACCCATTGATACCTGCGGTCCTTGCTGACTCAGGGACTAGGGTAAAGGGTGAGTGGGGCATTGCGTGGCGAGCCCTGGTTAAAAATAAAACAAAACAAAACACACACATACCCAAAAAACCCTGCCTCTCTTTCTCATGGAAAAAGACCAGACGAACCCCCCCAAATAGTCTAAATAAGGTCACAGAGAATCATACATTTTAGAACAAGAAGATCCTTGAGGGGTATTCTGGCCCAATCCCCTCATTCACTCAGGCAAGCTATAAAGATAGATGGTCCTGACTTATGATGGTTTGATTTACGTTTTTTTTTTTTTTTTTTTACTCTATGATGAGTTTATATGAAGATAACCCCACCGTAAGTGCAGGAGCTTGTAAATTGGGTTATAGTTTCTACTGAATGTATATTATAAAGTTGAAAAATCATTATGTTGCCCATTGTGAGTCACTATCTGCTTTGTTGTAGCATTAAATGCATTTTTTTTTTTTTTTTGGAGAGGTTTTCACTATAGGGCGCGTGCGCTCGCCAGACAGACAGAGAGAGACATAGAGACAGAAAGTGAGAAATCACCCCCCAGGGGGGATGGCCACGCCGCAATCCCTTCTCCTCCATTCTCCTCTCGGGATCTTGGGCACACACACACACGCGCCCGGCGTGAGTTTTAAGCCACCGGATCTGGGACGCGAACCGCGGTCGACTACGTGGGAGTCCAGCGACATAGCCATTACGCTAACTGCTGGTTCCCGATTTTTGACTTACCATATTTTTCACTTATGATGCGTACATTGGGACACAGCACCATCGTAAGTTGAGCAGCATCTGTGTTACCCCTTTATAGACTCAGAGGGTCCAACTTCCCTAATACTCTGAAGCTACTGAGCACAGAGTTAGTGAAAGGAATGAGGCTGAGACAGACTGGAATTCAGGTCTTATTACTTCTGATGCAGAGAGAACTCTACCCACTACCCCTGCACTGCCAGCGACATGAATGGTCCTTATTAAGAAAACAAAAAGGATAGACAAACCTATCTTCTTATTTCTCTCTCTCTTTCTTTCTTTTTTTTTTTTTTTTTTTTTTAATTTATCTTTAGTGATTTTGCTGGTGAAAGATCTGAAAGTGCTGAAAAGAACCATTTATGTGCTTAGTTTGCTGGCTTTAGAAACTGTGGGTTGAGATTGGTAACTTTGGTAGTGCTGATTGTAATCCTCTCTAGGCTCCACTGCTTTCAAACTCACTGGAGTACCTGTTGACACAGTTCAGGTTTTTGCTGGCTGCTTACCAGAGACTTCTCAGTTCCTTGCTATGCCGGCATCTCCAAAAGGCAACTCACAACATGGCAGTTCACTTCCCTCAGTGTGAGCAAGAGAGACTGAGAGAGGCTGCCCAAAATGGAAACCATGTCTTCCTTACAACCTGGTCTTGGTAGTAACAGCCCATCATTTTTGCTTTATTTGCATTTTCAGAATCAAACCACTAGGTCTAGCCCACTTTCATGGGGAGGAGACAACATAAGTGAATGAGTATCAGGAGGTGGGGATCTCCGGGGGCCATTTTAAAGGCTGCCTGCTATAACCTGTAAACCTAACATCTGACTCTCTTACTCTTCCTGTGAATCATCACATAGTGCCTTCCAGGTACAAATAACCACATTGACTCTCTGTGAACCTGTCTATTATAGGGGTTAAAGGCATGGTCTCTAACTCATCTTGCTGGGTTTAAATTCTGACTCTACCAGTTGCTAGCTATTGACCTTGCACAAGTTATTTAACTTTTCTGTATCACAAGTTTCTTAACCACAAAATGAAGATGGTAATTGTTGCTCCTTCATATGGATTGTTGGAAAGATCGAGTTAATATATACCATAAAGTGCTTAAAACAGTGACTGGCATAGATGCATGGATTAAGCACCCTGTGGGTACTTAACAGTATTATTACTATGCACTACCACATTATGTAAATTATTGCTAATAATGTCCCCACAGAATAAGTTTTTTCACACCATCTGACAGATGAAAACCTAAGGTTAGAGGGGCAAAGCCTTTCCCCAGGGATCACCAGGTGTCAGTGATGAACAGGGATTGTTCCCCAGCGATGACCTTATTCCACTCTAGCACATTGGGGAATATGCCATGGGAGGAAAATGGCCATGTGATAATTCCAAGAAAATAAAATAAGAATATATTTAATATATCATTGATATAGTTATGAATTAAAAGGGAGACTTTTTGATCATTTCTATGTTTAATGTTTTTTTTTTTTCCTAGGATATCTTCTTAGAAAAATTTTATTGGTTCCCTAAGAGAGAGAGAGAGAGACAGAGACAGAGAGAGAGGGTTCCACACAGAATCTTCATGCTGTGGTCCACCTCTAGCTTTAGGCAACCTGGATCATAGGCACATGCATCTGGCATGCACAGGGAAGCCTGGGGTGAACCTGGGATCTTCCTGTGTGGGTCCAATTGCCTTACTGCTGTGCTACCATTTGGCCCCTAGGACTAAATTTAATTTAGAAAATGGTGACCAGGTAGACTCAAAAATAACCAGACACTTAGGCTATAATTATTGACCATCTTTTCTATGGTACTTAACTTGCAATGAAATGATTAATAGTTATCCTATAAGTAGTGAGTATGCCCATGAAGTCTGTGACCTAGAAAATTAACTATTACAAGAATGGAAGTGTTAAATGGTCTAGAAATGAGTAGAGCCATCAAAGCCACGTCAGTGGATAGGTAAGGCTGCTTCCTCCTTTTGACACATCCATCGAGGCACTTAATTCAGGGATAGTCAAGTAAATTCTGCAGCTGTGACTTGGCACCTTCTGCAGGCCTTTCTGCAGGAGTGGGAATTGGAGCTGCCGGTGGCAGCATCTCTTTCCAGGTTGGAAGTTCCTTACACCTTGAGAGAGGGAGGCACAGCTTTCTAGGTCTATCTAGCAACAAGTCCACACCCCATCTCTAGGATGGATCGCTAAACATAATCAATTGTATGCCAGTGGCTTGCTGAGTCTGCTCTTGGCAGAGTGGGACTTGTTTCCTTGTGACCTCCTTCCAGAGAGAAACGTCAGAGAAGCCAAATGTCTGCAGATAGGGCTCAGAGAATGGGAGGTGCCCACCTCCTCTTACGTCAGAGCAAGCAGACCATCCTGGAGAGGAGACAGTCATTGCAGATCTTTACATTTTCTCGAAAAAGAGATCATTGATTTCATCATGACATATTTGAGGGCAAGGAAGAAGAGCAAGATCAGTTCCAGACTGCATGACCAGTCAAGGCCTGGAAAGAAGGCAGAAGGTAATTTTGTAAGGGAAGTCCCAGCATGAACAAAGGCATGGAGTTGGGTGTGCCCAGTGTGTTCAGGGGTACGAGGTCAGCCTGACTGATGATTTATGTTGGAACCGCTCCAAACTTGGCAGCTTGGGAGCTTCAAGATTTTCATCCCAATTACCCTTTCCTACTTGAGCACCAACACCTTGTTGCCTGCTTTTGGGATTGACTGGAAATACATCTAAGTCTTGTTTATTTTAATTTATAGCTAAACTAGAAATTCTCTCTGAGTTATATTAGCTCTCTGGAATTGAGTGACAATATCTATGACACTATTTTAATTAGGACAGTCAACTCTAACGGAAATGCTCTAGAAAAGCGATTGGGTGTGTCTCTTTCTGTCAATAAGGATGCAGATCCTGGCTTCCCCAGTCGTGTATGTCATGCTTGTTGAGCCTCCGGCACAGGCATATCGCAGGCTATTCCATTCTCCCTTGTTCATGGGATTAAAACTTGAGATAGAGGAACAGAGCTATCTGAACCTCTGCCAGGAGTTCTTTAAAGCCAGGATGCTCTGAGGGAAAAACTCTAAATTAGGTCTGAGACTAACAAAGGAGAAAGAAGGAGTGAGAACATTGCTTAGACTGGAAATAGAAGAACTAACTCCAGGTAATTAGATACATAGAACTCAGCTGAGTTGAGCATCATGGGCTTAGAAATTTTAAATTCTTGTTCAATTTTTCACAGGGTCATTCAATTTTCAGAGGAGACTTTAGCAGTTCTATTTATAGTCACTTAGGTCTTAAAACTGTGAGTATCAGAACTAGGCCTTGTGATGACATCTTCCATTTGATTTTTACTTTTTATATTTTTTTAATTGCCAGAGGGCATGGGTCCTTGTCAGAGAGAGACAGAGAGGGAAATGGCATCTCGCCAATGGGGTGTGGTGGTGCTATAATTTATTTCCTCTATTCCTCCATCCTGTCAGGATTTTGGGCACACACAAGCACAAACCTGGATTTTTTTTTTTAAGCCACCAGGGCCAAACTGTGACTGGCCATGTGAGATCTGGTTTTGAGAGCACAGCACTTGACCACTGTGCTATGGGGCTGGGCCAGTGCTTTTTAGATTAAAAAAAAATCCTTTTTACATACTTCTCCTTCTCAAAACCAGCTATGTAGGTACAACTATTTCTTCCCATTTCAAAGATGAGGCAGTTGAGGTTCAGAGTCAGAGTCAATTAAACTTCTCTTCAGAGCTACTTTCTTTTTTGCTTTTTCCTCCTGATTTGCCTTATTGCAAGGAGATTGAAGACTGCTGGAATTAAGGACAGGCGTCAGCAAAGATGCTGCTGTGGGGCTCTGTTTACATGACAGAAAGCCAGCCTTTGGCGGCCTATCAAGGGCATCATTGATTCATCACAGCAACCCTGGAAATCCCCAGGCTCTGTAGCCTGGGGAACCGCTGTGCATTCCCCAAGAAGTTCTGACTGCAGCACTCCTGGCATGGTGTGAAAAACTTCAGGCACACATTTTCAGACAACTGTTAGGAGGACACAGCAGTTCCCCAAGACACTTGGTGAATCCTCATCAAATCCATTCTAACTGTGTGGATGACTGGGCTTTATCAAGAGGGTGCTGAAGGCACAACCTCAGGATGTTTGAACGTGGACTCAGGAGAGCCTCAGGTCTCTGTCCTCCCTTTTCTATTGCTTTACAACCCCACTTTCTGAAATGTAAATGCTGACAAAATGCTTGCATATTATGCATACTTTTATATTTGCAGGTTTTGCTGGGATTTATGGGATTTTTTTTTCTCTAAATTTGTGTACAGCTCTAGGTACTAAAATTCAGCAGAATTATGTGCAAGGGGAAATCTACTGTGGGTTCAGTTGGTTCTTAAAACACACGTAAGAGATACTGTGCTCACTGGGGGGCATTGCCTCTGAATTCAGGCACTTTTCTGAATGATTTTTGTAATTAGTACTGAAATAGAGGTGGGCAGATTACAGTTTTAAAAACTGAGTGGGGCAGAAATTTGGAAAAAAATATTTTGTCTTTATTTATCATTTATTGTTGACTCCCAGTTTTCCAAAGAAGTTACTGGATCTTGCTAGTTTCACTAACTTAGAACAGGAAAAAGCCAAAAGCTGCTTTTCTTTTATCTGCATAGTGAGCTGCTGGTAGCAGGGTCAGGGTCGCCAGCAGGGTGACTTTCAGAGACTGGCCAGATGGCTTCATAAACAGGTTCCCTGGGTAGCTGGGGCAGAGGTGAGGACAGACAATGAAGATGAGGAATTCAAGTGCATAGCTGGAACATGTCTTGAAGACTGGAATGGGTAACAGGGAAGCAACACATCTGACCTGGTATTTAAGAAAGGCTAAGTAATGAGGCTACTGTGAGTCCCTGCAGAAGACCTCCAGAGGCTCATGCGTAAAGTTCCCATTAACCTCAGGCAGATAAATTGTCCTGTATTTCTTCCAACTTTCAGAAATGGTGCATATTACTCAAGAAAAACCACAAAGCTTTGAGCTGGTACTGGTTAGCCCAATTTAAGGTCAGATTTTGCATAGGAGATTCAGAGACAGGAAATACACTGGCGTAAAAGCAATCAAGAGGGTATTGAAACAATACCATCCTTTCCACAGTCTTCACACTAAGATGTGCCTTGTCATCTGTGGGCAACTGTTTTGGTGTCTTTTTTTTTTGGTAAAAATGACTGCAGCATGTCTGCATTGCCAGTGAGACTGTGTTGTGAAATCTCAGAATGAAAGGAAAAAAGTGTGCAACCTAGGGTCCGTCCTTAGCTAGGAGGTAAGAGGAGGACGAAAAATCTGGTGGTCTGACTAATGAGTCTGCTCTATGACTTCCACAGTTAAACAAGAGTACAGAGGCCCCCGACTTATGATGGTTTGACTTAATGATTTTTCAACTTTAAAATGGTGTGAAAGTGATAAGCATTCAGGAAAAACCATATTTGACTATGCATATGCTCATTCTGTTTTTCAGTTTTAATATAGGATTTAATAATTTAATGAGGTACTCAACATTTTATTAGGAAATGGGCTTTGTACTAGATGATTTTGCCCAACTATGGGCTAACATAAATGTTCTCAACATCTTCAAAGTAGGCTATTTTCGATGGGGTTTATTGGGATGTAACCCTATTGTAAGTTAAGAAACAACGGTATTGGTCTCTTTTCTCACTAGGAGTGGTATCAAAGTTGTCCAAAAGAAAACACCACCATTCTTCACGTTCTTTATCAAACGTAGCTTGGTGACAGCATCTTCATGATGAGCCTTTTACAATTTCATGCAGTTAAAGCATCATTCATCTCTGACAAGTCTGCCACGTCTGCCTGTTAAATTTTAGACTATTGAATTTTCATAATCCTTTTGTAAATGAATATGCTCCCAACTGGCTATTACTCCGGAGAGAAGTTGGAAATGATCTGAAAATGATGATAATTTATGATAATATAAAGCAAGACCAATTGTTCCTCTTGGATTAAACAGTTCAGAGTTGAACTAAAGTCCAGAGACTTGAATTTCTAATCCGTGTTAGCTAATGTTAAAACTTCTGGGTCAGCTTTACCTTGAGTAGAAATTCCATTTAACAGATATTAGAGTGTATTTCCTAAAAGGGATTAATTAAAATATATTAGTGAGTAATTTCACATAAGATTATTAAAAAACTTAAATTCTAATCATGTATATTGACAGGTATGTTCTGATTTTATATCGAAGAGTCAAAGATACATGCAAATGTATTTCCACTTTAAATTGATATATGTATAAATTAAAACTAATGATATCATCATTGGAATATTAAGATCAAGCTGACGTTTATAAACAAGGCTTATTTAAACATCTTATGGATTAAACTATTATTCCTCTAAATCTCCATTCCACATTGAATCACACATTTCACATTAAACACGCACATATATAATTTTATACATTTTATAAAGTAGATTTAAAAATGATAACTTATTTATTTGTAATTGGATGTAATTGCATGTCTATGATTCATGTATAATTTAAAAATTCTTTCGAAGAGAGAAAATCTATACATTGTCTTCAATTAAATATTTTTATAAGTATTAAATTTATCAATTAGTGTCACATCTTTATTATATTTGTAGACATTAAATAAAACATTTATTTTAATTTTGTGACTATAGTCACAAGACCTGATATTTAATTACCTTGTTTACAAAATCCTTTAAAGTCATAAAATATTTTTAAAAATACATAGGACATTGAACAAGTGGTAATGTATTGTTGTTGACTACTATTTCTTTCTTTTTTCTTTAGAGAGAGACTTTTGCTATTCGGCACGTACACTCAATGGAGAGACAGAGAGAGACAGAGAGACAGAAAGCAAGAAATCACCCCTCAAGGGAGATGGCCACACCACAATCCCTTCTCCTCCATGTTCTTGGGATTTTTGGGCACACACATATATGCCACACCTGCATTTTAAGCCACCGAGTCTGGGACTTGAACCAAGATCAACTATGTGGAAGTCCAGTGACATAACCATTATGCCATCTGCTGGCCCCCAAATCCTTAAAAGTCATAATTTTTATTTTTTTGTGAGAGATTTTTACTATAGGGCATGTGTGCTTGACAAAGAGACAGAGAGAGACAGAGAGAGAGAAAGTGAGAAATCACCCCCAGGGGGATGGCCACATTGCAGTCCCTTCTTCATTCTCCTTGTGGGATCTTGGGTACCCATTTATAGTTATCATTGACCTTTGGAAGTTCCTAGACACCCCTGGAAATCCCTTTGTTTCAAGACATACTCCTTCCTGTCACCACTGGGGTCCTGATGACACCAGGGTCAATCAGTATTGCCAATATGGTCCAGCCGCATCAGCAAACTGAGGGATGGTAGTTACAGCTTCAGGTGCAGTATTCCTTGATGGAAGTTCTTTATCCCTTCTCACAAGAATCAAGACTTCCAATCCAGCAGAGCTTAAATTTTAAATATGAATTCTACAAGTAGGGCACTAGGGGTGTGGACAAATGCAGTCAATCTACTTCTGCTCCTGGTACCTGGAACTGCCAGGACAAGAAATAGGAGGCAACAATCATACATTACCACTTGCTCAATATCCTATGTACTTTTAAAATATTTATGACTTTAGGGACCAGTAGATGGCAGAATAGTTACGTTGCTGGACTCCCACAGAGTCAAATGCAGTTCAAGTCCCAGACCCAGCTACCTAAAACTCATGCCAGGCGCATGTGCATGGGTACCCAGAGGAGAGAGAGACAGAGAAACAGAGAGAGAAGAAGAGGTAGAAAGCATTCTCCAATAGGGTGTGGTCACACTGCAATATCTTTTCCTCCATCTCTCCAGCAGGGTTTGGGGCATGTACACTCATGGGCCTGGCATGTTTTTCAAGCCATAGTTGGCTATGTAGGATCCAGCTGCCTTAACCACCAGGCCACAGAACTGGCCCTCAGTTAGACAATTTCAAAGTGTGTTTTACCCAGATGTTTGGAGTCTCCAGTGGGATCAGTCCTCAGGTATTCACTATGATGACCAACTTGGAAACAAAACCTTATATAGGCTTTTTTATTTTCTCTCTCATTCTTCTCAGTCATTCACTCACATTTCCTGAGATCACTTGGTGAAATAAGCTGACTATATGCAAGTCCTTGCCTTGGACTCTGAATTTAGTCAAATTAAGATTTAGAGAGATACAAACTTCTTTTCTCTCTATCTTGAATGCATTACCTGTTTCCTTCCTGCAGATTATGTGTGTATGTGTATAACATACATTTATAAAATTAATTAGCTTTGAGACTTCACAGTTCAGTAAGGAGAGACTCAGTTCTTAAGCCTACCTGATTACTCAAATTGCTTGGAGACCTACCTACCACTTTCAAACCTACTACAATATATCAAATTCTCTAGGGTTTGGATTCAGGACCCTGCATTTTCCTAAAGTTCTATAATTTACTCTATATCCTTTGTGTCTGAGAACTACTGACGGAATGCTCTAACTGTGTGCCAGCTACAGACAGCGATGAGATTCCCTGAGCTCACAAATATTTTCAAGCAGGAGACAGGATGTACGGAATCCTAAACTTCTAGGAGAGAAAATCAGAGTAAAGACTGATGTATATGAGATTTTTAAGAACATGTGCTCTCTCAGATGTATCAACACAATTTGCTTCATTTATATGGGATGGGTATTATTTTGGTTTGGCTTGATGTCAGTGCTTTGTGAAATTGCTGGTTTATTCCATCTTTAAAATTGGAGTGGCATTGCTTCAAATTTCTTCTGGGCCAGCTCTGTGTCTCAATGGTAATAGGATGCTCAAGAGAAGCTAGATCCCTCATGGTGACCATGGTTCAAATCCTCAGCTGGGTTGACCTGAAACACACTGGGCACTTCAGTGAATGCTGGCAATCTAATGGGGAGGAGGACTAGAGGAAAGGAATTGTGGCGTGACCTTCCCCTGTCCCCATGCTTACTCTACTATGCAAATGCATGCACACACTTTTTCATGAAAAAAGGAAAAAAAATATTCTCTTTCATTTGTAGATGATTACACTCTTTTCTTCATCTGGGAGTCCACTATTTGTTTCGAAGGCAGTCAAGTTTGTGACACAGGTAGAAAACAACAGTTGTAACACATTTCCTTGTGTTCAAGATCCTGAGAATAATTTTTAATGTGTAAATACAGTGACATTTGAACCCTTTCTTTAAGGTGTCAGCTTAAGAATCATAAGAGATGATCTTGATTAATTGTATCTTAAGAAGTCTCAGAGGATTTTATAAACAAGGCCATTTATGTATGAGAGACTGCAAGCACAGTGCTCAGGGCCCCAGGCTTTACAAGTCTGTGAAAACGGTGCAGGCCGGTGGCCCGGGGCAGTGCTGTCCTTAGTGCCTTGAAGAGAGGTGTACCTTGTAGGTCCTTAGGGAGAACACAGTCTAGAGGCGAGTTCTTTGGTTTTATATGACAAGTCTATTTTAACATTCCCATTTTCCTAAGCCTGTATCCACCTCCTTAATGCTCTGCCAAGATAGTCTTCTGTGGCTCTATTGCATTTTAGGTCTATTGCTATGTCCAGACTTCTAGGAGCCATCCTAGCAGTGGTCTAGGACTGGTTCATACAGCCAGCACATACAGCTGAATCTTAAAATATTTCAATTGTGTATGTTGTTCCCTCCCATAGGAGAGACTCTATTTCCTCACGTGGATTGTGCTGCAAACATTCTCTAGAGGCAAGGTGGTCTTGAGGAAGATAAGCATCATCTTTCAAGGCACTTGACTCAGTTAAAGACATGACTATGTCCGGACCAAGTGGAGACCGCTTTCTTCTAGTGAAAGAGAGGGAATCTCTTGCTAGTTTGAAGATGAAGAGAATTATTAATATTGTAAGTCCTTAGGCTTATCCACCCATCTTATCCTGGGTCTCTGGATTGTACTTTTTCTCTCTTGGGACTTTTTATTTTTTGGTATAGGAAAATGTTGAGGCTGTGTTTTCCATTGTTGTTGTAGCTCTGCTCTCCTTGATATGGTTTTCAGCAAAGCCTGCCTATGGCTATAGAATACAAGCCATATCTCCTGCTTAAACACTGCTGAGGAACCGTTTTTACTTTCATAGGATGCCCTGAAGTTGGTAGATGCTAACTTGAGCCTTTCTTTTTCTTTTTTTTTTTTTTGAAAATGCCTAAAGTCATTAACAAAAGTTGGATTACTCCATAATTTTTATTATTATTTGTTCTAGAGGGCATATGGGGTGGGGGGGGGAGAGAGAGAGAGAGAGAGACAGAGACAGAGACAGAGAGAGAGAGAGAGGGAGAGAGGGAATAAAGTACTTACCATGGGGAATGGTCATACCACTGTTCCTTCTCCTCCATCTCTCCCTCCTATCACGATTTTGGGCACACATGCACATGCACCCAGCATGTTTGTCAAGCCACCAGATCCAAGAAGACTCAGACCTTACAGTTGGGCATGTGGGATCCAGCTGCCTTAATGACCAGGCTACAGAGCAAGCCCTGTAACTTAACTTTAAAATTATCATTGCCCCTACCATTCAAGGGCTATCACTATCACATAAACCTATGCTTTACATTGTACCTGTACTTCATGTGAGTTGACCATCAGTGGGAGTTTTAGTAATTGTGACACTACTGCATGCCAGAGTTTATTACCACCCCATTTATCCCAGTAATGGAGTCTTTATTGCTCTCTGCCATGTAAATGATCCAGTTCCAAAAAATTCCATCTTCTAGGGTTTTTTCTTGAGATCCACCTCTGAAATCTGCTGTCTTAACCTAGTTTTCCTGAAGAGTGTGAGCCTGTGAGAAGAACTTGTATCTAGTTACTTGATTCTAGGAAGTGGCCCCAAAGAACAGTGCCAAGGACTGGGAAGAGTGTATCAGGCAAGGAGAAGTTAATTCAAGAGAGCACTCATTAAATAGATGAGTCGATCATCTCTTTGGAAGATTGGGGCTAGGTTCCAATGGGGTATCTCTAAAAAGCTGGATAGCATGCGCCTTGGGTTCATCTTCTTAGGCAACACAAGAAAGGAGTATTTATCCAAGTACTTGCTGTCTGCCTTTCTCCATTAGTCAAAGGCTGCCCTATGGGCAATTCTGCACATGTATAGACTTATATTTTGGAAATGCATAGGGTCTCATATTGTGGTGCAAAAAAGTCCTGGGGCAGAAAGCCAGAGATATTCATTGCAACCAAGATAAGGGGTCAGATCATTTCCACACAGGACTGCTGCCTCGGCATTGGCCACGTTGAGAAGGTCATGAGCACATGAGGCAGGGCCCAGGATATAACCCGTCAGCACCCATCCCCAAATCCACCTTTAAGTCAAGACCAGAAGGAAATGTAAAATATACTAATACATCATTAATGTATATCATGGATTATGTGTTACTCTCTTGTTAAGTTTATGTATAGAAAGATTCTATTTTGTTTTCTTTTTTTTTTTTTTTTTTTTTTTTTTTTTAGAGGTTTTTGCTATAGGGCACGTGTGCTTGCCAGAAAGACAGAGAGAGACAGAGAGACAGAAAGTGAGAAATCACCCCCCAGGGGGGATGGCCATGCCACAATCCCTTCTCCTCCATTCTCCTCTCAGGATCTTGGGTACGCACGCACACGTGCCCGGCGTGAGTTTAAACCACCGGGTCTGGGACTCGAACTGCGGTCGACTACATGGGAGTCCAGGAACATAGCCATTATGCTACTGCTAGTCCCTGTTTTGTTTTCTTTTAATTTTTCTACACATTTAAGCCATGAAGAAAATGAAGTACCCGTAGGAGAAAGTCACTTGTAGATTCCAAAGGGGGGAAAAATTAAAAAATGAAGAAGGGAGACCAGGTACCATAGTGTAGGCAGTGATGTACTGATCTGCAGTGCTGGAAGCCACATGGCCAGCTATGGTTTAGGATCCTGAGTTGACCTGAAGTAGGCCGGGCACATGTACCCAAGATCCTGATAAGCCAGAGGACTAGAGGTAGGGAGTTGCAGAATGACAAGACCCTGTCAAGGGTGCCCCCTTCTCTTCTTCTTTTGTGAAAAATGTACATATAAAGCTTTAAAGAAATGAAGAAAGGACAACAAGTAAAAAGCCAACTGCCCAAAAGACTTAGTAGAAGGAAAATCTAACCTTAAATAATGACTGAATCTTCTTTAAAAAGATAATCTCACCCTGTATTATGTACAAACTTCTCCTCATCCTTCAGGTCCTGGTTGATGTCCCCTGCTCCTTCCACATTACTCTGCAAGCCCTGGCCCTGCTGTCATTAACTGCTCTCTCATTTGTGCTCCTGAAGTCTCTGACGCTAACCTCTGTGTTAGCACCTGTCACATTGCATGGTAGCTTGCTGCTTGACCATCCGAATAGGGGCTTCCTTCCAAATTTTCTCCTTGATGCTTTTTCCAGCACCTTATATGAACCGAGTTTCTGAATTTTGCTCATGTATTCATTTAGCAAATGACCTTTCAGGGTCTGCTAGGTGCCAAGCATGGTGAGAGAGACCCCATTTTAAAAGACTCAGGTCTTGGGACCAGCACTTAGCGTAATGGCTATGTCGCTGGACTCCCATGTAGTCGACCGTGGTTTGCGTCCCGGACCCAGTGGCTTAAAACTCATGCCAGGCGCGTGTGCGTGCGTGCCCAAGATCCCAAGAGGAGAATGGAGGAGAAGGGATTGTAGCGTGGCCATCCCCCCAGGGGGGTGATTTCTCGCTTTCTATCTCTCTGTCTCTCTCTGTCTGTCTGGCGAGCGCATGTGCCCTATAGCAAAAATCTCTAAAAAAAAAAGAGTAAAAAAGACTCAGGTCTTTGCCTCAGCAGAAGGTAGAGAGAAAGAGTGGGACAATCAGAGGGGTGGTTGATTAAAAGTCCAGTCTCCATGGGACCAGCAGTTAGTGTAATGGCTATGTCGCTGGACTCCCACGTAGTCTACCGCGGTTCACGTCCTGGACCCAGTGGCTTAAACTCACGCCAGGCGCGTGTGCGTGCGTGCCCAAGATCCCGAGAGGAGAATGGAGGAGAAGGGATTGCGGCTTGGCCATCCCCCTGAGGGGTGATTTCTTGCTTTCTGTCTCTCTGTCTCTCTCTGTCTGTCTGGCGAGTGCACATGCCCGATAGCAAAAACCTCTCCAAAAAAAAAAAAAAAAAAAAAAAATCCAGTCTCCATTATAAATCCTGGAATCCTAATATTTGTTGTTAGACTGATGCTATTGCCCTGGAAAAACCCTTAGGGTGAGCTGAGGAGATAAAGGTTCCATCAAGAGTGGAGACATGGTGGCCAGGAGGTCAGTGACCTTCAGTTAGAGGTCTGACCATACACTTCCCACCTTGCACAGACTGAGGGGAGGTCAGAGAGCAGCAGTGCCCAGACAAGCAAGCCTGGGAGGGGGAACAGTGGGACCCAGAGTATGTATCCATCAGACTGCTAAAGCTCGCCCAGTTGTATTCAGAATGGAGGAAATAGCTGACTCTGTGACCTGGTGGTTAAGGGGCTAGAACACAGATGACTGATGGTACTTTGATTCCTGGTCCTGATAACATGCCCCAAAGCCTGACAGGATGGAAAAATAGAGGAGAAGGCATTGCAGCATGACCATATCTCACTTGGGTGGGGGTGCTTTCTTTTTTGCTCTCTCTGAAACATGTGTATACCCTCTGGTAAACCAAAAAAACTAAGCAAATAAAAACTTTAGGAACCGGGGGCCGGAAGGTAGTGCAGTGGTTAAAATATGACTGTCTGCAAGGCTGATTCATATTAGAAAGGTTCCAATTTTGCATCTGGGAACCTCCCTGTGTACTTCCGTGTGTGCACTCATGCTCTGGGGCTGGCTGAGGCTGGTATGAACTGTAGCCTCAGCCAGTTACAAGTCACCCTGCTGGGGGTACTGTCTTTCTGTCTTACTCATGGAAGAAATAGCAAATAATCCTAGAAAAGAAGCACGCTGCTATCTTCTTAAGAAAGGTAATTCTTTTTCTTTTTTTGGAGAGGTTTTTGCTATAGGGCACATGCGCTCACCAGAAAGACAGAGAGAGACAGAGAGACAGAAAGCGAGAAATCACCCCCGCAGGGGAGAGATGGCTATGCCGCAATCCCTTCTCCTCCATTCTACTCTTGGGATCTTGGGCACGTGTACACACGTGGCCAGCGTGAGTTTAAGCCACCGGGTCTGGGACTTGAACTGCAGTTGACTACATGGGAGTCCAGTGACATAGCCATTACGCCAATTGCTGGTCCCCAAAAAAGTAATTCTTAAGGATCAGAAGCAATTTTTTTTTTTTTTTTTTTTCGATCAAGATTATTTTTTATTGCACATTTGTTTGCATGTCTGTTGCTTTGGGGTAGAGCTAACCTTGATATATTGAGTTAGTTTCAGTCATTTTTCCATCACTGAATTATAGCAATGAATTGCCTACATGTTCCCTTCGGTTTGACTTCCAGAAATCAGAAAAGCAATCATCCCAATTTGTTTTCGTATTGGAGCACAGGTTTAACATTTGAGGATCAGAAGCAATTTAAGCAAAATCTACTTTTCCAAACTCAGCCCATGTTCCCCACAAAACCTACACTAGCTCCCAACTCGTGGGCCTTCCTCTCAGGTCGAATCCTTTCAAAGATGAAAATCATCAGGAGGGGCCTGAGGCAACTCCTCTACGTTGCACTACATAGACCTTTCATGCTGGGCTTGGCCCAAAAACCAGACCTGTGAGTGCCTCACACAGAAACACAGAGAAGACAGCGTGATTCAAAGGCATCTACTGCTCTCACCATACATAGCAGCTCTGACGGTAGTTTCAGTTCTAGGTCAAAAGTTGAAATGGCCCAGGCAAATGAGCCTCAGCTCCTCAAAGTGAGGCCACTCTGAGCCTGCCTGAGGTTTCTGGTCAGGCACTTACGGAAGCTTGTCTAGGCCTTCCCTTTCTTTTGGTGGCATTTTCTGTTAATCTAGAAATTTTCATGAAATATTTTGATAGGGTCCAGACAGGTCCTCCTAGTCTGTGGGGAGAGAAGTGGCTGCTTGATTCTATATTTTCTTTTTTCAATTGAGGTAAGTTCAAATGACACATTAGTAAACATTTTAGTGTACATTTCAGTGACATTTAGTGCAGTCACAGTATTGCACAGTCCTTATATATGTGCAAAACATTTTTCTCACCCCAAAAGGAAATCCCTCCCATCAAGCAATCCCTCCCCTTCCTCTCTTCTGTAGCTCCTGGCAACCACTAATCTCCTTGTCATGTCTAGGGATTTAATAATTCTGAGTGTGTCACATGAATGCAGTCATATAATATGTGACCTTGTGTGTCTTGTTTCATTCATGTAGTATAATATTTTCAAGTTTTATCCATGTTGTAGAGGAATCAGAACGTCATTCCTGTTTATGACTGAGTCCATTGCGTGTTCATGCCACATTTTCTTTATCCATTCACCCATCCCTTCTATTTTTTGACACCTCTCAAGATCCTGAGTGTCGAGGCATCTGAAGGTAAAACTGGGTGACAGAGTCATTCCGTGTTCTTTCAAAAGAGAAGCAGCATGTAAAGAAAAGTAAGGATAGCCCAAGATGTAGCTCCCTAAAGCCGATACCTTTGGACTAAATACCCACTTAGCTAGAATATCTCCTTCTGACTTTGTTGATAAAATGTGGGATAGATTTTTCCAATATGTATATATATCCCCCAATAAATAGTGCATTCAGCTTGAATTCCCTAAG
Organism: Tupaia tana; assembly: GCA_026018925.1. Taxonomy (NCBI): domain Eukaryota; kingdom Metazoa; phylum Chordata; class Mammalia; order Scandentia; family Tupaiidae; genus Tupaia; species Tupaia tana. Next base: position 110,972,694 of record JAKSZU010000001.1, on the reverse strand, counting down.
TGGGTCTTGGGTCTCCTTTCCCTGATTCAATGGTTTTTGTAGTGCTCTTAAGTGGACTTTTTAGACAAGATAGAAATATGGTTGGTGAGCGGTTTTCCAAGTATTGAATATAGCAGGGCTCAGACAGTGAGTTAAGACAGGCATCTGCCTTGGGGGCTGGTGTTCTGGTTTGGCTTGTTTCCCATGCTAGGAGGGCCGACCTCGATGTATCACAAGCCCACCACTTGTGCCAGCAGAGCTGGGGACCAGTCAAGACAAGAAAGGTGCACTTTCTCTGACGTATTTCCTGACCCAGCCACAGATTGCAACAGAGGAGATGAGATAAAGAAGAGGAACTTCAACAGACAGGTCCAAGTTGGTGATGCATGTAAACAGTGTGCTAGTTACCCACTGACAAGAAACTAATGCACAGTTAGACCTGGACAGGAGGAAGTCCTCCATCCTTGTGGGGGACTCTTGTGAGGCTGTTAAAGCTGAAAGATCACTCAGGGATAGTGCCCCCTTTGGCTTTATCCCCAGAGAATGGACTCCAAGGTATCAAGGCTAAATTCACCAGCAGATCTTTCTAGAATTTTCCCCACAGTACATTTACCTGAATGCAGTCCCCCACCCCTGAGTTTATTACTTCCACAAGTGAGAGAGAGAGAGAAAGAGAGTAACCTCAACAGGGTTTTGATGCTGTGATCCATCCCCAGCCCCAGACAGCCCTGGATCATGGGCACACAATTACTCAGAGAAGTGTCCAGGCTTGAACACGTAACCTTCCCATGTGTTTCAGCCACACAGAATTTTACCATTGTGCCACCTTCTGCCTCTCAGAATATACTTCTTATAGCGAGGCTGGACTCTGAACCTGTTAATGAAATATTAGTGAAAACAACAGCTTTATGGAGCTATAGCTGAATTGGCAATTGATTTTTCCTTTCTAAAGGTAACACTGCATTTAATCCACTGCTCATGCCACTCTTAACTCTGAACTCTGATTGGAGTCTTGGTTTTGTTTCTAGGACAGTTCGCAAGCCCTCCAGCATTGCTTAATTTATCTCCCACTTCATGCTGCAGTGTGGTGTGGTGTGCTGTGCTAGAAACAAGGGAAACAAGAGGCGGAAGACTTGAGTTTTAGATGCAGTTCTTGCCATGGGCAAGTCATTTGCTATCTCAATATCGTGATTTCTTTTTTTTTTTGGAGAGGTTTTTGCTATAGGGCGTGTGCACTTGCCAGAAAGACAGAGAGAGACAGAGAGAGAGAAAGCGAGAAATCACCCCCAAGTGGGATGGCCACGCCGCAATCCCTTCTCCATTCTCCTCTCAGGATCTTGGGCGTGCACGCACATGCGTGGTGTGAGTTTAAGCCACCGGGTCTGGGACTTGAACCATGGTCGACTACATGGGAGTCCAGCGACATAGCCATTACACTAACTGCTGGTTGCTCAGTATCGTGATTTCTGAACTGAAGTGGGGAGAGGAGCTGTTTCCCAAGGTGTGTTTTGTTACATGTACCTGACTCCTGCGAATCATAGGAGTAATTGCTTGGGGGAAGCTTTGATTCCCTGAACTTCCAGCCTGCTGAGTGAGGGCGGAGGAAGTCCTCAGGCAAAGAAGTGTGTATGAGTTCAAGGTCTGAAGTGGTAAGGCCTGAGGACGTAAGCTTGCATGGGTAGCACGCAGTTCAATTTTTATATTAAAAATCAGAGTCCAGTCGAACAAGCATTTAATTTGTGATGATTATTGTTGTTGTTAGTTGGCATTAGTGTTATTTCCTCATCCTGTGTCCCATAGTGAAAGAACTTAGCCAGAGAATCTTTGAAAACTTGCAATGGTTAGGGTTCTGGTTAAGTTGCAGAAAATTAAGCCCAAATACAGTGAGGGCCCCTCCTCCCACACATACATACAGTGACTTAACAGAGAAGGAAGTTCACTTCTCTTCATGCAGTAGACCAGAAGTAAGTGATCCAGGGACCCTGGAGAAACTCTGCTTTTGCCCATACCCTGCCTTCTCTGTGACTACTCTTAACTTTCACCCTGTCCTAGGCAACAGGGGAGGAAAATCAGAAGAGGACACTTGTGCTTTTCTTAGTAGGGCATGACCCAGGAGTGGCATACATTCTTCTATGCCTATTTATTCCAAGATTCAATCTCATGGTCACTTATTAAACTGTAAGAAGGCTATAAAAATAGGTCTATAATTTTACTATGTGCCTAATTAAAAGTCAAATGTTCATTTAAAGATGAGGAGAACAATTATTGGTAGATTATTATCTACCAGAAAACTTATACCAAATTATTTTTCAAATGATTTATGCCAAAGTTCAGTTCTATACAAACTTCATGGACATGCCAGTTCAACTGGTTTTAAACTTTAAAAAAAGTTTATTTTATTTATGATAGAGCATGTGCACACATGTATGTATGTGAGAGAAAGAGAGAGGGAGAGATGCCCTGAATAAGGTTTCATTATACCATGTTCTCCTTCTCTCAGCACCCCAACTTGACAAGATTTTGGGCACCTGCCTGCAAGTCCAATGTGTCTCAGGAGTCTGAACCCACCCACAGCGGGGCCACATGGAGGCCAGCACCACAGCTCAGCAGACCAACAGCTGTGCCACTGATTGGGCCTTGAGAACCTTGTATTATGTAAAAGCTCCAGACTCCATGGAGGTATTGTTGTAGACAATACAAAAGTTTAGTATACAGGAAACAGAGACAAGGACTGACCTAAGTGATGTGTTATAGATTCAGACCCTGTCTTTGATGGAAAAGATCTATGAAATCTGGAGCGTGAGGAGTTTCCTTGGAGGAAGTGATGACACTAGGTGGAGTTTGCAGGATGGTATTTCTTGCCAACTCTTGATTGTCTTTGTTCATGGGACCAGTGATCACTAAAAGAATTCCTCATTTGACCCTCAGTGCCATTCTAGCCAACTCTTTAACCATTTTATGAAATATTTCTACTGTCAACAAACAGCAAAATGGTAAGTCTTTGAAATGTGCTTCCTTTTTCTGATCTTTAATCGAATATTGATGAAAGAGAGTAAAGGACTCAAAGAAGTGGCAGGAAAAGAGGCATCATGCATGCCAGAGGAGTTTAAGGTTGTTTCTGGCTAGCATCTAAGAAGGCAGGTCTCTAGCTGCTAAGGATGCATGCATCTATCATGGCCCACAGCCGCTCTTAAAGAAAGTAAGGTCTCAAAGGTCAACTCCTGGGCCCAATTACTGAACACCTTTAATCAGGAAATATTCCCTTTGGATCGTTTTCTTCATATTCCATGACTTGAAGAAGGGAAAGGATGAGTCTTGTAATTGAATGACTGTCTGGATGAAATAATACCAATTGCTGGTATAAGACTCTATATGTAGTGAAGGGTTTGACTATAAAACACAGTTAATCAAAATTGTGAAGAAATTCATTTCTGTCCTACCTCTCCCCAGATTTCCAACTCTTTGCCACTTTCCACCATGTCATAGCAGCCCTACCTTTTCCTCTCCAATAGTGTCCTATTTGGCACTATCTCATGGTCTGTTTTCCTCTTCTCATCGTGTCCCTACTATGATATGTATTCTGCATTCTTATTCTATATGTTTATAGTCTAGGACTACTTTCTCTCCATTCTTCCATTCCTCCATCTGTCCATCCACCATTTACCCTATCATCTACCATGTTATATTATCCATCCATCTATCTATCCATCTATCCACCATCCATCCATCCATCATTCATCCAACCAAACAATCTTTCAGGTAAGCTAATTTGAACTATAGTATTATTGGCTTTAAAAGTCTCAGCATTAGTCCTTTCCCTTGTGGGAATTTCTGGCATAATAACAGGCTGCAGGGGTAGATATATGGGGAGAGTGTACAGTAGATTTTGTTCTCTTAAGTTCTCTATTTAATCATAAAGCTAGTTTAAATCTGTTAGGATACAGGATACAACAAATTTGAAGGTAATTCTGCCTAGCCCACAGTCACTTGCGTAACTGCTGTTACTATAGAATGTGAAGTAAACCTGCAGTTGTGACCACAAAGGCCTACCACAGAGACTGAGAAGGCTCAAGCTTATAGTAAGTGTGGAGGCCTCTGCCAGGCACCTGTGCAGGGTCTGTTGCTGACCTCCTTGAAGGGTTTCAGTGATGGGGCTCCACCTGTGATCAGGTCACTAAGATTGTGGGTACCATCTGTCCTGTCATCACTTTCACTCTGATTTGCTTTTTTTCTGAAGAACTTCTGACAGTCTTTCACATACATGGGTCAGTGTGGGAAAACCAGTTCCTCTGCATGGGACTGATTTAATCTCTTTGTGTAGAGGCTGATCTTGGGAACAAATATACTTCTCACATCAGACGTATAGGATGTGTTAGCTCACAGCCACTTCCAGTGCATCCTGAGTTTTCTCAGTGGGGCCTCTACACATTGCTGGGGCAGCCAGCTAAGAGGTTGTCCCTGATGCATCAGTTACCGCTGGGCTCAGTGCCACCAGACTCTGGGTAGTAATCACACAATCTGTATCTGAGTGGGACGTCCTGTTAGCTTTGGGTGACTCAGAGCTCCCAGGCAGCTGGTAGAAGTTTTGTTTATAACACTGCCGCCTACTCACTCCACACCCCCCTCTCCCTATAAACCGCTCCACAGGTGGCCTGACTTTTGGTGCAAATAAAAGTTTGTCAACTGTTGCTCTCTTTCTCCTGTCTTTTTTTTAAAAATTTTTTTAACTTATCTAAACAAAATTAAGCTGTGGGGAGTCCATTAATAAAAGGTTTCTATTACAAAATTATTGGCACTCTGCAAGGCGCTTTTGAGGAGAGCAGGAAGATCAATATTACCTAGAATAAAATAGCAAGGCAGACATTACTCAGGGGAAATAGGCTCTTAAGTCTGAGAGGGAATATAGATTTCCACCCAGGCAGTCAATGTTCGAATATGATGAAACAGCGTGTTGGAATTGGTGGTTTAGTAATTATTTGAGAAGTCTTGGGGAGACTCTAAATGTGCTCTAAAAAAAAAAAAAAAAAAAAAAAAAAAAAAAATAGAAAGAGAAGAAAAGCTTCTCAGAAATAGAGTATTCCCATAAATGACCAGAGACTAGAAAATGAAAGCAATGCGAATCCATTGGATGACAAAAATATGGAGCTTTCAATTAATTGTGAATGGATGGAAGGCCACAGAAATATTGTGATGACTGTGTCTGTGTTTGCCTGGGGAAGTGGGAAGGGGCAGAGAAATAAACAGGCTTCTAGATGGGCAGCTGACAAGAAACCAGTCCTCTTCCTTAAGCCTAGGCCTTTCACTTGTCTCTGGGAAGCTTTGTGACAGTAAGAAAATGGGTGGGGAACACAGGAGATTGTTACCAAGAGCAGATCGATTTACTGGGTGCAGCTTATGCTCCATCTCTGTCATGTGAGAAAATTAACCTAAGGCTGGTGAAATGCAACTGAGAGCTAATTGGGACATTGTTGGTTTCGGTGCTATGTAATTTGCTGAGATAGGGATCTCTGGATGGCTCATGGGATTAGGGAAAACTGATTCGGCTACAGCTGTAATGGTACCTCAGTTCTCAGGTCAAGGAGTTTCCAGGAGAGCCCTGGAGTTATCAAGGAAGGTGAGCAAGAAGAAGAGGAAAATGGAAGGAAACCCCTAGATGAAGAGAGGTAAAAGAGAGGGAGGAAGGAGAAAAGGGGGAAAGGAGGGAGGTAAAGAGAGGGAAGAGAATGGAAAGACAGCAAGAGAGGGAGAGAATATTAGGTATTGCCTTTGGTTTTTGGTGATAAACAGCTGAAGGAGCCACTCACTAAGGCCAGCTTTCCCCCTAGATTCAGGAGAGGGCTTCAGTCCTACAAGGTATTCACTGGTGTTTTCTGGGGGAAGTTCTTAAAATAATAGGCAAAAAACCCCACAACCAAACAAAAAACTGAAAAACCTTCAATCTTATCCATCTGGGAAATGTTTGATTTGATATGTTTCTTTAGAATAGTTCTTCGAAGAACCTTCAATAAACTGAAGTGTACTACAGTGCTCCAGGATGGGCCATAGAATACAGTCTCTAAATTTATTTTATTGTGGAATTATTTATTTAAGCACCATTCAAGGATGGAAATTCTAAGTGGAGTTTTTGACATGATAATGCAGGCCTTTCCTCTTCTTCTTTGCAATATTGAGCCATTTTAGGTTGGTTCTTCCTTTGACCCTTAAGAAGGGACAGCCCCTCTCATCCTTTGGTGGGAGCATGAAAGCTACCTGCCAGAACACGTTTAGAGCCAGTTGATACCAGCTCTCCATTTATTTGTTCCAATATACTCACTCATCCAAACTGCTCATTTGCTGTAGTGCCACTGCTGCTGGGTCTAAGCACTTACCGTGTCCTCAGACTTAGATGCCCAAGCCTGACTCCCTTCCCTCCAGCACTGGAAACATCCTGATTTCTCCTGCACAGTCTTTGATACATTCTTTGCCTTCTTTGTACTCTAGTTGTCTTCAAGGTCAAGACCAAGACCATTCTCCAGTGCAGCTCCTCACCTTGCATAACCCACCTGTGGCTCACAGGGCTCACTTGTGGCTCAGTGTCCTCCATAGGATATTTAAAACCCTAATTTCTCATTTCCACCCAAGAGTACAGACTTGTGCACCATTTCTCCTCTGAGGAACACTGAGATGGGTGGGTCCCTCTTTGGTAACTCTGCATTCTTCCTCCTGGAAGGGATTAACTCCTACCTCGGTGTACCTCTCAGATGCCCTCTGAGGGCCTCTCTGGTGATGAACGGGAGCTGGCAAAATCCTGTCAGGCATGGTCCTTATCACCTGTATAATTTTTATCATGGTATCATTTAAAAATTTTTTGTTTACATATATATATATATATATATAAAATGGGGGGAGGGAAAGAGAGAAAGCAAGAGAAAAAAGTACCCCAACCGCAGCCAATCCAGATGATCACTGGCACTTCACCCTCAACCTCAGCCAACTCAGATCATGGGGACACTCATGGGCCCCATGCACACAGGAAGGACACAAAGCCAGATCCTTCCCATGTGACTCCAGCATCATAATGTTGTATGGCCACTGTGCTACTGACTAGCCCTATTTAAATAGTGACGACTCCAAGAGTTCCCATCTCCTACAGACACAGCTTCACGTGCACATGTCCAAACTCCCAGAAGGATTGACCAGTAGAAGGGAAGGCCTGTAAGATGCTGCCAAAAAATGTCATACTTTTGTGCAGATTTATTGCTTCCTCTGGAGGCTCATTGCATTCACTTCTCCCTCATGAATGTATTTACTCTCCCTGTTTTATGGGTGATATATATGAATACATGGCAGGAAAATTACTCTGACCCAGAAGCTCAGGGTAAATGAATAACGGAACCGAAGTGGTTAAACTTCCCTTGCGTGTCACCCATGAATTCAGGGAGGGATCACAAAGAGTAATTAACCACTACCACCCGCTTATGAGATTTACTTTATTTCACTTTCTACAAGTGGGATTCTAAACTCTACTGATCAGCTGGGCCACATGGGAGAATGTCATGTGGAAGAACATAGGAATCTTTGTCTCCAAAATTAATAGAAAAATTAGGTAGCAGGCAAAGGAGACATGGAAGAAATTATGTTTTTGGATTTTTTCCCTCAAAATGCAATTACTACCTGTTCATTATAAACATTTTAAAAAATACAGCAAAGTAGAAAGAATAAAAATTTGTCTATGAGCATATACAGGGAAAATTTCACTTGAGTGCAGCAATAGATATAGTTGTATTTTTCTTGAGAGACTGCTTGTTCACTACCCATAAACATTGTATGTAATTATGTCTCCTTTGCTCAAGTTGCTAGAAAACTCTGCAATATTCATTTTCAGAATAACTAATTATTCACTGAACAAATGCCTATAATTTAATAGGAACTCTGTGCCAGGAACTCTGCTAGGCCTTGAGGATACATCAGTGGGCCAAACAGTTGAGGGGCTGCCTATGCATACTCACAATTCATACGTGGTGTGATCTGATGGATGTTGACAGGTATTAATACGACTCATTGAGTGTGTAACTAGCACTGTGTTAGCACTTTGTGTAGGTGTCAGGAAAATTTAATTCCCTCAGTGTTATGTGCATTCTTCCAGCATTTTTCCTTCTCACCATTCCAAGAAGGCTACCCTGAACTGAAGTGGCCTCACTTCTGGGTGAGGTTAGTGTTGCCAGGGGACACCCTCTGAGACTCTTGTGGAAGTTTTTTGGCATAATCTCCTAGAGGAGATTGTGGCTGGAGTCCCAGAGGAGGAGAAGAGAGAGGAGAGTGGTTGAAAAACTGGCTGGGAACTAAGAGAGCCAATGGCTTCTGAAGAAATAAAAAGGGAGCAGAACGGGCTGGCTGAAAGCAGTGGAGACATATATCCTCTCTTCTGGGGATGCTCAGAGGGGAAAGGCTGGTGGTATATGAAGGAGGAAGATTCTTGCTGCTCATGTTCACAGCAACAACAGGTGTCACATCCCCATCTTAGAAGAGATCAACTGAACTGCCCAACTTAAGGTTATCAGGGAGACCTTGACAGTGGGCATCTGTTTTCTGATGAGTGTGCAGAAGTGATCAGGTCATCCAACGTTTCATGATTTGGGGGCCCTTGGTCTTTGTATTGACCTAAGGATTGATCTAAGCTACTTGGATCATACACTGCCTTATCTATTTTTTACATTGTTGTAATAGAATACCTGATAGAGGGTAATTTATATGAAAACATTTTAAAAATTATTTCTCACAGTTCTGGTGGCTAGGATAGTCAAAGCACTGGAAGGTTTTTTTTTGTCTAGTGGAAATGGCCTCCATTTCCAATATGTTGCCTTGAATGCTGTACCTTCCAGAGGGAGGAATGCTGTGTTAACACATGGCAGAAGGCAGAAGGCAAAAGGTGTAAACTCTGTCCATTAAGCCTTTTGTAAGAAAAAAGCCTTCATGATTCAGGTGCTTCCCAAAGGCTATACCTCCCACTACTGTTATGTTGGCAGTACCTGAATTTTGGAGGGGACACATTCGAACCACAACACAAACCAATCTTAAATTCACTTTGCAATATAACAGCAGTCAGCAAGAACTCATTCAGATAAATGCTGTCACAGTAATCACTAACTATCATTAGGAAACAGAAAACATACTCTTTCTACTACTGTTGGGTATTACATACTCAGTGAAGTTCCAGTTGTTTGTCTTTTTAGGTACTTTGACCAACACCTAGTATAAAAGGGTTATATCAAACAGATATAATAGCATACAGTATTCTATTTTCTTTATAGTAGGCATCAGGCAACCAGTATTTCCCAGATCATAGCTCAGCAGGGAATTGTTTATAGATAGAGTCTCTGCATAATCCTTATATGTGCAACCAAAAGGCCTTGCCAGCTTCTTAGTTTTTGCAAAGATAGGGAGTTTATCTTTCAACAATTTCAGTCTTTAGGCAGACTTACACGCCACTAGTGTTATTTAGTGTGTTATTAGTTTTTTTGTGGCTAAAGTAGGAAATTACAGTAAACTTGGTGGTTTAAAACAGATTTATTCCCACATGGTTCTGGAAGCCAACAGTCCAAGAACAAGGTGTAAGCAGGGCTGTGCTCCCTCTAGAGGCTCCGGGGAGAATTCAATCCTTGTTTCTTCCAGCTTCTGGTGGCTCAGGCATTCCTTAGCTTGTGGCTGCATCACTCATCTCTGCCTGCCCTGACATTACCTCCTCCCCTTTCCTTTCCTTTCATTTTTTTAGAAAGTTTTTTTTTTTTTTTTTTTTTTTTTGTTATAGGGTACATGTGATCACTGGAGAGATAGACAGAAAGTGAGAAATCACCCCTCAGAGGATGACCACTCCGCAATTCCTTTCATCCATTCTTCTCTCAGGATTTTGAGCATGATACACACCCTGCATGAGTTTTAACCCCTGGGTCCAAGATTTGAACTGCAGTCAACTATATGGGAGTCCAGTAACACAACCATTATACCATCTGCTGGCCCCACCTCCTCCTTTTCTATCTATGAAATATCCCTCTGCCTTTCTCCTATAAGGACACTTGTCATTGGATTTAGGGTCCACCCAGAAAATCTAGGATAATCTTATCTCAAGATCCTTAATTTAACTGCATCCACAAAGAGACTTTTCCAAACAAGATTATATTTATATTCATAAATAAGATCATAGGAATTAGAACCAGGACATATGTTTTTTTGAGGAGCAAGGTCATCATTCAACTCATTACTTAATAAAACTCCCTTATGATAATTAAATTAAAACATATTTATTTAATTTAATTTGTTATTATTATCGTTATTATTTAATTTGATCAGAAAGAGACAGAGAGAGAGAGAAAGGGAAAGTGAGAAATCAAGCTGCCAGGTCCAGGACTTGAACTGTGGTCAGCCGTGTAGGAATCCAGCACCTTTATCTATCATGCACCTGCTGGTCCAAGATTTTTTTTTCCTGGAAGGCTTGTGCACTTACTAGAGAGGGTGAGAACCCTCAATGAGGCATAGTTCCACTTCAATCCTTTTTTTCCTCCATTTCTCCATCCCATAAGGATTTGGAACATGAATGCACATGTGTCCAGGTGTTTTTCAAGCCACCAGGACCAGGATTCAAATGGTGGTTGGCCTTGTGGGATCTGGATTCCAACCACTGTTCTACAGGGATGGCCTTACAGGATACTGTATACCAGATTACAATGTGTTTAACAGATGCATGAGCAATAGCTACTTCTGGTGTAGTCTTCCAATAAATGCCAGCTGACAACCCCTAGGGTGTGACTTCATGAAAGAGCAAGAAACAGGCTCTAGGGCTCAGTTTAAACCCACATATGAACAAATATTTATATTTATTAGTATATAAATTATATATATATATATATATATATATATATATATATATACACATATATATTTCACACCATTTAAAAATAAATTATGGCACCCTAGGAGAGTTAGGACAGGTAGCACTGGGGAACAGTCCCCATGCTGGAGGTAGCTTGTTTGCCCCAGAGACTGGAGTGACTTTGCCCCAGTGGCCACATGATTGTGGGTCTCTACCACCTTGAGGTCCTATTCAAGCTATTTCAAACTCTTGATACCTATACTGGTTGACATATCATCTATGTGTTAGATCACATTATTGTCCTAATTCATCTTCACCCCTTCCTGTTTCTATACCCATTGTCATGTGGATTTATAGTTCCTCTTCCTTAGAGGCAGAATATAGTTGTCCCCCTTATCCATGGGGGATATGGTCCAAGACTTCCAGTGGTTGCCTGAAACCACAGATGGTATTGAACCCTATCTATATTATAATTTTCCCCATACATACCTGAGATAAAGTTTAACTTATAAATTAGGTATCATAAGAGATTAACAATAATAGCTGATAATAAAATAAGACAATTATAATGATATGCTGTAATAAAAGTTATGTAAACATGCTCTCTTTCTCTCTCTTAAAGAATTTTACCATACTACACTTAGTTGGGGACCAACATTGACTTTTGGTAACAAAACCACAAAAAGGGAAATGTTGGATAAGGGGGACTATTGTTATCACCTCATCCCATTGACTTGGGCTTGGCCTCATGACTTACTGTGACTGTTCAGATGTTATCAGAGATAATCTGAAGAAAAGCTTAAACTCTGCTTCTGCAGAGCTTGTGCTTTTGCCCTTCAGCCACTGTCATGAGAAGAAACATGCTATCAATAGTTTACTGCTACATGGTGGATTAGAGAGACTTGGAGATGGTATGGATCCAACATGCAGTTTGAAACCCAGCCCAGCTAATTCAAACTTAGATCATACTTAGAACTTATCTAACCCACAGATACGCAAATTAAACCAATTGATCATTGTTTCAGGCCACAGCACACTAATTGGGGATGGCTGTCATACAGCACAGCATAGCAATGGCTGGTTGATAACATCCTGCTTTTGTACTTGTCATATCCTCTTTCTCTCACCATCTTCATTGTCACTGCTACATGCTCTTTAGGGATGCAGTAGCACTAGCAAGAGTTAGAACCCCAGGTGCTAAGGTAGGTATTCAGCATAGGGCTGGGTTCCTGAGGAGTACCCTCAGGCCCCAGGAAGGAGAGAAATGGGTCTTCTTCCTATCTTGCTCTATGCTGTCACCCTCCTCCTGCAACCTCCTCAGGGGGTTTCTCAACAATATACCTAAAATCAGATTTCCAAGGATTAATTTGTAGACCTTGCTAGTCCTCACCCCATCTGTAGATTCAGCAGCTATCCAGCAGGTTCTGGCCATAGGCCGTTGTGATTTGAATTGAACCAACCAGTTTAGGTTGACTTCTATTCTTTCTTTATCACTAATTGCCCACAATCAAGCCTTTGTTTCTAGCTCTCTGGAGGGGAAAGGCATCACAGCAGAGAAGCTTTTTGGAGACACAAGAGAGGACCGTCAATCTAAATCCTGCAACTTCAGTAATGAGCAGCCAGCCAGCATGCCTGCCAGTGGTTTTCCCTGGGTGGTAGGATAATGGAGATTTTAAAAAACAGTGCTTTGTTTACCTATGTGTTTTCTAACTCTTCCAAGCTGAGTGTTTATCTTGAATCTGAAAAAAATTAATGGTACTACAATGAAACAACCTCACAACTCTGAGCAAAGCCTTGCTGCCTGGGGCAAGGTGGGAAGGTGCAGGGAGTCTGTAACACGGGAGTCAGCACCCAGTGCCTCTCATAGCAGCAACCCACAACTGTGGAGTCCAGCCCACCATTGTAACCTGGTGCTGGCTTCCTCTGAGGGTTGGTGTTACTAGCCTTAGTTGGGCACTTTGCAAAGGCCTACAATCAAGGAGGTGTGGGAGGCCAAGGAGTCAGTGAAGGAAGGTAGGGCGATCAGAATAAATGCATCAGCACTCTAGGGTTTTCTTGCTTTGTGCATTAAGTGAGTTTTTAAAAAATGGTGAGACTCACAATTCTAAATGGAAAATCAATTTACATGTGCCAGGGGAGTTTCCTAAATAAAAGGTTTCTATCATGAAGCCCTAGGTAAAGTGGATAATCCTTTTTCATCTTATCTTTGACATAAATCTAGATTTTTGCTTAGGGGGTTTTCAGAAAGAATCAGATGACAGGTGTTCTGGAAAAGCCTATCCTGGAACTTCTGCTTTGGGTTAATGGCCAGTGGCATCATCTCTACTTGGAAGGACTGCCTGGCTTCAGTGTAAGTCCCAGTCCTGGTGCTAACATACTATATCCTTTGCATGTCCTATTCTTTCTTTCTGGAATGCTCTCCCCCTAGATATGTCTATGGCTCCTCTCCATCTTTCAGGCTTGTGCTCAAATGACACTTGCCTTCTTAGTTTTTTCTCATCATCCTATTTAAAACTGTGACTCTCCAGTACCCCCTTTCTCATCGTCTGCTTGATTCCCCCCATCATACTCATTATAATTTGTTGTAAAATACTGTTTTTCTGATTTTGTTTATTCTTGGTGTCTCTCAGAGGAATGTAAACCCCACGGGGCTAGGATTTGGGCTTGTTTGGATCACTGCTGTATCTTTGGTACTTGGAATAGATCCTGGCACAGAGTCTATGCCTCGATAAATATCTGATGAATGAATTAATTGTATGACTTTGGGCATATGACTTAAATTTTCTGCATGTGTAAAATAAAATAATGAAGTGGGCAATTACCCCTCAGCCTGAGTGTTGAGGTGACCTTCAGAGAATAGCTATCCTTTGTCTAAATGGGCTGCTACTCCTCAGCTCTGGCCAACTCTTGTCAGAGGGAAGCTGGCCTATCATTGCCCATATTTTAGGAGTCTGTGTGTATTTTAAGACAAAGAATGAGGGGGTAAAAAAAAGGAAAAAAGTATAGTCATTGGATTTTCAAATGTTGGAACTAAGTTTTTTCTCAAAAAAAAACCTGTGTAGGTCAGAAAAACATCTGAATCAGATAAGACAGGTGGGAACTGAAGACTGGACCACTCTGTTAGACATTCTTCCTCTAAAATATTGTTCTGTTCCCTCTTCTGATCTATTCTAAAATGTTATACTTCCATTAAAATTTTTCTATCTTCCCCACTATAATGGGAAGCAAACTAATGAAACACAAGTCAAATTATTTGGCCTAAATGGTAGAGACTATCCATTTTATTTGTCTCTTCAACCTGACAGGAGAAAATTTGCTCTCTAGAAAATCACAGGCTGTCTACTAAGTGCGCAGAGGAAATCAACGCTCAATGTGGACAGATTGGCTCACAGAGCAAGGCAACAAGACTGTTGGCATATTTTTCAGGTTTATAGGATGTGGAAGATTTCCTCCATGCTACATAGGAACTCCGCTGGGCCTTCACTCTGGGCTTATTGGGTGGCTTGGAGGTAAAAGAAATCACTGTTTCTCTACTCTGTCACTCCAAAATTTCATTTTCTGCAATGTATTTTCTTCTCACATAATGATTTCTGCTTCTTGACTGCTATTAATAATTCTTAATGCACTTATTGGATAACTTGTGAAATGTCCCAACTTGTTCACTGGGATCTGTAAAGGACTGTGATGAAGCTATGACTGCAACAAACAGGAAAATATCCAACAAATGGAATTGCTCCGATGACCTCTAATTCCAGGACCACCAGGATGAATGACACTCTTTTGCCAATTATGTGGATTGTAATTGGACCTCTTCCTGCTGCAGAGCAAGTTATTTTATGGCTGTGATATGGTGTATGATATGGAAATATGGGCCTTGGGACTAATAGGGACTGTAAGTTTCTAGACAGGGTTGGACAATAAGAGGTGAGTGAGAGAAGAGCCAGGAAATGTTGGTATGTGCTAATGCATGGGTAAGAAAGGTTTGGGGGGAAAGACAGGTGAAAGTATGAAGAGTAAAATAGAGCAGTCATCATGGCTGGCCAGAATTGCTATGGAGGCCATAAGAGCCCTGGCTGTAGAGTCACTCGGACTTGGGTTTGATCATCAGCTTCATTTCTTATCAGCTACATGTGCTTATGGGCAAATTATTCATCCTGTCTGAGACTCAGTTCAATCATCTATAACATGGGGCTAGTAAAACCCTCCTCCCAGGATCGATATAAAAATCAATGAAATAATGTGTGTGTGATGCCAAGTACAGCCTAGTGACTCAACACTATCCATGTCACCCAGGATTCTGGGCCTCAGAATCTTCAGTTATTAAATGGGAGCTGGGTTGAATTAGATCATAAGTGTGAACTCAGTTCTTACAGAGTTGAGGCAGACAATGTTCATGAACAAGGCAGCCTGATAGAATAGCTGCTATGGATTGAAGTCTGGTATCAGGGCTGATGGCAGCCTATTAATGCCGCTGTGTTTTCAGATCTCCAACACTTTCAAGAGAGGCCTCGTCTCTGGTCTTGAAGTGAAAATTCTTGATTTAGGGACCAGCAGTTGGCGTAATGGCTATGTCGCTGGACTCCCATGTAGTCGACCATGGTTTGCGTCCCGGACCCTGTGGCTTAAACTCACATCGGGCACATGTGGGTGCGTGCCCAAGATCCCAAGAGGAGAATGGAGGAGAAGAGATTGTGGCATGGCCATCCCCCCTGGGGGGTGATTTCTCACTTTCTATCTCTCTGTCTCTCTCTGTCTGTCTGGCGAGCACACACGCCCTATAGCAAAAACCTCTAAAAAAAATTCTTGATTGATAAATGTGGCTTCCCTGTATAAAATGTATTGCTTGGGCCACCACTTTGTAGACAGGCCAAACAAAATTTACATCATTTGTAGCTTATGTGTCACCAATTTGCAGCCTCTAAGCAGAAGGATTTAGAAAGATTTAGGATTGTAGAAGGACAGTTTATCAGGGCTCAAATAAGTAATTCTAGTTTCAGAAGATGACGGGTATAGTAATTTTGACTTGGAACCCAAGCCATGCCTGGAATTCAACAGAAAAGTCAGAAAATCTTGCTGGTACAAGTGTGGGTTCAGAGTGTACCTTTGTTGAAAACTGGAAGAACTGGTAAAGCTATACATACACCAAGAAAATGTTTTTTCATCCCCAACCAATTACACTAGGATCCATGGGAGTAAGCCTTGGGCACTGGTTTGTTTTTGGTTTTGTTTTCAGACAGAGTCTTGCCATGCCATGATCCTCCCAACTCAGCCTTCCTGAGTAGCTGGGACTGCAGATCTGTGCCACTGTGTCCAGACTTTTGATAGAACCCAGAATTCAACCTGAGCTTCCCATGTGTTCCTAGCCTGTGGAGGACAGTGTCTTAGCATTGCCCCTATGACTGAACCGGGTATTGGTATTTTCAGGACTCCCAGAAAGTTCTCTGGGAAATCAATGATGCAGTTATAATTGTGACAACCACTCAAGTAGTTTCTAAAGGTAATCTTGGATTAAATAGAATAATTCTAATTTATCTAGAAACACTTGTGTGGGGAAAAATGCAGATTTATTTTCTAAGAACTTTAATATTTAAAATGTATCTGTTCATTTGTTCCATGGATGAAAGAGAGAGAGAGAGAAAGAGAGAGAGAGAGAGAGAGAGAGAGAGACAGTTATCCTCAACTGAGTCGTCATGCCATAATCCACCCAAGCCTCAGCTAGCCAAGATCATATGCATGAAAGTATCTGGTGTGTTGGGAGACCTCAGGGTGTGAACGTGGGATCTTCTCATGTGGCCTCAGCATTGCAGAGTATTACATCACTAATGTGCCACTGTAGAACTTTCTGTTCTATTTTATAGTCTCATCTCTCTAATTGGAAAATAATAAAACTCTCTGCCTTCACTCCCCACCTAAGTAGTCACATCTTCATCTGCATAAACATATCAACATATATAGAATTATGAGACCAATATGTACAACTCTTGGGTTGTCGGAAAAGTCATGATGCATTTTTGCATAGAAAAACAAAGAAAAAAAGTGTCATTTTCTGACAACCCAATAAAATTTTGTTGTTAGAGAATAGCATTTGCATTTGATATCAGTTTTTAACTATGGAGATAATAAGTACTTTGAGTGTTAGATTTATTTTGTCCACAAATAATTACTTGAAACTTCTTTTACCAAGAGTTAGAGCCTATTTTCCCACTTCTTAAAGCTGGGTTATGACTTGCTTTGACCAATAGAAAGTGACACAAGTGATTTGTGACTTTGGAACTCGGGCCTCTAGAGACCTAGCAGCTTCCATTCTAAGTCTCTTGGAAGCCAGTTGCCATGTGCAGAAGTTAAGCTATCCTTCTGGAGAGGCCAGGGAGGAGAACCAAATGACTCTGTTGACAGTCCAACTGTCAGACATATGAGCAGGGCTCTCCAGGTCCAGCCAGCCAGCAGCTGACCTGCCAACTGAGCTCTACCAACAGATTGCAAATGTGAAGTGAGCCTAACTGATGTCATATGGAGCTGAGATGGGATGTACCAGCTGAGCCCAGCCCACATTACTGACCTAAAAAATTGTGAACAAGTAAATAATGGCCATTTTAAGCTACTAAGTTTTAGGGTGATTTGTTACACAGCAATGGACAACTGATATACCTTGGCTATCTTTAGATACTTCTTTAATTATACGGAAGCTTTTACAGAGAGCTGAGCAAATACTCTTTCATTATTTTCTGGGAGGCTCAGAAGTTAATGAAATAATTCAAAAGCAATATTTAAACCTTGGATACTATTTAATTTTGAATAATAAAAAGGCATGTGAAGAAGGTGAGAAATTGAGGTTTGGGGAACATTTAGGCATCTCTGGAGAGAATTGAGTTTTGGGGCTGTTACTACAAAATATCACAAACCGATTATAAACAATAGAGATTGATTTCTCATAGTTCTGGGGGGAAGAGATGTTCAAGATTGAGGCACAAGTATTGGTTTGGTGTCTAGTAAGGGCCCACTCTGTGGTTCATAGATGGTACCTTCTCAATGTGTTCTCATATGGCAGAAGGTGTAAGAGAGCTCTCTGGGGCCTTTTCATAAGGGCACTAGTCCCATTCATGAGGACTCTGCCTTCTTGACTTAATGAAATCCCAAAGACTCTCTCCTAATCTCATCACTTTAGTTGTTAGGATTTCAACATATGCATTTTTGGGAAATACAAACATTTAGATTATAGCAGGTAGAATGTTTTCTTCTGTAAACAACAGAATATGCAAGAAAAAAATTTTGAAAAAAAATAGGCACTTACGTCACTTAAGAAGTTGAGAAGTAAGCAAATACAGGGTCAGGGCAAAAGGTACCCCAATAAGATCTTCACTCCATGATCTACCACCAGCCTCAGTCAGCCAGCTCACAGGCATGTGTGTATACTTGGTGTGTTCAAGGTGGCCTTGGGACAGGAGTCTGGGACCTTCCCACATGGGTCCAGCATTGCAGAGTGTTGCCTTATTGCTGTGCCCACCATTTGGTCCCTGGACTTTTTCTTGATAGCTTTGTACATGGTCTTCAATACCTGGAATCATTCTAGTGCTTTCCTCAGGTAGTGTGGAGCTAAAGATCCAAATGTCCAGTACTCTGGAATATTAGCAGCCAATTAAGATCTGACTGGGAGCTGCAAACTTAACCTCTTTGACTATTAATTGGCCAATCCAACAGTTTGCTTGAAAGACATCTTTTTTAAAACTTAAGAGATATGGACTAGTAAGGGAATACAAATACTTTATAATTGTAGTTATTAGACAACTGTCAGGGCCAGCAGGTGGCATGGAGGTTAAGGCACTGGGTCCCACATAGCTGACCACACAGCATGAATCCTGGACCCAGCAGCTTGAAAATCATACTGGGTGCATGTGTAAGCATGCTCAGAATTCTGAAAGGATAATGGAGGATAAGCGATTATTGTCATTCCTCCCTGGGGAGGTGATTTCTCACTTTCTCTGGTGAGCACATGCACCCGATAGCGAAAACTTAAAAAAAAAAAATTAAGAACAAAAGAGAAGAAGAAGAAGAAGAAGAAGAAGAAGAAGAAGAAGAAGAAGAAGAAGAAGAAGAAAGAAAGAAAGAAAGAAAGAAAGAAAGAAAGAAAGAAAGAAAGAAAGAAAGAAAAGTAATAACTATCTTTGGGGGGTCTATTGGGCCATCAGAAAAATCATGATGCATTTTTGCATAGAAAAACAGAAAAAATATGTCATGACTTTTCCAAGGACCCGATATGATTCATATATATGCATATGTGTTACTTAGATATGTATTTCCCCTCAAAGACATATATATGTGAATATTATATTTATAAACATACATATTTACAAAATGGAATCACACCAGACCTGCTGTTTTATAGTGAGGTTTTAATTAAATATTATCTTGCAAATATTTTCCATGAAATTTTTTTCTCATGAACATTTAACTATTCTCTCACAGGATTTAAAAAATGTTTATACCATAATATGTTTAATCTTTTTATTTTTAGACATTTGTGGTGTTTCCATTTTTTTCCTATTGTAAACAATGCTATAACATAAATAGTCTCAGGACTAAGTATTCAGGTACACAGTCATCCTATTTTAAAATAAATTTCTTGAAGTGGGATCGGTGGTTTGCCAAAAAACTGCTGCCTGATGTTGTCCCAGAAGTGCATTGGAGTAGTGTGTGCAAAACTCGGCCGAGTAATGATCGTTTGGGGGCATTTGTCATGGGGTGTATGTGCCTTAAAGTTCTTAGGATAAAGCTACATGGAATCTTCCAATGAGGTCAGTTTGAGGACATCAAAACCTAATGAATAGGGTCTATGTAGGTTTTGCCAGTAAATCCTACTAAATTAGTTTCTGTTTAGTGACAGAGACCGGCTAGGTCTTGGCTTTGGACTACAGGGAGCAACAGAACAACAGTTATATTATGGAGTCAAATACAGGTTTTTATTTTGTTTTGTTGTTTTGGTTTTGCCTTAGTCTCAAATGTATGCTTAGGAGGAAAAAGAAGTTGTTATAGTAGTAAAAGTTGGAAAATGACTTGGTCATTGTTTGGAAAATGACTTGGTCACCTTTTGGTCCCACATCTAGCGTCTGTTTAGCAATTTCAAGATTATAATTTAGGATCCGTGACTTTAAGAAATTAATAATTAACATGATAGAAATTCAGCCAAGGTGGTGGTGAATTCTGGTCCTAATTATTACTCTGTTGGAATGATTTTCTTTGGCATTTTCCCAACTGCAACTACTGTTTGCTTTATTATGTTCTTCTTTGTCATATGGTCTGATATAATATATAATTTTGCTAGTTAGACCCTTGGGACATTTAATAGAAATGAATACAATTAATATTTAGCCCAGTTCTCTGATTCAGAGGTTTTAAACCAACACAGGATGGGTAAAAGATTTAATAGTAACTTTTAAGTTTCTCTTTACACTTTTTCTTTCTTTCTTTTTAAATTTTTTTTGGAGAGGTTTTTGCTATAGGGCACATGCTCTCACAAGAAAAACAAGAGAGAGACAGAGAGACAAAAAGTGAGAAATCACCTCCAAGGGGGCATGGCCATGCCACAATCCCTTCGCCTCCATTCTCTCCTCGGGGTCTTAGGCACGCATGCACATGCACCTGGCATGAGTTTAAGCCACCAGGTCCGGGACTTGAACCATAGTTGACTACATGGGAGTCCAGCGACATAGCCATTACGCCTTCTGCTGGTCCCTCTCTTTATACTTTTAAAATGCATATATATACATATATATTCATATATTTAAAAAGTACATTCCTTCTGCTGCGCCTACCCCTCCTCACCTTGCTCCTGTTTCCCGCTTTCAGAAATTTTAGGTGACCTGGCGAAATGATGGGCTTTGGACTTTGAAGCTAAATGACTGACTGCAGCCCGATGGGCCTGTGAATCCCACTCTGCTGTCTCCTAGCTGTAGGGCCACGGGGTAGTTATTTAATTCCACTGCGCTTCAGCCACTCGATGTGTAAAAACGAGTATTTCATTAGTTTCTTTATTTAATACATGAAGTTGGCTCTGCTTAACCTAAGCAAGAAAAAGATTTATAGGAAGGGTACCTGGGAACTCATGAAATGGAAAAAAGAGCTAAATAATAGAGTCTTTGGAAGACCTGGTCGGGAAGTCTATTGAGAAAAAGCCTACAGTTAACCTGTTTCCACTGTAAGGCAGAATCTCAGGAGGAGAAATCTGATTGACGGGAATTGAGTTACATGTCCTCCTCTAGATCCTCCTCTCCCGAAGGGGTGGTACTAAGCAATTTGGCAGTTCCACTAAAGTCACTAAAGTCCCACTAAAGTGGAATGTGGGAAGGACATTTCCTTAACACAAAGAGGAGTGCTACCAGAGAGCTCTATTACATGCACATAGGAGAACCCAGAATACTCATGGTTCTTTTGAGGATTCTGGGCCCTATACCTGAGGCATGAGGCATATGATATGTGCTTGATAAACAATAGCTATTGGGGTTTATACTGTTGGAAGTTCAGTCCAGATTATCACTGTGCTAGTATGAGAGCAAGAATAGAAATTAAATAACTGTTTTATTTTTTTGAATCCAGTGCATTGTCTTTAAACCATATTTTACTTAATGCAGGTTTCATAAGACAGCTCCCACCAAAGTGTATCCCTGACTCTTTTTCTTTAACAAGTAACCCAGGTGAATCTTGTGTCCATTGGTTTTAAGACCCAGAGCCCTCACTGGTTAGGTGGGAGAAATTAACTCCCTACTCAGAAAGTGTTTTTTGGAGAGATTGTTCTCTACCACAAACTACAGCTACAGAAGGCATGTATTTAAGGACTCACACTACCAAATCAGGTGGATTGGTCCATACACTGCTTCTCAGCTCTGGAGGCATGTTGGAACCACCTGGGAGTGATAATGAATCCCAATGCCCTGGGTGATCTTGAAGAGCCCAACTGTGGCTGTTTCCCACCTGCTACCAGAATTTTCCTTTGTATATCTAGCTGGGGAGCCATAATGATATCATTTTACATTTACTCTAGAAGCCCAGTGACCTCGCCCTTCTGGGAGGTGGCTAAGGAGGTGTAAAACTTTGTGGTTTCAAAGCATATTCACTTCAGTTACCTCCTTTGATCCTTTTGGAATCCCAATCCTAGGGCAGGTAGAAGACATAATCAACCCTTGTTCCCAATGACTGCTGGGAGAGAGTCACTGACTAGCAGCTCTACCAAAGTTGCATGTCTTGGAAAAGGCAGGCAGAGCTGACACTGTGCTTCCAGCCCCAAGCTCCCAGGGCTGCCCACTGCCTTCCTGGAGATAGGAGGAGCATACAGACTTACAAGTTTTCTTTCAGTTAGGGATCCAAGGAAACCTCAACATGAGCCCGTAAGCCTTTCACAAGAGAGCTTATGTGAAAAACATCCTTCAGGGCCTTCCACCACTTTCTGGGAGGTCTTTTAAGTCATTTCTATCCCTTGTGCTTTGATGTAGCTACCAGTTCTGAGTGTTGTGCCTTCTGGGAGTGA
Organism: Tupaia tana; assembly: GCA_026018925.1. Lineage (NCBI taxonomy): Eukaryota > Metazoa > Chordata > Mammalia > Scandentia > Tupaiidae > Tupaia > Tupaia tana. The sequence goes on along the minus strand of JAKSZU010000001.1, from coordinate 110,950,351 downwards.
GGCGAAAGAGGTCTGTGAGTATAGCTACACTGCCTGCCAACATCCTGCAGGGTGGGCTCATCTTCTAGAGGTGAGGGGAGAAGAAAGGTTGCAATGATAGCTACACTGCCCTGCCAACATCCTGTAGGTGGGCTCATCTTCTCGGGGTGAGGAGAGAGAGGGCTGCAAGTATAGCTACACTGCATGCCAACATCCTGTAGGTGGGCTCGTCTTCTGAAGGAATATTCCCAAGGGGATGGTGAGTTCTACTACAACAGGAGCCTGCTGTGAGTTTTCTTCCTTCCACGAAGCCCTGAACAGAGAACTAACCCCAGTAAATGCCTGATGATTAGACACAGTGTAAATTTTCCCACCCTCTGAATTGCCTAGCATCTGCTGCCTCTTGATCACTTTTTGAAGTGATTTTTTCATTAGAAAACTAATATATAGCTACAGGGGATATAAAGAAGTATAGAAAATGAGAAATAAGAAGTAAAAAACCACGGGTGATAGTGCCCACTGTGTATTATAAATACTATATGTCTAATAAACCCTGTCTTATTTAATCTCCACAAGAGGTAGCTCTTCATATGAGGAACTTCAGAACTCAGTCTCAGCCACCACCCACTTTCCCTTGCACTACCCACACCCAGGAGAACACACAGCCCTTGTCAGTACTCCTGGTCATTTCTTCTGGATCTCTTCATGGTGTTTCCTCTATGTAATCCCTTTCACTCCTGAGAGAAAGAAGTGTTTGGTATCTCTGAGTCTTTGTCCTGCCAGGTGTGATGTCAACATGGTTTCCTGTTCAGCCCACTTGGCTACTTTTGGCTCTGCTATCAAGGCACAGTCCAAAGGTCACCTCTGTGTTATGGACTGACTTGGTGTCTCCCTCACATTCATATGTTGAAACTCTAACCCCCCAGTACCATAGACCATGACTGTTTGGAGATAGTCTTTCAAGAGGTGATCAGGTTAAATGAAGTTGTTAAGGTGGGTCCTAATCCAAACTGACTGCAACCTTAAAGGAAGAGGGAATTTAGATACACATAGAGACACAGGGGATGCATCTACACTGAAAAAAAGTGCATATGAGGACACAGTGAGATGGTGCTATCTGTAAACCAAGGAGAGAGCCTCAGATCAAACCTGCTGACACTTTGATCTTGGACTTCGAACTTCCAGAACTGTGAGAAAATACATTTCTGTTGGTTAAGCTGTCCGGTTTCGGTACTTTGTTATGGCAGTGTGAGCAAACACACATTCTTTAAATGCTTCCCAGCCTCCTGCCCTCTCCCAAGTAGAACTGAACCTTTTCCTTGGTGCTATCTCCAGGTCTCTTTATTGAGTAGTTTTTTAGTTTCCATTTATGTTCTAGGTTCTTTTTAGGTCATCCCAACTCATTTCTGCATTTCTAGTACCTACACAGTGCTGGCGCATCCCGTGCTTGTGAGCAGGTATGTGAATGAATGAACGAGTGAACCACAGGATGCTGTAAGCTCTTGCTTATGACAAGGAGTCCTGGGCTCTTACTGGGGTCTAACAACTGCTTGTGGGTGAATGGATTCATGTACACTGTGGAAATTCAGGGAAGGGCTGCAGGACTCCAGAGAGGGTCAGGCAGGACCTGGGGGTAGTGGTCATCCAGCACCCAACCCCCTCCCCCCCCCCCCCCCCCCCACACACACACAAACACTGCCTTCCCTCCTGCTGGCTTGCAGCCTCAGTGCTGTCCTGAGCTTTCCAGCTTCCCAGCCTGGGCCTCCAGCTCTCTTCTGCCTTCTTCTTCCATTAACCACTTAATCACATGCAGAAGATGTGAATTCCCTGAGGTCCCATTGTGTGGTCCTCTCCTCAAAGTCTGTTTCCCCACCCCATTTTCTGGAAGTCCCTTTGGAGGGTCTGACAGACTGTGTTCCTTTCCCACCCCTCCAGCTGGACAGGCTCAGGGAACAGAAGGAGTTTTCTGGGAACAGACTGGAGAGGAGGAGCCAGAAAAAGTGACAAAAGCACAAATTTGGACTTTCTGTATTTTGTACTGGCTGCCCAAGCAGCGCTCCGAGTTGTCTCCAAAACAGGCCAGTGGTAACCATGAAAGCCAAAGAGGTGGGGAATAGGGTAGCATTTACACATATGTTGGCTCACCTGGGATCCAGTCCTGACCACGGACAGACTCTTTCCATAAGGAAACCCTCTGGAGGAAGTGATTCTAAGTGTGAAAGAAGCCAGGCAGACAAGCCTGGCCTAGGATCAAAGCTAAGGGCTTCAAGGGGGAGCTGAGCCTGAGAATGGGCTGGATCTAATTCCTGGGTCAGCGCCATCAACAGGGCCTTGGAGACCAGGGCAGACTTGGCATGATGTGGGAGGAGGGGCACCTTCCTCTCTCAGGACCTGGCTCCTTGGGCCCTGGAGGAGCTCCTGCAGCACTGGGAAGGGGTCTGAAATGGGCAGCGGCAGTGTGGAGCTGGCAGAGGTGGAGGTGCTCCATGGATGGTGGGAGCTTGCCTGGGAACACGACCTACTTCTCCAGAGGTTGTAGAGGCCATGATAATTCTTTACTTTTCTTTTGAAATCAAAGGGAGCCTCCTGAGACCAGCAGTTGGCTATGTTGCTGGACTTCCACGTAGTCGACTGTGGTTTGAGTCCCGGACTCGGTGGCTTAAACTCACGCTGAGTGTGTGTTTGTGCGCGTGCCCAAGATCCTGAGAGGAGAATGGAGGAGAAGGGACTGTCTCTCTCTGTCTTTCTGGAGAGCGCACATGCCCTATAGCAAAAACAAAAGCAAAAATAGAAAAAACAAACAAACAAACAATCTTTCCAGAAATCAAAGGGAAATGACCCAAATTTCAAGACACAAAGGTCACATATAGCACAATTCTCTTTATAGGAAATGTTCCAGATAGGCAAATCCAAAGAGACTGAGCATAGGTCAGTGGTTTCTAGAGAGCAAGGAATGGGGAGGGATGGCTAATGGGTTCTGGTGTCTGTTGTGGGTAATGAAAATGTTCTGAAGTTAGTGGTGAAGTTTGCACAACCTTGTGAAGATACTAAATCTCCTGGATTTGCACACTCAAAGTCAGAAAAAAAAGGAAAACCAAGAATAATGCTATAATATGCAATCTTTAATCACATGAACAAGAAGTATATTTAAACAAACAAGAAATGAGATGAAGTTAGACAAAATTAAAATTAGGAAACAGATTTCATCTGGTGTACAAACTCTGTTGGTGGCTTTCTAGAATGCTGAGCTAAAGAGAATTTGAGGCTACAATGAGACTCAGAAAGAACAAGCCATGTGATCAATTAGTGATGTCTGCCCTGAGCACAGGATAGGAGGGAGGGAGTACAAGGGGTAAGAATTTGCCATCCCTGACTGGGCAACTTCCATAGTCCCTCCCAGAATCAAGCTCCATGAGCTGAGATATTCTTTTTTTTTTTTTTTTTCGGAGAGGTTTTTTTTTGCTATAGGGCGCGTGTGCTTGCCAGACAGTGAGAGAGAGAGACAGAGAGACAGAAAGCGAGAAATCACCCCCCAGGGGGGATGGCCACGTCACAATCCCTTCTCCTCCATTCTCCTCTTGGGATCTTGGGCACGCACACACACGCGCCCAGTGTAAGTTTAAGCCACCAGGTCCGGGACTTGAACCGTGGTCAACTACGTGGGAGTCCAGTGACATAGCCATTACACTAACTGCTGGTCCCCCATGAGCTGAGATATTCTCACATGGAGTGGAAGGGGAAATTTCGGCCATGGCAGCTGGGTTAGAAGAGAGGAAAGGATGGTACAAGGCACATATCTTTTTAAAAACAACTTAAACCCTGCATTACCCACACCAGCAAGGGCTTGCCTTCATTTCTTTTCTTCACCTCCATTCCTGGAATAGCCAGCTTCCCTGAGATCTGCTGCATCCCAGTAAGTAATAGTTCCCAGGACAATGCTTAACCAGTTCTGGGTAGGTCAGCCTCTTTTCTAGTTGTCTTTGCTTCTCTCCACAAAACAGAAATTCTTCTTGGAGAAAAGGTAGTCAAGGGGACCAGGTGGTGGTACAGAGGTAAAATGTGACATTCTGCAAGGCTGACCCACATGGGAAGGGTCTTTGCATCCAGAAACCTCCATGAGTACACTGGGGACACATGTCCCATGATCTGGGGCTGACAGAGGCTGTAGATCACATATTGAGGACCCTGTGGTGCTGCCTGTCTATCTTCTATCTCACTGTCCTACTGTCTCTCTAACTCATGGAAGAGGAATACATAAAAAAAAAAAACTTTAGGAAAAAAAAAAAGAAGAGCCAGCTGGTGGCATGATGGTTAAGACAGTTAGATCCCATATGGTCAACTGTAAGGTTTGAGTCTTGGACCCAGTGGCTTAAAAATCATACCAGGCAGGTGTGTGCATGTGTTTAAAATTCCAAGAGAAGAACTGAGGAGATGAGGCTTGTGGTGTGGCCATCCTCCTGGAGGGTGATTTCTCACCTTCTCTCTCTCTCTCTCTCTCTCTCTCTCTCTCTGTCTCTCTCTACTGAGCACACATACCCTATAGCGAAAATGTAATAAAGAAAAGGAAAGACCATGAGTGAATTCAAACCAACCCTGCATGCTACAGACCCTATTATTAAAATATGTGCATCAGTAGCATGCTTCTTTATTACCAGTGAGACTTAGCAATTAAGAGTCCCCCCTTACTTTTCAGAGTGTGTTAAGAGACTCACAAAAATTTATAGGTAAAAAATTATCATCGGAATGACAGCGTCAACAGTCACAGCCATAGTGGTGGAGTTGGCCTCATCCCTTCTGGGGAAAATAATGAATGTTAGAGTTTCTGCTTCCAAATATGCACCTTTCACTGATTTCTCTCACAGCTCAGCAATTTTCAACAGGACAGCTTTCTTGGAAACACTGTACACAGCCAAAAGATGATAAAATGCTGTATTCAGTGAGCCGCCTGGGGCTCTGTTTGTTTAACCAGGTAATTGGGCATAGACTCTGAAAGGTCAACCTCCTATAGCCAAGTTGCCCCAGGTGCTGGTCTGGAAAGAGCCTCCCTGGATAAATAATCAGGTCTAAAAGTGCTCCTCCCCCTCTTTGCCTGCTTTCCCAAGGGCCACCCTCTTGGTCAGATTTACAAACCCTTACCGACCTTTATTCAAGCAAATCTTGAGCTCACTGATCCAAATGAACCATTCTAGAAAGTGCTAAATGTGTGAGGATCATTTCCCTCATCCCTTTGCTATTTGAAGCTTAACCCACTTTTACTCCCAGACACGCTGATATACTTAAACCCTAGGCCTACTAATGAGATCAGAAAGTGATCAGCTGTCAGTTCACAAGTGAAATTGATCAGTGTTGATTTCAGGCTAAGGAAAGAAAATGTCCCTAACAATACTCCACAGATTTCTCTGATCCTTCTTGTGCTCTTTATTATCTACAAATTTTTTAAGGGTCTATTGTCTCTACAAAGTTATGTATAGAGACTCACGGTAGGTGCTGATAGCAGGTCCACTTCAGAAAGCCCAGAGTGCCCATTATGGAAAACTAAACTTGTGGATAAAGCCACATGCTTTTTTAAATTTTTAAATTTTTTTTTTAAAGAACCAAACACTCCCACAATGTGGTGGGAAAATCTAGACACACAAACTTGAGTGTGGCTCCTTGGCTCTTATCCTCCCAGGCTATGACTTTGGTAAATAATTTGCTTTTTCTAAGTTGCCTCAGTTTCCATACGTAAAATAGGGAAGCCAACTTTGCAACTAGACTGTCTAGCACAGTATCCAGCAGGATGAAGAAAGGCAAATTTAAACAAGTTTGTAACCAGCAGGTGGCGTGGTGGTTAAGGTACTAGATCCCACATGACTGACTTCGTGGTTTGAGTCCTGAACCCAGTGGCCTAAAAAACAGTCTGGGCACATGTGCATGCATGTTCAAAATGCTAAGAGGAGAATGGAGAAGAGACTGTGGGCTCGTCACCCTCCCCTCCTGGGAGGTGATTTCTCACTTTCTCGCCCTCTTATGTTTCTCTGTCTCTGATAAGTGCACATACCCTATATAACAAAAAAAGGAAGAAAAAATTAGTAATGATTACTAATTACATTTCTTTTCAAATTAATTAATTAATTAATTAATTTTTAGTTTTTTTGTCATCAGGTGCATGAGGTCACCAGAGAGGAGAGAGACAGAGAGACTGAAAATGACAACTCATGTTGCAATCCCTTCTCCTCCATTCTCCTCTCAGGGTTTTGGACACACATTCACATGTGCCTGATATGATTTTCAAGTCACTGGGTCTGGGACTGGAACTGTGGTTGGCCACATGGGAACCCAGCTTCCTTAACCACCACACCACCTGCTGGCCTCTCTTTTTAAAATTTTTCAAAATATTTGCCAGAGGGCGTGCATTCACCAGAGAGGGACAGAGAGAGACAGGGAGAGAAGAAGGAAGCGTCTCCTAATGGGACATGGTTACACCACAATCCTCTCCATTAAAAACATACAGATATTCTTCACTTTTTCACTTTGCAGATAATCCATTTTTAATAAATTGAAGATATGTGGCAATCCTGTGTTGAATAAGTTTGTCGGTGTAATTTTGCCATCAAGGCATACTCGCTTTCTGTTTCTGTGTCACGTTTTGGTAATTTTGACAATATTTTAAAGTTCTTTATTATTACATCTGTTACGGGCTTCTGTGATTAGTGATCTTTGATGTTCCTATTGTAAACACAAACTGTGTGTAAGACAGAAAACTTAATTAAAATAAATGGCGTATGTGCTCTGACTGACCCACTCACTGTCTATTCCCACATTTCTCTCCCACTCCTTGTGACGTCCTACTCTCTGAGTCATAACAATATTGAAATTAGATCAATTACTAGCCCTACAGTGCCTCTAAATGTTTATATGGAAAGAAGAGTCACATGTCTCTCACTTTAAATAAAAAGCTAGAAAGGATTAAGCTTAGTAATGAAGGCATATTAAAAGCCAAGATAGACCAAATGCTAGATAGGCCTCTTGCATCAAATAGTTAAATAAGTTGTGAATGCAAAGGAAGTTATTGAAAAAATTCAAAGGGCTACTCCAGAGAATAATAAGAAAGCAACACAGCCTTAATGCAGATATGGAGGGAGTTTTAGTGATCTGGATTGAAGATCAAACCAGATACAACCTTACTTCAAGTCAAAGTCTAGTGCAGAGCATGACCCTAATGTTCTTCAATTCTATAAAGCCTGAGAGATGTGAGGAAACTGCAGAAGAAAAATTTAAAGCTAGCAGAGGTTGGTTCAGGAGGTTTAAGGAAAGACACTGTCTTTACAACAGAAAAGTGCAAGATGAGACAGCACAACCATCACCCCTCTGTAGTTCCAAAACATTTTTATCACTCCCAAGAGAGATCTTGTACCCATGAAATAGTCCTTATTCCTTTTTGTTTTTCACTGACCATAATATTTTGAAGGCTAATCCATGTTAGTATTGTAGTATGTATTAGTATGTCATTCCTTTTTGGGCTAAATAATAGTTCATTGTGTGGATCTGCCACATTTCATTTATTCATTCATCTGCTGATGGACATTGGGTTGTTTCCACTTTTTAGCTATAGAGAGGAATGCTGATGTAAACATGCATGTACACTTTTTTTTTCTGAAAATTAGTTTTCATTTCTTTTGGGTGTAAATTCCTAGGCATGGAATTTCTGAGTCATATGGTGACTTGAAGTTTAACTGTTTGAGGAACTGCCACTATTTTCCAAGTAGCTGCACCATCATACATTCCTACCAGCAGTGTATGAGAACAAATGTTCTGATGTGTCCACATCCTGTCAGTACTAGTTATTGTTTTGCTTTTTATTGTAGCCATCTTCAAGGTAGTGAGGTGACAACTATCTCATTTTAAGAATGAATAAGTTGAAGACCAGATAGCAGATGTGACCTGCTCAGCATTCATCAAGTGTTGCAGAGTCAGGCTCTGAAGAGAAAAATCTCTTCACTCCTAGTCTGATGTTTGTTCCCATCATAACAGATGTCTTTTCTCTTCAATATCAAGAGAAAAGTAAAGGCAACCAGTTCAGTGATGCTATAACAGAGCCAGGAGTAGTGAGGGATTTTAAAAGTTCATGGGAAAATGGGATAAAAGTGAGTTTATTTTGGTGCAAACATTTTTTGAAATCTGGGCATAGTTCTTTTTCATAATATGCATTTTCCATGAACTTTATGAGGACCTCTCATTCTACTACAACTCCAGGGGCTCAGTGTGAGTGGAGAAGAACAGTAGTGGGCTCTAGAAAGGGGTCTTCTCACTCAGGTGACAAAGTAGCTGAGATTTGCCCAGGCTCTTTCTAGGCTCACTTTACTTTCTTAACTTTTTTTTTGATGTCATTGACATAGTCTGTTTTACCTAAATGTTTATTAAGAACCTATTCTATGCTAGCCATAGTTTTATACATTGGCATTTCAAAAATAAGTAAGATACAGCTTCAACCCAACATATAATATGCTATGTTAATATTATTCTTCTGAATATAGAAACAGATGCAAGCACTAAGGAAAATCAGGTAAGGGGACCCAACTGAGGTTAGAAAAGGGTGCAGGAGTTGAGTGATGTTGCAGACAGTGGCAGGTGAAGCGTGCAAATAACTCATTTGGATGAGTGAGAATGGCTTGAAAGTCAAGTCACACATTCTATAGCTCACGGCTGTAGCACCTTGCCTGGTTTTGACAGTGTTATACAGAGCTGAAAAACCATTCTCAGTGGTGGGTCAATCAGCTTTGTGAGCAACCCAGCATATACAGTTCAAGGCTAGGATTTTTAGACAGGGTTAAGTGCTGGCTTGAAAAATGCAACTGTAGACTGTCTGAGCAAATAGCATTCATGACCACAAATCAAGGTCTGTGCCTGAGTGTGTGCAGTATGCAAAGCGCTGGGGTATCAGGCTGGCTTTGTTGATAACACTCCCTCTCCCTTGTGACGTGTACAGCATGACTACTGGTTTTCATTTATGGAGGAAATATATCTCCCGATAATTGTACAAATAAAAGGTTGCTTAGATTCATCTTTTCCATTTTTGTTTATGTAAAGTACTTCTTTTTTTTTTTTTTTTTTCTTACATCAGCCCTGACATTTCTCCCCAGGAAACCTCAGCAAAATTGTGAAATAGATGAGGTTTCTCCTGTGAATCCATCTAAAACTGTACTGTAAACCCACCTTCTCATGATCTGTACTGGGAAAGGCACATTAATTATACCTACATGCATCACTTCCTAGTATCCGCGTTATAACTACATGCATCACTTTCCAGTATGGATGCTGGTCTTAGTTCCACTATATGTTGTTCACAGAGCATACCCAAGGCTGCAGAATTTATAAAGAAAAAAGGTTTAATAAGCTCATTATTAGGAGAACTGAGGTCCAGGGATCAACTTCTAGTGAGGCTACAACATAGTGGAGGGAAAGACCTGCTTTAGCAGAGTGACTGTCCATTGGTTTCTCCTTGTTCTGATTTGTATCTATGTGGCCTCTGCCTGCCTCATTTCCTGTCCTTATATACACATCAGAACTCAATCATGGGGGCCCACCATGGGACACCATGAAGGGATTATCTTTTTTTTTTTTTTTTTGAGAGGTTTTTGCTATAGGGAGTGTGCGCTCACCAGAAAGACAGAGAGAGACAGAGAGATAGAAAGCGAGAAATCACCCCCCGGGGGGATGGCCACGCCTCAGTCCCTTCTCTTCCATTCTCCTCTTGGGATCTTGGGCACACACACACACATACGCCCGGAGTGAGTCTAAGCCACCGGGTCCGGGACTCAAACCGTGGTTGTCTACACGGGAGTTCAGTGACATAGCCATTATGCTAACTGCTGGTCCCATGAAGGGATTACATTTTCACTTAACACCTTTACAATGCAATTAAATCCCTATACATGACCTTATAGGGGACATCTGATCACCACCCACTAAGAGGAAATTCTTAAACATGAACTTTTGGAGGACAAACCACTATCCAAACTATAACAGTGCTATTTACTGTAAAATTGAATTCATTTGTGATTTTAAAACTTCAATCCCTCATTTTTTTGACATTGTGATTATAGCTGAAAGGAATATCTGCCAAGTTAGTCTTGAGGGTTTTTTTTTTTAATTTTTTTTTTATGAAAACCAAGGTATCTGGTGACCAGTAGCAATAGCACAGAAACATGATAAAGTTGTTTGAAGCAAATTTCAGTCAAGATTCATAGTTATTTCTATGTCAAAAACTCTGGCAGACTCTAGAATTTATATCTAGAAACATGTCAGAATAGTAGTCATATCAAGCAGTAAGAGAATGTGAGATTAGGGACCTGTTTGAAGTTTCTTAAATAAATTTCTTAGCTTACATATTATTGATCAGTGAAGAAATATTTTCCTTAAGGCATTTAGTCCCATTTTAAATTAAAGGGAGGAGATGGTATGCATTTATATCACAGAATGTTACTGTTTTCAGAAACTAAGATTGCTGTGTGAGTGACCAAGGCTTCTGTGGCAGAACCATCCTATCTGGGCACCACAGTTGGTGGAAGAAAATGTTCTCTTTCCTTCAGAGAATGAATATGACTTTCTTCTGGTTTGGAAATAAAATCTAAACTGTAGCACATTAGACATAGACATACTGGGGCCAGCAGTTGGAATTGTGGTTAAGGCGCTGGACTCCAACATGGCTGACTGTGGTTGGAGTCCCAGATCAAGTGGTTCGAAACTCATGCCAGGCACGTGTGTATGCATGCCCAAAATTCCAAGATGAGACTAGAGGAGGAGGGATTGTGGCATGGTCATCCCCTCTGGGGGTGATTTCTCACTTTCTCTCTCTCTATCTCTGTGTATGTCATTCTGTATCTCTGGTGAGCACATGTGTCCTATAGTAAAAATCTCTCTCTCTCTCTCTAAAAAAAAAAGACATATTGTATGAATTCAGACTTCCTCTTTTTTTGTGAAGTATATTTAGAGAAAGAGAGAGAGAGAGGGAGAGAGAGAGAGAGGGAGAGAGAGAAAGCACCTTCAGCAGGGTCTCATGCTGCAATCTACATACCCACAAGCCTTCTCATCCAGCCAGGATTATGGGTGCATGTGCCTCTTGAATACAGGTTGACTGAGGAACTGAACTCATAATTTATCTTATGGACCCAGCTTCACTTGAGCAGTGTGTTACCACTGTGCCACCAAGCCATCTCTTTCTTTTTCTTTTTACACTAATATCTTTGGCTCTTCTTCAGGGCTGAGTCCTGGACAGCAGTAGGTAGAATATTGGAGGAGGACTGAGAGAGGACTATATAGATGTGTTGGTCAGGAAGAAGAATGTGTCTTGGGGGCACCTGGAGTGAGAGTGAAAGGCAAGAGAAGATGCGGAATTTGGAGTTCAACCATCTCTCCCTCAACAATGTTTAAAATGAGCACCTACAGTGTCAGAGACCGTCAGATACTGGTATGAGAGATGCATGAGCCAGGGATCCTGTACTTTCAGAGCTTGCAGTGTGTGAAGCGGGGATGTCCTGGAGGAGTGACATGAGGTTAGGGAACATCTGCAGAGGAACCTGTTGATTTCAGGCAACGTGGAATGGTTTATGGGTGACTGTGTTCACAAGAACCCTGCATTTGCTCATGTGATCTCTTTTCCTACAACTTAGTTTGCTGTTTAAATACCTGCTCACTTTCTCAAATTTGGCTGGAGCATCACTTCACAATGAAAATTTCCTGACAGAGAACATAGGCCACAGCACTTCTAATGTTCTTGTATATGTCTCTGCCTCCTGCTTCCAAGTGGAGGGTTCCTCAAAGCTGGTAAACTGAGTTATACACGTCCAGTATTTTCACTGTTCAGGACAAAGATGCTCAGCAGTGGTTCTTGAGTGAGTGGATGAATAAACTTTGGGGCTTCTATTTTGTTTCTCAACCACTTGTTCAGGTCATTTTTTCCTCCCTTGCTTGCAGGCCTGAATCACCACCCAGTCATCCAGTTTAGCTAGGACTTCCCTGGAGAGGGCCTGAAAACCTTCTGGTTATTCAAGTACGTGGACTATTTCTAATGCTGCTGCAACAGTAACAATAAATTTAGTAGCTTATAGCGGCATAAATTTATCAATTGACAATGCCAGAGGTCAGAACTTGGGCACAGGTCTAGATGGACTAAAACCAAGGAGTTAGCAGAACTGTGATCCTTCTTAAGGCTCGGGGACGATGTATTTCCTTGCCTTTTTCAGTTCATAAAACTACCTACATTTTTTTCCTCATGTCCTCTTATTTTCCCTTTGACAGCTGGTCTAGTTCTTCTCATACTATCGCCTCTATGGTTTTCTTTCTTCTGCAACCCTCTCCTACTTGTAAAGACACTTGTGATTACATTGGGACCACTCAAAATTCAGGGTAATTTTCTTGTATCCAGGTCAGCTAGTTAGCAAACTCAATTTTATCTACAACCTTAATTATTCTTGGCCCTGTAACTAACATAGTCACAGATTCTGGCAGCAAGGACACGGATAGCTTCGGAAGTCATTATGCATTACACATCACAAGGCATCTTTTAGTTACCTTCACATAACTTTCTTCCATTCCTGTGAATAACTGAGAGTTAACTGCTTTAGAACTTCCCATTCAAGCCAAAGACCAGTGTCTGATCTGGGAAGAACCATCTAGGTGCTCTGAGTGAACACCTTCCTCCACAAATGTGGGTGTGAGTGAATGAGTCATGGAAAGTGCTGACTTCTCTCTCATTCTAAATCCTGACTACAAAGATATACTTGATCACAGACAATCCATTCCTGGATTGAGATGAGTGTTAATAATACAACCATGTGGTAGGCACTCTTTTGCATGTATTATCTCAGTTACTACCATCACTACTAGGTAGATAGTATTGTCCCTATGGTTCAGATAAGTACATTATTTTTTAATTTTTTTTTGCTAGAAGGCATGGGTGTTCGCCAGTGGAAGACAGAGAGAGAGAGAGAACATGAGGAACCAACTTCCATGGGGCACGGTCATGCTGCAAATACTTCTCCATCTCTCCCTCCTTTCAGGATTTTGGGTGCCTATGCACACATGAACCTACTATGTTTCTAAAGCAGTTGGGTCCAGTATTGGACCCCTGCAGTCAGTCATGTGGTAGCCAACCCACAACTACTTTAACCACCATGCCATGGGCTAGCCCAAGACAAGGAAATTGAGTCAAATTAAGTAAATTGCTCTAGTTCACATAATGGAAGAGTTGAGTTTAGAGACTGGACTTACCTGATTTGATTCCATTTATGGTCAGCTCAGAGAAAACATTTCTCTTAAAAGTCCTCCTGAATTAGTTCTGTTAGTCCTTAAGCAAGAAGCTGCATCTTTGAATGACCTGATATGATTTTAAATGATACCAGTGACCAGATTTGAATCACTTGTATCAGAATCTTTAGTAGTGGGGCGTGGTCATCTGAATTATTGTTATTTTTTTGGTTCCCTACTTATTGTAATTAGTGGTTGATGTGAAGAACCGCTCTTTTAGGGAATGTTAGGTTTGCCCTTCAGACTAGCTTGGCATCACTTTGTGCTCTTAACTTCTACCCAGAACAATTACACTCATGTTATGTGGCAAAGATGGAAGATTCCCACAGGCCTGGTTTCTGTGATTCCCTTGGGGCCACATGCCTCACTTTGCTTGTTGGCAGACATCTTGCTTAAGGTGCCAGTTATGCAAAGCTTCTTCTCACTGCCCTTCCTTCTTTTCCTGACACAGTAGCTTCAGGTGGCTGTCTTTTCCTGTGCATCTGTGTTTACCCAGATGTGCAGGGCAGCAGAGAAATAACCCCATGAGGATGGTGAGCAAGAGTAATACCCTGTATTTCTGATGAATAAAAGTACTTCATTTTCCCTCCCTTACTCCCCTTTCCCTCATTGATTTTATGTTGGAATAAGTTCTCAGTACTAGTAGAAAATAATAATTTGCAGAGACAGTGATTTAAATTTCTCCTCCAACTTCTTGTTTGTTTAGTAAATCCACATAACACTTTAGAATGGAAATAACTTGAATGCTTGCCCAGAATGGCAGACATGTGCTGAGTCCAGAAAAAGCAGACAATTGGGGTGTAGAAGAACTTAGTTGTAGTCCCATTTTTATCACAAGTAAGGAAGATGGCTACAATTTTCTATGCCTTCCACAAAATGCTGCCCCGGAGGGTGGTGGGATATGCTAAAGGATTCCTCACCTTTATAGGCCAGGTATATATGAACACATTAAGAAAAGTTTCTTATTCATGAAACACTTCAAAGCTACAAGGAATTTAGGTAGCTTGGTGGTGCAGTGGGAGTGCACTGCTCAAACAATGTTGGATCCATATGGAAGATTGTGGTTTGGGTTCCCTGGTTGACCTGTGTGCACTGGGTGTGTGCCCATGATCCTCGCTGCCTAGGGGTGGGATGATAGATTGTGGTCTTTGTTTTCTTCTCTCTCTCCCTCTCTTTTTGTGTGTCTCTCATTCTCATGAAAAAAAAATAAACTTTAAAAAGTGAAAAATATAAAATATTAGAGAAAATAATATAACAGATTCCTGTGTACCTATCACAAATTTTAACCAATGGTCATTATTTTGCCATATTCATTTAAGGGTTCTTAGAAGAGAGAGATAAGTGACACCTCAACAATAATTGTGTACTTTTTTTCTCCTTTCTACCTTCTTTCTCAAAGGTAACCACTCGCTTGAATCTGTTCTATGTTATTCTCATAAGGCACACACATGCGCCCGGCATGAGTTTTAGACACTGGGTCCGGGACTTGAACTGCGGTTGACTACATAAAGAGTCCAGTGACATAGCCATTATGTCATCTGCTGGTTCCTGGAATACCTATCTTCTAATTATTATATTATACATGAGAAAAAGAGACAAATATTTTATGTATTTATTTACTTAAATCTATTTACATTCATTCACTGTACATCATTACAGTATACAAAATGAGATTTTCCATCCAGAATACACTGAATATTGATTGGCTTAATCAAGGATATTATCATGCGTGTTATCAGCAACAAATAATTTTCCATGTCTAGTTTTTAGGATAATCTTGCCAGGTATAGTATTGGTTGAAATCGTTTTTACTTAACACTTTGAATATATTTCCCTATTGTTTCCATGCTTGCATTGTTTCTGATGAGAGGTCTGCTGTTAGCCTGATGGGGTATCCTTTGAAAGTAACTTGGTGTTTCTCTCTTGCCAATTTTAGTGTCTTGTCTCTGTGGTTTCAGTCAATCTGGTTATTTTGTACCTAGGAGAAGATCTTCTGGGATTGATTCTATATGGGATCCTTTGTATTTCTTGGGTCTGGATATTTGAATGGCTCTCTAGGTTTGGAAGGTTATCTTCTAGTATTTCATGGAATGGATTATCAATGCTCTTATTAGTTTCTTCACCTTCTGGGATACCAATTATCTGGATGCTTAGGTGTTTAATGGTATCTAGTATTACTCATATATTATCCTCATTTTGGGGGGTTATTTTCCCAGTTCTTTTGGTGATTTTTTTCTATGTTAGAGGTTCTGTCTTCTACATCTGAGAATCGATCTTCTCCATAATCTAATCTGCTTTTAATACTTTCAAGGGAGGTTTTTTGATTTCTTGTATTACAGCCTTCATATCTAATAATTATGTTTGATTCTTTTTTAGGGTGTGTATTTCCTCTTTCAGAACATGCAAGAACTTCCTCACCTCTTGGAATTTGTTGTCTCTAATCTCCTGCATTTTCTGGAGTTCATTGTCTCTCTTCTCTTGCATCTCTGTTAGCTTTGTCACTATGAATATTCTAAATTCTTTATCTGACATTTCCACGAGTTCACCTGTACCATCTGTGGAGGATGAGGAGTTATTCTCTTCCCTTGGGGGAGAGCTATTTTCTTGGTTTCTCATGTATTTGGTGCTTCTGCAGTGGTTCTGGTCATCGTATGGATTATACATTTTTTTTTCTAATTTTTGGATTTAATTTGAGTGTTCAGAGGCATGCAGAAGAAGGTGATCTGCAATCTCTAAGCAGTAATGTTTCCTCCCTTTGTGCAGCAGATTCCCTGGAAATTGAGGGTTAATCTGACTATAAAAGTATTCAGATATTTGGCTACTGTGCACCTAGACCTAGTCTAGAAACTCAGTTTGTGAAGGCCGAGTAGAAAATTGAGAAAGGGGACCAGCAGTTGGCGTAATGGCTATGTCACTGGACTCCCAAGTAATCGACGGTGGTTTGAGTCCTGGACCTGGTGGCTTAAGCTCATGCTGGGTGCATGTGTGTGCATGCTCAAGATCCTGAGAGGAGAATGAAGAAGGGATTGTGGTGTGGCCATCCCCTCCCCCTGTGGGGTGATTTCTCGTTTTCTGTCTCTCTTTGTCTTTCCGGCCAGCACACATGACCTATAGCAAAAACCTCTCCAAAAAGAAAAAAAAAAGAAAATTGAGAAAGGTAAAAGGAAGAAGAAAAGAAAACAAAGAAAAAAATGAAAAAAGACAAACAAATTTGCTCTTTTTTTTTTTTTTTTTTTTTTTTTTTTTTTGGAGAGATTTTCACTATAGGGTGCGTGCGCTCACCAGACAGAGAGAGACATAGAGACAGAAAGCGAGAAATCACCCCCCAGGGGGATGGTCACACTGCAATCTCTTCTCCTCCATTCTCCTCTCAGGATCTTGGGCACGCACGCACACGTGCCCGGTGTGAGTTTTAAGCCACCAGGTCTGGGATGCGAACTGCGGTCGACTACGTGGGAGTCCAGCGACATAGCCATTATGCTAACTGCTGGTTCCCAACAAATTTGCTTTTTTAAATCAAAAAATGAAAACCATGTGGCACACTAGTGCACAGTGTGATAGTAACTCAGAACTCAAATGTAGATGGCGGGTGATTGGCTCGTCCTGGCTAAATCTGGGGAATAGGAGGATGAAGTCTGGGCAGAAAGGCTTCAGTTGTTCTAACCACTGAAAGTGGTAACTCAGAATTCAAATGTAGATGGCAGGTGATTGTCTTGTCCTGGTTGAATCTGGGGGACAAGAGGGTGAAGTCTGGGCAGAAAGGGGCATTGTCCTAACTGAGAAAAGTATTTTAAACCACCACCATTAGTTTAGGTCTCTATGCAACTCAGTCAAATCTGTGTCTCGAATGATAAAATGGCATATCTCCCCATTTATTTAGATTTACTAACTATATCCTTCAATTATTTAAAATTAATTTTCTCTGTAAAGCCTTTTATACCATTTGTAAGATGTATTTTTATATTCTTCATAGTTCTTGTTGCTACTCTTACATGTAGTTTTTTTTCAAAATCACATTTTCTGTATGGTTGTTGCTGGTTTGTAAGAACATTATTAACTTTGTGCACCAGCAAATTTACTGAGCATACTTATTAGCTTTATTAGTTTGTTTCTTAATATTTTTGATTTTGGTATTGATCCACGTATCATCTGAAAATTCTGAGTGTTTTCTTTCTAATTATTATATTTTAAATCTCATTTTCTTTTCTTGCCTCATTGATTAACATTGACAGCCCAAGTTTGTTTAAAAGCAGTGATAACTGACATCATACTTATTTTTATTTTAAAGGATAAAACTCCAATTTTTCCCTATTAATTATTATGTTTGCTGTTTGTGTGTGATAGATTTTATTTCTCTGTTTAAAAATAAGTTCCTTTTCTTTCTGCTAAGAATTTTCCCCTTGCAGTGACATTAGTAAGCTCACTGAATAGGAGGTCCCCAGCTCTGATCTTCCTTACAGAAATACCCATTGGCAACAAAATATATAAAGAAAATACTAACAGAACTGAAACAAAGAAATAAGCAGCAATAGAATAATAAGAGAATTTTTTTTTTAAAGAGGTTTTTGCCTTAGGGCACGTGCACTTGCCAGAGAGAGAGAGAGACAGCGAAACGGAAAGTGAGAAATCCCCCCAGGGAGCATGGCCATGCCACAGTCCCTTTTCTTCCATTCTCTATCCTGGCTCTTGGGCATGCACCCACATGCACTCAGAGTGATTTCAAGCTAATGGGTCTGGGACTTGAACCATGGTTGGCCATGTGGGAGTCCAGTGATGTAATTGCTACACCATCTACTGGTCCCAATAGTACTTTCACCAATGAATAGATCATCTCAAAAGAAAATCAATACAAAATGGCAGAGAACAATGCCATTGGCCTAATAGACCTAATAGTTTATATAGAACATAACATCCAATAGCAGAACTCATTCTTCTCAAGTGTGCACAGAACATTCTTTAGGATATATTGAATGTAGGCCATGAAACAAGTCTTAAAAATTCAAGGCATATTTTAAATATATCAGGTGCCCTTTCTGATTACAATGGTATGAAAACAGAAATCAATAACGGGAGGAAAATCAGAAAATTTACAAATATTCGAAATTTAAACAATACACTTCTGAACAATGGGTCAAAGAACAAATCAAAGGGAAATAAAAATATATCTTGAGATAAAATGAAAATGAAAACACAACATACCAAATCTTATGGGATACAGCAAGAGAAGTTCTAAAAAGAAAGTCTATAGCAATAAATGCCTACAAGAAGAAAAAAGAAAGATCAAATAAACAATCTAACTTAACACCTTAGTGACCTAGAAAAAGAGCAAACTAATCCCAAAGTTGGCAAGAAAAAGGAAATAATAAAGAAAATAAATAAATGAAATAGAGACTAGAAAAGCAATAAAAAGAACAATGAAACTAAGATTTGGTGATTGAGGATATAAACAAAATAGACAAACATCTAGCTAGATGAATAATGAAAAGGAGAGAGATCTCAAATAAATTATAAATGGAAGGAGATATTTACTGTTTAAAAATACAAAGGATCTGTGAATAATTGTATACCAACAAGTTGGATAATATAGAAGTAGATAATTCCAAGAAATAAACAACTTACCAAGACTGAATTGTAAAGAAATAGAAAATCTGAACAAACCAATAATGACTGAAGAGATTCACTCAGTAATCAAAAATCTCCCAATTGAGAAAAATCTAGGACCAGATGGCTTCACAGTGAATTCTACTAAACACTTAAAGAAAAATTAATTCCAAACCTTTTCACACTCTCCTGAAAAACTGAAGAGGAGGAAACACTACCAAACTTACCACTACCAAACCCAGAGACAGACATTAAGGAAATTACATGCCAATATCCCTGATGAATATAGATGCAAAAATCCTCACCAAAATGCTATCAAATCTAACTCGACAATGCATTTAAGTGATCAAACATCATGATCAAATGGGGTTTATCCCTGAGATGCAAAGATGGTTTGACATATAGATGGCAATAAATCTGATGTACTAGAATAATGGAATGGAGGATAAAAATCATATGATCCTCTTAATAGATGCAGAAAAAGCAACTGACAACATTCAATATACTTTCATAGTAAAAACTTTCAACAAACTTGGTATAGAGGGTACACCTCAACATAATAAAAGTCACACATGACAAGCCCACTGTTAATGTCATAGTGAAAGCTAGCATGTTGAAACTTGTTCTAAGATTAAAAACAATCAAAGGCACTCACTCAGATCACTTCTATTCAACACAGAAGTGGAAGTCCTAGTCAGGACAATTAGAAAAAAAGAAAAAAAGAAGAAAAATCAAATCAGAAAATAAGTAAAATTGTCTGTTTGTTAATAACATGATCTACATATAGAAAACTCTAATGACTCCACCGAAAGACTATGATAAGTAATAAATGAATTCAGTAAATTTACAGAATACAAAATCAATGTGCAAAATTAAATTTTATTTCTATACACTAACAATGAACTATTTAAATAACAGATTAAGAAAATAATCCCATATCTAATAGCGTCAAAAACAGTGAATATTTAGGAATGGATTTAACCAAACCTACGAAAGATCTGTACATTGAAAACCATTACATTGATGACAGAAATTGGAGAAGACACAAATGAAAAAAATAATTCCATGTTCAAAAATCCCATACTACCTAAACTGATTCATCTATTTAATGTAATCTCTACTGAAATCTCAATGACATTTTTTACAGAAGTGGAAAAAAACAGTCCTAATATTCATACAGAAGCACAAAAGACCCTGAATGGCAAAAACTATCTTTTTTTTTTTTTTTCCCAGTTTATTATAGGGCATATGTGCTGGCTGGAGAGACAAAGAGAGAGAGAACAAAAAAGTGAAAAATCAGCCCCCAGGAGAGATGACCATGCCACAGTGCCTTCTCCTCCATTCTCCTCTTAGGATTTTGAGCATGCACACACACACACACACACACACACACACACACGGCATGATTCTCAGACTACTGGTCTGGTACTCGAACCGTAGAGTCAACCATATACAATCTAGCCTCCTTAACCTCTATGTCATCTGCTGGCCCATTAAAAAAATCTTAAGAAAGAAGAACGTGGGACCAGCAGTTAGTGTAATGGCTATGTTGCTGAATTCCCATGCAGTCGACTGTGGCTCGAGTCCTGGATCCGGTGGCTTAAACTCACACCAGGCACATGTGAGTGCATGCCCAAGATCCTGAGAGGAGAATGGAGGAGAAGGGATTGCAGCGTGGCCATACCCCCTGGAGGGGTGATTTCTCACTTTCTATCTCTGTCTCTCTTTGTCTTTCTGGTGAGCACATGTGCCCTATAGCAAAAAAAAAATACTCCCCCCCACCCCCCAAAAAAGAAAGAAGAATGAAGCTGGAGGCATCATACTTCCAATCTTAAACTATATTATAAAGATATATTAATCAAAAACAGTATGGCACTGTTATAAAAACAGTCACACAGACCAATGGAAAAGAGTAGGGAGCCCAGAAATAAGCCCACCCATGTAGTCAACTAATAATTGATGGGTATTAATAGTCCGTAATAGGGAAAGGATAGTCGCTTCAATAAACAGTGTTGAGAAAAGTGGATATCTATACCAAAAGAATGAAATTGGGTCCCTATCTTATACCACTCACAAAAATGAATTCAAAATGGATTACACTTTAAATGTAAAACCTGCACCTGTAAAACTCCTTGAAGAAAACATAGGGAAAAATCTCCTTGCATTGGGCTTTCTAATATAATGCCCAAAACAGGCAATGAAAGTGAAAATAAACATGTGCAACTATTACTATATCAAACTAAAGGGCTTGTGGACAACAAAGGAAATAATCAACAAAACAAAAGGGCAAAGGAGAAAATATCTGCAAATCTTATATTCTATAGCCTGTATGCCCCCCTCCACTCCCAAGTTTATGTGTTGAGATTTGGTTGTAATGGGAGTTAGACGGTGAAAACTTAGTCCAACTCTGGTGTTGAAAGACTGGGCCTTTGGAAGAAGACTAGGAATTTTTTTTAAGAAAGATTTTTGCTATAGGGTATGTGCGCGTGCTCACCAGAGAGACAGGGAGACAGAAAACAAGAAATCACCCAGGATTGAGGATAGCCATGCCTCAATCCCTCCTCCTCTATTCTCCTCTCAGGATTTTGAGCTCACATGCTCAAAAGCACCTGGCATGAGTTTTAAGCTGCCAGGTCTGGAACTCAAAATGCAGTCGACTACATGGGAGTCCAACAACGTAACCATTATCCCATCTGTTGGTTCCTAAGATTAGGATTAAAGCATTAGAGTGGGGCCCTCATGACTGACTCCTGATGGGTTAATAGAAGGAGGAATGAAACCAGAAAAGAGACACAGGGATACGGACACATGTAGTCCTGCACTTCACTGCTGTAATATAGTCAGAAAACTCATACTGGATGTAGACCCTGGACCTTGGACCTCCAAATCATGAGCTGAACAAACCTCTATGTTTTTTAATTTTTCTTTAATTATTTTATTTATCTTTATCCATTTGTTTATTTATTTTTATTTGACCATGGAGGAATAGAGTGAGAGAGAGAGTGAGAGAGAGAGAAAGTGAGAAAGCAAGCTGCCAGGTCTGGGACTCAAACCAAAGTCAGCCATATAGGAGTCCAGCACCTTTAACCACTACACCACCTGCCGGCCCCTACTTTTATAAATTACCCAGAATCAGGTATTTTCTGTTATTAGCAGCAGAACTGAAGAGAACATTGTATCTGGTAAGGAGTTAATACCTTAAATAGGTAAGGAACTCATACAACTCAATAGCAAGAAAATCAAATAATCCAATTTAAAAATAAGCGAAGGATCTGAGTAGATATATTTCCAAAGAAGACATACAAATGGTCAACATGTATCTGAAGAGTTGCTTAGCATTATTCATCATCAGGGAAATGTAATAAAAACTACAATGAGATAGTGCCTTAGAACTGTTACGTAACTATTTTCAGAAAGACAAATGATAGCAAATGGTGATAAGGATGTAGCAGAAAGGACCCCCTTGTGTACTGTTGGTAGAAATATAAATTGTTTCAGTCATTATAGAAAACACAAGTATGAAGTTTCTTCAAAAAATGAAAAATAGTACTACCATATGACCCAGCAATCACACATCTGTGTATATATCCAAAGGAAAGAAAATTAGGTATCTTATCTTGATGAGATATCTGCCCTACCATGTTTGTTATTCACAGTAGCCAGACACAGAAACAATCTAAGTGTTCATTAATGGATGAACAGATAAAGAAAATATGGTAGATATACAATGAGTAATATTCAATCTTTAAAAAGAAGGAAATCCTGTCATTTTCACAACATGGATGGGCATTACGCTGAGTGAAATAAGCCGGATAAAGAAAGATAAACTCTAAATTATCTTATTTTTATGTGGAATCGGAAAAAAGTTGAAGTCATAGCAAGAGTAGAATGGTGGTTGCCAGGTGGTGGAGAGTAGGGGAAAAGGAAATAGATGTCGGTCAAAGCATACAAACTTTCAGTTATAAGATGAATAATTTCTGGAGATCTAATATACAGGATAGTGAGTATAGTTAACTATAGTTACTGATACCGTATTGTGCCTGAAATTTGCTGAGAGTAGATCTTAAGTGTTCTTACCACATACACAAAAATATACTATGTGAGGTGGTGATGCATATGTGAACTAACTTGATTGTGGTGAGTATTTCACAATGCACACTTATATCAACCCATTTTGTTGTACATCGTAAAAATATATAATTTTATGTGTTGATTATACTTCAATATAACTGGCAAGAACAAAAGGGGTTTTTTTTCTCCAAGAAAAATGTTATGATTAATGTTATCACTCACACTTTTTGCTTCTTTAAGTTTCCGTTCTCTTATTTATTACAGTGCAGGTAACATGAATAGATTTCCTAACATTGAACCTTTTTTAGTACATTATTCAACTTATTTTGTTAATAGTTTACAAACAATTTTTTGTGTGCCTGTTTCAGAGATTAGCTTGTGCTTTTCAAGTCTCATACTGTCCTGTTGTTTTTGTATCAAGGATATGCAGCTTTTATAAAATGAGTTGGGAACACTTCCTCTTCTTCTGTTCTTTAAAGTAGTTTGAATAAGTTTGAAAATATCTGTTCTTTCAGTATGTGGTAGAAGTTGCATGTACAATCATTTGAGGTAGATTTTTGGTGAGTATGTTTATGTATGCGTATACCTGTGTATTTGTGCATGAATACATTTTTAAAGTATTGATTTATTGATTCAGTTTTTTTTTTTTTTTTTTTTTTTTTTTTTTTTTTTTTTTGCTAACAGTAGGTCTATCCACATTTTACATTTCTTTTTGGACAGTATTTTTCTTTCTTTAAGGTATTTTTGCAATAGGGTGTGAGTGCTTGCCAGAAACACAAAGAGAGACAGGGAAAGAGAACGAGGGAAATCACCCCCACCTCCAAGAGGTATGGCCATACCATAATCCCTTATCTTCCATTTGCCTCTTGGGATACTGGGCACATATGCACATGTGCCTAGCATAAATTTTAAGCTGCTAGGTCTGGGACTTGAACCATGATCAGCCACATGGGTGTCCAGCACCACAACCACTACACCATCTGCTGGCTATCTTGAATAGTTTTGATAAATCATATATTTTTAGAATATTGTACCTTTTCTAGAATATTGTACCATTAATCTAATTGTTTACATGCTCATAGTATTGCTACTCATGATATTTTCTTATAATTTTGAAAATATTCACTTTACCTATAATCAGGTTCCTTTCTGCATTTCTTTATTGATGGTGTATATGTGTGTGCATAAAATTTTTAAACCTATTGGTGTTTTCTTAATCTTGTAAGAGTTTTGTCAATTTTACTTAGTCATGCCACTAGCTTGTCCAGGCATCCCCGTCCTAGAATACAAAATCCACAACTCCATTTATATGCAAATTACAATGTACCATGCTTTACTCATCTATTTACCAAAGTATCCCCCAGATATTTGAAGGTGTCCCCAAATGGGGTTTCATGTATATATGCTTACAAAGCAGTCTGCTGTGTTCTTCTTTTCCATTACAACTTACTTTTTTTTTTTTTTTTTTTTAAGTTTATTGAGAAGGAGAGAGAGAGAAAAAAAGAAAAGTGCACCTTTAACAGGGTCATCAGCCCCAGCATTAGCCAGTCAGGATCCTGGGTACACATGTACAGTGAGACCCAGGGGCATGAACCTGGGACCTTCCCATGTGGTCTCAGCAATGCAGTGTTGAATGGCCCCTAATCACACTTTTGACATCACTGTCCAGGAACCTGACTGGAAAAAAGTGCATTGACTTTCCTATTCAAAGAGGGAGAACTGCAGAGTTCACTAATGAAATACCAGGTGTGCCCAAAGCCACCAATCACAGGTGTCAGAGCAGAAGACAATCTTGTCTTGGCTCTGCATTGTGTCAGATTAGCTACAAGAATCCCCTTTCTCTACAGGTCCAGGTTAGCACTGCACACGGAGATGTTTTGTATGATTTTTGGAAGGTGGACTGAGGCAGCACTGTATTTTTCCACTCTTTTGGCCAATGTGGGCACTGTGGCAGCTTGCCTGTGCTGGGGCAGCTCTCAGCAGATCTTCTGCTTCTGAGGGTCCTTAGCCAGGTATTGTGTGCAGCTCTGTGCTGGCTCTTCTGCAGATCAGTAGGGATGGATGATGCCACTGTGTTGAGGGACAGCTGCTTGTCCCACTTCATCCTGTGGGGACCAGCGTGCCCTTGTTCTTGTCCACATCCAGTTTCCCTTCTTGACTGCTGGACCAACTGACCCACAGCAACTTCACGTTTAACACTATGTACAGAGGCAACGAGCTGTAGAGAATGCCCTACCACCTCCATGACTGTAAGGTCTAGCCTCTGTGATAAATCCTGTTTTCCACATCACTTGCTATGTGATTCTGCTTCTCTAAACCCTGACTAATCCAGGTCTCTCATCCAATTTTGTGATACCTGGGCCAGAAACAGTTCTGTTTTGCTAAAGCCTTTTTAAAGGCCTCTCCTGGGAGAAAACTCTCCAAGGTCTGACCACCGCCCTTCCAATCCAATCAGAAATGCAAACCGTGGGGCTGGCTGGGAAGGTGCCAATGTGAACCTTGCAATTTCCTCACTGCTTTCAGCCCCACCCCAACCAAATGCCTTCTCGCTCCCTCTGTTAATAAAAACAAAAGCTCCCTACACATCCGTGGGTGCGAACAGATGTTTCGTATGGGCCTGAGTGCTGGTGAAGGGCTGCTTTACTGTCCCCGCCAGCTGCCTCAGGCCCTGCTCAGATGGCCACAGTGCTCTGGGAGACCAAGGAGCTCCTCCCTGAGTCTTTGATTCTCCCCTTCAAAGAGTTCTGGCAACTTGACCCTCTGCTCATATGTCTTTGTTTTCACTCATTTCCTTTCCGTGGTGTTTTGCCAGGATTCTGGGATGGATTACAAGGCCTTTGAGAGGATCTAGATGACGGGAGGAGCAAAGCAACAGGGAGAAGTAATTTCTTGGCGATCCTATGCCATGCGATACTATATCTGGTAAATGTGCGTCTACAGGGACCTGCAAAGGTGAGACAATTCTAAGACTAAACTGGATGGACTGACGATTAGCGGACCGAAGTTTGAAAGCCTTTGTGTGTCTCTCAGAATACACGTGAGCTTCCTTCTGTTCCTTCTCTGTAGAGGAAGTTTGGGGGACTTACAATACCACCTCTGACTGTTCCTAAGGACATTTTTGAATGTGGGGAGAAAGTGCTCTGAGGTCTGAAAAGCCATGTTTCCTGATGTAGCGATGTCTAAATCTCACTGGAGCCCCCTTAGTTGGGTTATTATCCCTACATATGTATTAGAAACCAATAACCCCTTCCATCCTTAATACCTCCTCCTTGAGATTTTATCTTAGAAGCTGGCAATGACACCTGTCCTTTAAAAATAAAACCCAAAGAGGGACCAGCAGGTGGCGTGGTGGTTAAGGCACTGGACACTCCCACATGGCTGATCACGGTTCAAGTCTTGAACCTGGTGGCTTGCTTTCTCACTTTCCTCTCTCTCTCTCTCTCCGTGTGTGTCTCTCTCTCTAGTCAAATTAAAATAAATGAATAAATAAAATTAAATAAAAATAATTAAAAAAATTAAAACCCAAAGAAACTCTGCAGCTGATTCTGATGATCAGCTGAGTTTGGAAACAACTGATCTCGTGAATAGTAGAGGAAGAAAAGGATCTTACAAAGTTTAGGAGTTCTTTCTACAAGACCAGGGAAAATGGAAACTATTATCAGATAATCCTAGTACAAAACCACATTTTCATTAGAATTATGGGAATCACAAGTAACTTTTTTGAGACATTTGGATGGAAAGCATGCCGGTGAAGCCAAAATCTTCTAACCTATTGAAATTCAGATGGAGCCTCTGGAAAAGGGAGCAGGAAGGGAGGTTGAGCCGAGGAGGAACTGCACTTTCTGGACAGGGTTTTTTTTTTTTATTTTTTTATTGTACTGCCCTGCATTCTGCATGTGCTGGGAGCCTCTTCTTTTCATAGACACTCATTGCTGAGTATTCTCAGAGCCTGAGAATCACGAATCCCCATTTTTGACATGGAAAAATGATTCCTGTTATTTATAATTCGCCATATTTTGGCTAACCATCAGAGAATGTATTTTGAGACAATTTTCCATTTTGTTTAGGATTTAAAATTTCGATGCATCTTTCAATGTATATTTATTTTTAGGTCACTACCAGCCTTATGACAAGGATGGCCTCCTATCCCAGATGTTTTGGGGGAAGGGTGTCTGTGAACTTACCACTCTACCCTGTTGTCTCCTTGGTACCACATGACCGTTGTCCCTGCGTTTCCTAATTTGAGTGTGGGAAATTTTGTTCCGTCTTTAGAGACTGAGTGGAATGCATGTAACCCTGTTTCAGGTCATTGTTCCAGCTTCTGCATTTGCTGGATGGAGAATTTCTTCAATGCCAGGTTTCCTGGGAGGAAAACCAGCCTATTTTGGTTCCATCAAATGCCCCACGCACTGTTTATTGTCGTGCTGTGAGTGTCACCCTGAGAGGAAGGGAGGTCCCCAGGGCCAGTGGTGCAGTTCCCCTGCAGGCTGACGAAGTGCTGCCATCTTGTGGCTAGGCAAACTTTCCAGGCTACCAGTGGCTCCGGAGCAACCTTTGAAAGGGAACCAGACGTTCAGAATCCACATTCTCTCCCTGCTTCCCAGAAAAAATTTACTAATATCTCCTGACAACCATGCCACCCCTCCCTATTTCCTGAATGAAAAAAGTAATTTCTGTTTTATTAAGGTAGAGTCTCCTGTGTCTTTAAATAAGAAGGAATTCATTCTTGTTCTGGTTTTAGTTTCTTGGGCAATATTTTGAGCCAAAGTTTGAGAAGTTTGGTGAGAAGCTTTAAAAGTATACTATGCAAGATCACACAGAGAGGCTGAA
Organism: Tupaia tana; assembly: GCA_026018925.1. NCBI lineage: Eukaryota > Metazoa > Chordata > Mammalia > Scandentia > Tupaiidae > Tupaia > Tupaia tana. The sequence continues at coordinate 110,922,583 of JAKSZU010000001.1, read as the reverse complement.
AGTGGAAATAGGGGAGTCTTACCTCTGGGGCAAGGGTTTTTTAAGTGAGGTCCCTGTACCACCAGCAGCAGCATCACCTGGGAACTGGTTAAAATGACCCCCCCCCCCCCCAGGTTTATTCATCTGTTTATTCCATGAACACACGTGAGAGAGACAGAAAGAAATTTATTCTTCATCTGAAAGCCACATGGGCTTCTAGGCCTGACACTCTGACCTCCAAAACAGAGGTCCCTCAATGTGGTCCCAGACAAGGAGTAGCAGCATCGCCTGGGAAACTGCTAGAAATGCACATTTTCAGGCCCTTGCTCAGAACAGCCCTGATATATACACCACTTGAAGCAGTGACTTGCCCTTGTAGTCACCCAGCAAACACTTGTTGATCGGGTAAATGACACAGGGAGAGAGAACTGAAGAGGACTGAGAATTGCACAGGCTGAATGGCCCCTGGACGTTACCCACTTCACATATGCCCAGGTCCGGCTGTGAGACCCACTTCTAACCTTTTCTGCCTCCTCCTGTGAGCACTCAGGAGACAGCTTTATTTGAATTGAATTCTGGTCCATTATAAGGAGATTAAAAAACATGCTGTGATTTTACTGCCCAAAGGTTAGGCAATTTTAAAGCCGGAGCAGACATGTGATTATTAAAAAGCCTTGGAAAAAATTGTCAGTAGTTTCAAAATTTGAGCTGTCCATGAAAAGATCTGTTCTGTGCCCTGTGCTGCCCCAATCCGATCAATTCGTGCATCTACTAGTACATCCACCTCTTGTTTAATTTGCCATTTGTAAGTTTGGTTGGTCCAATGAGCCTAAACCATTCTTACATGAAGAATAAATAAGCAGAACAGCAAATCAAACGAGATTTGTGGACATGTTTACACAGTAAGAACTCTCAGAGCCGGAGCAGAACTCTAATTGTAGCCTAGAATACAAACGTTTGCTTGTACATCACAGGCTTGTGCTCTCTGCTGAATGCAAACGACCCCCTTGATCGATCTTCTGGCCTGTATGTGTGGGAAGGCAAGCGCGAGGTTTTGCTTTGCAAAATCTGAAGTCATACACAAAGAGAGTGAGTGAGGCAGCCTGGTGTGGTGGCAAATACCGAAAGCTTTGGGGTCAGGCAATGCTGACCCTCAAATTCTTAGTACTTCATGAGAATGTATTTGATCTCTCTGGATCTCATTTTTTTTTTTTAACCTGTAAATTGAGACAATGCAACCTAATTCAGGGAGTGATTAGATGAGAAAACGTCAGTAAGGTACGTAGTGGGTGCTTAGTATACAGTAGCTCTTTCTAAGCCTCTGGTTTCTGAGGACAGGGGCTGGAAGGGTCCAGACATGAACGAACACCTTTAGCTACTGGCTTTGTGCTTCAGGCCTTCTTTTCCGTGCTAAGCTTGTGCTGTTAAAACCGAGCACATGAGCGCCCTCCAGCCCCAGTGCAGAGATTTCCTGGGCTATGAAAGCGGTTTTACTACCAGACAGTAGAAATGCTGACCTAGACCAGCCATATCCAGTGATCGCATTGGAGAATTAAACACAAGCTTTGATGACAAAATCGGCAGAACCAGACCCTGCAGATCTGGCTGAAATAAAATGTGCTTGAATTTTAAAGCGATGCCCCAGAGATAGTCGGTGCTGTGCTAGTCACAGTCACGCGTTTGCCAGATGCCTCTACCTGGAAAAGCAGCAGAGTTTAAGTTTAGCATTAGGACAATTGGGAGGAAGAGAGTTTGGGCTCAAGAAGAGAAGGCTAGGTGGGGCACTGTGGGTACAGTGAGGGTCCAGGCTGTGCTTTGGATGTGGAGCCAAAGAAGGCACACAAAGGGATGTGGGACAGGGAGGTATGGGGTGCAGGGGACCGAAATTTGCCATTTTCTTACAGTTGGGCCCCTAAGGGTGAAATCCCTTTCAGGGACTATGGGCCAGTTCCCCACCATGTAGCCTCATTGCTGAAGGAATTTATAATGGAACACATCAGGATCTGAGAGAGGCAAAATTCACGCTGGAAGCCACGTGGTATCTAACGGGAAGAGTTTGGGCTATGCTATCAGATTTGGCTCTGGATTCAAATCCAGATCTGACTTTGAGCTTGTTATGCAACCAAGCCATGACTCAGGTCTTACTGTCAACCAGAGAGATTGTAGGGCTGGTGTGAGGACTCACCGGGTTGATGTGTGGAAGCATTTAACAGAATGCCTGGTTTATGACAAGCACTTAAATATTAACTAGGGTCATTACAGAGTGCTTTAATCTCTAGATTTCCTGAGATAAGTTTTTAGCTGTGTGACTTTCAAGAAGTCACCTACTTTCTGACACTCAGGTGCCTCAAATTTTTAAAAATGGAAATAGACACAGCAAACCACAAGTGAGAGTGTGAGTCTGAATGTGTACAGTCATTCATTGTGAGACTGAGTGGGAGGCAGGGGCTTGAACTGATGTGTTTGGGGAGGCCTGGGAGGGAGATAGAGGCTCACTAGGAGAAGTTAGTTTGGAAAGAAATGTGTCTTCCGTTTTGACTGAGAGGAAATGGGGAGAGGATGTGGGTAGCACGCCAAAGGCAGGGTTGGCTGACGAAACTCTGTGGTCCTGTTTCTCGAACGGAAATAGGCATTCTCGCCCTCCATGTTTCCCGCTGCGAAGGTCCAGATTTTCAGCCTGGACTGAGTTTGCACCTGTCACTTATGTCCTCACTTGACTTTGGGTTAAGCTGCTGAGGCAGTCACAGCAACTGGGGCCTGGAAGGTGGCCCTGCCAGAAGAGGGACCTACTTTCCAAATTTGCTGATTTTTACTTATTTTTCAGACATGTACTGAACACTAATTACAGGTGGAGTATTCCTTATCCAAATGGTTGGGACCAGAAGCATTCAGATTTGGGATTTCTTTTTCTTTCTTTCTTTCAGATTTTGGAATACTTACATGTGCATAAGGAGATATCGTAAGGGTGGGACCCAGTCTAAACACAAAATTCATGTATGTTTTGTAAACACCTTATAAAGAGTACAAAGGCAATCATAACAATATTTTTGTGTTGCAGCATTTCAAATGGGACCCATCATACATGGTCAGGTGTGGAATCTTTTTTACCTGTGATGTCATGACACTACTCAAAACATTTTGGATTTTGGAGCATTTTGCATTTCAGCCTGTATATACTGTGTACAGGGGGTTCAGCAGTGAGCAAAATAGAGAAGTCTTGCTCTTAATGACTTCAGTCTTGTGTGGGATATAAGCAATAGATGATATCCTACATACATGTATAGTTAGAGTTTTATTTTTTTTTTCCTGTGAAGTACAAGTTTAGAATACTATGAGGCTGTATGGTAGGGTAAAACAATTTAGATTTGGGTTTAAGAAGCAAGAAAAATGAAATGGGTGTAGAGGTCAGATGAGGGAGACATTGACAGTGGACTGAAGTAGACAGGCTTTTTCTTTCTTTTCAGACACAAACCTCCCTTTTGCAAACAGGCATTAACCATGGGGAAAGAAGCTGCTCTGCTTTGTGATATTATTGTCCTCTGAACATGTACACTTCATGCATATTCCTCTCCTTTTCTTCGTATGTCCACTTGAGCTACTCCTGATTGTGTACTTTTTTTTCTTTTTAAAGTTCTTGTCATAGGGCACGTGTGTTTGCTGGAGAGATACAGAGAGACGGTGAAAGAGAAAGTGAGAAGTCACCTCCCAGGGGGGATTGCCATGCCGTAATCCCTTCTCCATTCTCCTTAATTTTGGGCACACATGCACATGTGCGCAGCATGATTTTCAGGCCACTGGGTCTGGGACTTGAACTATAGTGGCTGAACTCAGCCACATGGGAGTCCAGCACCCTGATCACCACACCACCTGCTGGCCCCCTGACTATGTACATTTTAACTGGAGGCTCAGCTCTAAACTTTCCTCTTCTCTAAAGCCTTCTTAACTCTCCTGTTTTCTAAGTCCTCTCTTCCTTTAGAAATTTTTCTCAGGGTGTATTTGAACTGTTCTGACCTTGATTCCACTTGCCCATCCTGTGGTGTTTTATTAGCCTATGTGACACCTGTATGTTAGCACGTGTATAGTACTTGCAAACATGTGTATTGCATTTTCACAATGAGAATATCGGTGAGGCCATACAATGTCAGCACTAAATGAGCCATTATAGCTCTTATCTCCAACCTACTCATCTTGAGTGAGCTAAAACTGAAACCCAGAGAAGCTAAAGGACCTCACCAGCCACTGAATGAGAACTAGCACCGTGATCACATCTTGTTATTTATCTTTGTATTTCTCCTTTGCATTTACCAAAGTGCTTGTTCCAGAGTCAGACTTTAATACATGTTTTCTTTTTGATTGTTCATTTCTCTGGTTAGACCACAAATGTACTATTCTATGTCCTTCCATTACTTCAAGCAGTAGGTATAGCATAGGTATTATTTAAACTCTCTGAATTGATTACCTTGTCTGTTGAATGGGTATAGTAATTCAAATGAGCAAACATGTATTAAATGCTCACTGTTTATCGAGAACTTTGTAAAGTTTTGGTACATAAAGCTGTCAGGATAGAGCTGATCTGGTTGGTGCCTTAGAGGAACACACATAGTAGGTCTTGTAGAGAAATGGTACAATGCAAAAAAATCTGTAATGAAGGAATATTGCAATGTAAGAGAACACAGAAAAAGCCAACTGATTTTTCCTATTGAAACTGAAAGAGCTTATTAATACCTTCTCTACTTTCCTTACTCTTGTATCATGCGATTCCAATGAGATAATGTAGTGTGATGTGAGGAGAAACTGTGATAAGACTGTATATAAAACCTACTATCCAAATAGGGGGAGAATTTGGAGAGAAGTGAAAGAAGAAAATGTTGGCTGAGACAAGAAGAGGAACGATCATTCATTCTGATGGATCAGTATGTTTTACACACAAAAAATTCAGATCCATAGCTAAAGATCCAGTTAGTAAATTTTAGCATTTTGTCACAGGAATACCCAAACTTACTCATTCCATTAGAACAACTGAAAATTCTTTGCAACCTAGAGTGTTAGTCACCATTATCCTCCCATTGGAAGATGTTGGGAAGAAGACCTGGATTAGAAGAACAGATGGCATGCTAGTGGGAGACTGGGCATCTGGAATGAGAATCCCATAAATGCTGCCCATCTTGTCAGAGCTATGCGCCCTGATGGATGGGTGAGAGATTCCGCTCTCTCTCCTTGCCCCTTGCACCCTGGGATTATGGGGATTTGAATAGTACACTGTATTGAAATAAGCAGTTTGCAAATATGAGCAGCTGTCATAACGAAAGCACACTGTTCAAAGAGTTATTTTTCGGTTGGGATTGACAATTTCACGGGTCAAAGGACATTGCCCAGAGCAAAATAATTATGAATGGTGGAAGTCTGACATCATCCCAAGACGAGTTATTAAAAAAAAAATCAAAACAAAACAAAAACTCGTTTGTGTTCAGCACTTGACATTTGGTTCTGCCCAAACTCCAGAGTAACATCCAACCTCAGGCTGAAATTAAGAGGAAAAAGTGACCACAGGGCACCCTCTGGTGGTGAGGCAGACCCACTACAGTTCATGGTACAACTCCTTGCCCCTGCGAGAAACATGTAAATCTCAGGAATATCTTCAAAAACCGTTTTTAGTGTCCCAAATGTGGAGGGACATCTTATGTCTGTTGAGATAATGTTCTGAGGATTTTCTTGATGGCATGGATGGCAATAAAACAGACAAGGACCATGTAGTCCTCCATAAATGGCTCATAATTGGAGTGAAAATGATGCGAGAATAGCCCCCCTATAAATCATTGTGACAAATGGATAACTAACCCAGAACTAGGCCTCTATGTCTTACACAACTGCCTCTCCTTTCTTCTTTGCTTTCTCCACTTAGCTGACATTAACCAGCAAGGGGTACTCTTTCTTTGAAGTGGAATTTGTGTTATACTGCTGTGGAAATAGCAGTAATTGTGGCACCCCCAAATGATTAGTGGGGTCTCCTCTTTGTGACTCTGTAAGCCTTCAGGAAGTACAGATGGAAAAAGGAAGACCAGAGAGGAGATCATTCAAATGACCTGTTGTCCTCTCACCCCAGGAGGGATGTCTTAGTTGCTGATCAATACACAGATGTCACATTGACTGTTGGCATAAGCCCATTGTGTGACAAAGCTGTGATCTTTGGGACCATGACTGGAGCAGTCCCCCGCTCAATTTCATGGTGATTCTGCGTGATACCTTAACTGCAGTGAAAAGGAAGGGAGATCTGAACAAGCAACAGCACCTCCATGCTGCCTGGTTTTGTTTGTCTTTGGCAAAAGCTGACTTGGACACTCGATGCCATCTGGAGATGACCCCACTGGCTATTCAGTATGGAATTCCTTCCCAGTCTGTGCCCAGATAGCACTGGTTCTCTGTAGGATCCTTTTAGGCTGATCATTTTTGCATGTGTCATAATGCGATAGGAAAACCAGGTCAGAAGGCAGAGTATGTGACAACCTTCAGTTTGCAAATAGCTGGAGCAGACCTGTAATTACTGCAGCAGAAGTTTAGGTCAATGAGTGCTGGGTGGATTGCAGCTTGCCTGTGTGGTGGAAGGCTTTGGCATGCCTGAACTTGACCCTCTAGATTATTTTCCCCCTCAAAATCATTCTGTGGTCTCGGCAAAGCATACACAGTGGCCAGTAGTGTACACTGCCCTCACATAAGCATTGTTGCCATCATTCCTCAGTCCTCTGAGCAGCCGTGGGTGAGCTGGGAAAGAGGACAAGCAAGGAAAAAGACAACTGTTTCTGAAGGGTGGAATGTACCTGCAGCTAGACATGGCCAGGTAATTCCAGGACCCCAGAGGATGCGGGATCTGACTCCACTTGATGCAAACCATAGTGTATTGTATATTTCTCTTAAAACAAAACAAACACAAATAAAAAAACAACTTGTAACGCTCTATTGTTAGTCCTGTTTTGCTCAGAGCAGAGACTCATTTGGTCGGTAAGCAGGAGTGGATCTCATAGACAGATGGTGACTATGTGTTGGAGGAGTACTCCAGAAAACTAAAATCAAGCCAACCAGCATTTTTTACTTTTTAAAAATTTACAATGAATTCAGATCAAATGCTTTAAAATTTAAGTAATTTTCACTGTACAACACACTTAAATTTTTATTTTTAGACACAGTCTTGCTATGTCTCATCTCCCTGCCTTAGCCTCTGAGTAGCTGGGACAATGGGTTTACCACTGTGCCTTTTCAGGGTGAGCTGGGAATTGAAGCCAGACTACAGTGTCTGGGCCATAGTTCGCACTTTTAACCAAGTATGAATGTGACTGTCAGTAGTTGTCACATCATCACAAAACCATTTTAATAACCAATTAAATATTTAATTTTTTATAGTTTTAGTGTTCAGTATATACTGTAAACACCTTGTCAGAACACTATGACTTGAAGACCTCTTGCAGTCATCAAAGGGAATCCTAAGAGTATGACCTGTCGAGTATTCAGTCTCAAGGGGTTTTCTCAGTGCTCTTTTGGGGGACATTTTACCGCCATCAGAATTTTTTCCCTGTAAATCCTTAGTAAAACCACTTGTTGAAAATATGCCTTGGTCAGTATCCATTATAGGTGGGAGATTCATACAGGTGATGTTGACCGAACTGGCCTGTGTTATAATCTACCATGAATATTTGCCTATCTCCAGGCATTAGATCACCATGTCAGCGGCTGACAATGGCCTCCTCTAACTCTCCCATAAAGATCTCTCTGTGTGTTGGTCACTCACGTCGAGGGCTCTGAACACTGGGTACCTGCTCTATGCCCAGAGAAAACTGTGGGACTTACTTCATGGAATACTGCAAAGCTGTGTGGCTTGATCAACAAAAAGGGATTTTTTTTTTTTTTAATGTCAAAATTTCAAGTTGATAGAGCCTTCAAAATTGCTCTTCTAGGCTGTGGTGAGCTAGAGACAGACTAAGAGTGCAGCACTGCATGACAGGCGATTGACACCACTTCACTGAAGAAAGTCTGGGGTTTCAGGGGTAAAGCACAGATTTGTAACACATTTCTGGGCACTCAATCAAATGGTTGCTTTTATTTGAAGCAGTTCATTGGTTCATTACACAAGTAAGTATTGAACACCTCCTACGTGTCAGGCAGGGGGAATAGAAGAGTGAACAATAATTCATCTTTTATATTGAAAATGTTCATCACAGTAGCAGTTTAGAAGAACTTATGATGGTGAGCAACAATCTCTTACCTGGTCATTACTCTTCCCCACCCTCTGCTTTAATCTATGCATAATTTAATTCTTTTCACAATATGCTATACTTTTATTTCTTGATTTGTGAATGTTAGATAATATTTTAATTTCCACTGTGAAAATGGGTATCTAGCTGATTATACTATGCCACTCACCCTATTTGATAATGATTATTATATTAGAATGTTAAATAAGCTGAAAAGTTGAAGACAGTGGGTGACAGATATCCTTCAGTCTAAATAGAGATGCAAAACCAGAACCTTCTAGAAGAACACCCCCATGCAGTCAGGCCCATCACCACCTCCAGGTGATAAATGAAATAACGGGGAGGAGGACAGAGTGTGGGAGAGATTCAAGAGCAAGGGTCCTCTTGGGAGTTGAGTTGTTGGACGCTTCCTTGCCGCCTCAAACCAAGGAGGCAAGACCTTTAAGATGACTACTCAAAAAAATGTGGTCTCTTTCAGAGAGATTGGTAAATGCTTTCTCTTTCAAGTACAAAATTTCCCAAATGTCCTTTTGGCGAATGCTGCTTGCAGTATTCTAGATCTCTTGCTCCCATTTCACCTTTCTTTTGTAAGCTGATGACTGATTTAGACTTCTTGCCTGAGAGTGTACACAATGACCTCATTTCTTGCCACACAGCTTCCCCTTATGTGCATCACATCTACTGAAAACCTTTTCTTTGTGCACGTAGGTCGATTCTACCAGATCTTGGGTATGGGGAGTGTGGGCTTCTACTCATTTCCAAGAAACCAGACTCTCGACCCCTACTCCAATCAAAATGGCTTCCTCTCTGCTCTCTCACTCTTAAGTCATACTTTTTGGTCTCTCAACTATTGCCTCTTCTCCTCTTCCAAGAATAGCCAAGAGATTTTTATCCCTCGTGCCAATCTCATCGGTAGTTGATGGGAAGTGCTATGATGCTGTGAAGAAGCAGACTTCCACAGGGGACACTAGAGTTGATTCCCCAGCATCCATTCCAGCCCAGGTGGATGAGTCTATTTCAGAATCACCTCCTTCCCTGGACTACTGACTGATTTAAGAAAGAACAAATAACACTGCTTTGAACATTCAGATGTGAGGAGAAGCCTGCTGAGGACTCTTGGAAAAGTAAGATTTTTTGTTTCTACAAGTAGGGAAAGATCACCTCTCTGTATCCTCTGGATCTTGTCATCCTGGATATGATATCTGCTGTAGCCATCTTGTAGCCCAGATGACGATGAGGTCAACTTTCAGGATGGAGGAAGAGGCGAATGGAGAGAAATCAGGTCTGTGATGACTTCATTGAGTTACTCAATCAACTAACCCTAAAGTCCACCCCCTTCTGGACATCTAGACTTCCTGTTAGATGAAATAACACAGTCACATATTGTATAAGTCTAATTTTCTGCTATATGCATCTGAGGCCAAACTATTTGATATGGTTTCTGAAGTCATTTCTGAAATCAGTGGAGAAGGATGCTGTGATTGCTTATGTATGTGCATCGTATGTGAAGTTGTTGACGTTTTCCAGCCTGTATTCTTCACCCTTCCTGGCATCTTGTACAGGGTTTCTCTATTGAATTAAAAAAAAAAATGTTTAGGGAGATTTTTGCTGCAGGGCACATGCACTTGCCTGAGAGACAGAGAGAGATGAAGAGACAGAACGTGAGAAATCACATCCCAGGGGGATGACCACACTGCAATCCCTTCTCCATTCACCTCTTGGAATCTTGGGCACACATGTGCATGCACCTAGCATACATTTCAAGCCACTGGATCTGGGACTCAGACAACGGTCAACTATGTGGGAATATAGCGATGTAACCATTAGGCAATCTGCTAGTCTCTCTCTATTGGATTTATTTTGCTGTCATTAGAACAGACTTTTTAAGGTGTAGATGGTGATTATTACATGAAATGAAAACCCCTGCTTGTATGCCTCATTCTGTGCTTTAGCTTCTTGAACTGCCTAGCCCATTCTACACCTTTCCATTTCTTTTGACTCCCCTGGGTACTAAACTTTAGCTTATTTCACTTTTAAGATATTTTTTTAATTGCTAGATGGCATGTGTGCTTACCAGGAAGAGACAGAAAGAAGGCGAGAAGGAGAAAGCATTCTACTCCTATTGGGCATGGTTATGTCCTGACTCCTTCTCATCCATTTCTCCCTTCTTTCTGGACTTCGGGCATTCACGCATGCTCCCAGTGCATCTTTCAAGATGCGGAGGCTGGGGTTGAAGCCATGGTTGGCCATGTGGAATCTGGCTTCCTTTAACTACAAGACTACAGGGTTGGCTCTTTTATGACTTTATGAGTAAGGCTGACCTGACTGTTGCATGTTTGATCCCTTGATTCTCAGGGTTGAGCTGGCTGATCTGAGGGGCTAAGAAGGTGTTCCTATCATCTGGCCATCGCTGATCTGGGCAGCCCTTCAGAGGCTGGTACTTGATCTAAAAGGATGTCCCGTTGGGCCAGCCCTGTAGGCTGGTACTTAAGGGAAAAGGATCCACATGGTCACTGCATGTTTTGAACCCAGGCCCTCATGTCTTGAGAAACATGCCATGCATGTGTTCATGTGTGCCCCAAATCTCCAGTATGGAGAAATGTATGAGGAGGGATTGTGGTGTGACTGCACCACCATTGGGAGGTTCTTTCTCCCACTCTCTGGAGAATATATATGCCCTCTGGGGGAAAACATACCCTTTCTAGAGAGGCAGAGCTGTTCCTAAGTCAAACATATACAGACACTATACTGATGACATAAAGAAACAGTTTTTGAGCTCCTCTGCTGGCATTGAACTATGAGTCTTTCTTAATTTCTGGAATCTTCAATGTTTCTAAATCTGTGAACAACAATGGTAAGAGGGGAAATGGAAACAATGGGACTGTCTTTTCTCAGCTCTCTTATCTTTTTTTTTTAAACTTCAAAACAAGTTGCAGGGTCTCAAACCCAGTGTTGCTTGAAAATTCAACCAGGGATAAAAATGGGCAGTGCACACAGACGTGGTTTGTGGAAGAGTTTGTGGTGCCCTCAGCAGTAGACTTTCTTTCTTTCTTTTTTTTTTCCTGCTTGCTAATTGATTAAAAAATATATGTGTATTGCAAAGCTCATTTATTGATCGAGAGGAGAGTGAAAAGGATAGCTTCTCTAATTAAAACTGATTGGAGCTGTGAAAGTTTAATTAATTGGATGCATGTCACTTCATTTCCATGTTATGTTGTGCACAGTGCTCTGTTTTCATAATTACCGTGTTGTGTCAGGGTGGCGGGTGTCTCTCTAATTAACAGTCTGAAGGAAAAGTGATGTATGGGCCTGCTGAGCAGGCAGAGTGGGTGGGAAGAGAAGTCCCAGCCAGAATCCACAGGCTTTGTTCCCTGTGGCCTGTTTCTTGCCATTTCCATCACTCTTTGTTCAGTAAATGAGGTTGGGATGGATCTTCCCAGGGACTGCTGTGTAGTTGATTGTTTTCCAGGTGTTTCTCCATTAGGGTTCAGGGAGGTTGAACAGCACTTCCAGAGACTGCAGGGTGAAAATGCCCAGCAGTTGGGTGAGTCACTCCAACTGTGTTTGTGGGACCCTCAGCGCTCACTGCATTCCCTCCTCTCTGGGCAGCTCACACTTGCCCATGTAGCCAAGACGGACCATTACTGAGTGTCCTCTTGGACAGTGTATGGTTACGGGTGCCGTGGCGTTGGGCTTGGGCTCTAGCTTCTTGCTAGACATGTGGCCTGGGGGAGATTACATAAATTCTCTGTGCCTTGGTTTACAGTTTTTCTCATTTGCAAAATGGAAGTACTAAGACCTTCCTAGTACTGTTGTCGTGTGATTCCATAAAGTAACATAAATGGCATGCTTAGCATACAGTTTGATCACTCTAGATTTATTGAATAATCCTCTCCTTTCCATATATATATATATATATATATATATATATATATATATATTTTTAAATACTTATTTTAATGATCCTGTTGTTGACTGTAATTCCTTACTTAATTTCTATGGCTTCCTCCTCAAATCCATACTCTGCTTTGGAGACAGCATTCGTTTTTCTAAAATGAAAAGTTGATTATATGAATGCCTTGCTGAGTTTCTGAAAAGTACCTTTTTGCCCAGGTGCTGTTTAAACTCAGTAGCCTAGAATTCCAACCTCTGTAGTACCTGGCCAGGCTTACCTCTTACGGCTCTTCTTTCTGTAGCCCTTCCATCACATCACTGCCCCAGCCCCCAAATATGCCTCCCTAGACATAGCACACTCTTTTCTTCTTCTTCCCAGAGGGCTCTTTATCTTTTTCTTAATTATTTTAAATGCATGTATTTTACATTCATTCACTGTACATCATTACAACATACAAAAAAGAGTTTTCCCATTCAGAATACGCTACATATTGGCTAAGCAAGGATATTACCATACATGGTATCATCGACAAATACTTTTGTCTTTTGACCTTTTTTATAACCCCACTTTTTTTGTCCCTGGCATGTTGGTGTGAGGCTGGTGTGATGTTACATTGAAAACTGGAAAAAGTAATAAATGGAGCTCTTTATCTTTGAAAAGCAAAAGTCCTACAAGGTCTTTCATATTCAGAAAAAATATTTCCTTTATGGTGAAGTAGTCTGTACTCCATCCCACCCCCACCCCCACCCCCCGCATGCCCCTTAGCAATATTTTCTTATTTGGGGTATCTTCCTGACTAGACAAGAAGTTCCTAAGGCAGCTAGTGGAAGTTACCACAGGTAGGAGCTGTGTCATCTTTGTGTCACCGTGCCTAGCAAAGTATGGGAGGAAGCAGGCTTTTAATCAATGGTTGTTGAGTGGTTGTTGGATGACAGACAAAAAGAGAAAAAATTCAGTGGAATTACTATTTAGTATCTTTTCCACAGGATTGTTAGCTGCATTTGGGAAGGGAATATTTATGCCTTATTCTATATTGCTGTTGCCTGGCACTTGGTAAGAACTCAATAAAGAAATAAAATTGGACCATCAAGTGTGCCTCATCGGTTTGTTGTGAGAGCAAATTGATGATAAATATTAAAGTAAGGTTTAAGGCCCAGCTGTAGTCATGCAAGCAGTAGGGCACCGTTGCACGATACTGGGACCTTGGGTTTGGTTCTCATTTGACCTGAGCATGACAGGTGAGCCTGCCTGAATGCCCATGATCTAGGCTGGCTGGAGGGCTGCATTGTGGGGAGGGTTGTGGCATGGTAAGATCTGCCAAGGGTCCCTATCTCTCTCATAAAATAAATGTTAAAAACTTAAAAATATATTCTTAAAGTTTAAAAATGATAGAAAAATTGGCACCAGCAGTTAGCATAATGGCTATGTCACTGGACTCCCATGTAGTCGACCACAGTTCGAGTCCCGGACCCAGTGGCTGAAACTCATGCAGGGCATGTGGGGCATGTGTGCTGAAGATCCTGAGAGGAGAATGGAGGAGAAGGGATTGCAGCGTGGCCATCCCCCCTGGGGGGTGATTTTTCACTTTCTGTCTCTGTCTCCTTTGTCTTTCTGGCGAGTGCACAGTGTCCTATAGCAAAAATACCTCTCAAAAAAAAAAAAAAAAAAAAAAAAGAAAGAGAAAAATAAGGCAACATTATTTATATTAGAATAATAATTGCTAATAAGATTATTATCATTTATTAATTTTGGAAACTGTGCTATTCTCTTCTTGGGGTAGATTTTCTTAGTAGCAGTGACCTCTGGGCATGTGACACTGCATCTGGAGATGGTGTCCCTGCGTAGGCCCAGAGGGTGCCCTCATAAACCCTTGAGGGTTCATAGGAACCCTGAAGACTTTTCTCAGCAATACTGTGACTAAGTCTTGCTCTGTCCCTTTTTAAAATCCTTTCTCTCTGGATTTCCTAATATATTATTCTGTTACCAGTGACATGTACGATAAATAATGCATCCTTGTAATTTTAGAAAATCATTTTATTTCCAAGCACTTGTCTAAAATCTAATCAATATTTATACTTATTCAAGGGGTTTTCTTTCTTTCTTTCGTTTTTCATTAAAGAAGTTTTTTTTCTTTCCTATGCATGTTTGACCTTGTAGCAAATAAGTCATTTCTTTAGTGTAAAATCCAAAAAACAAACCCAGCCTGGAAGATTGTCAACCATGCTCCTTATCACTAATTAGGGACTACTTGTGGGAAATAAGCCTTGGTCACGTATTCCATTTGACTAGCATTTCATACTTAAAGAAAAATTGGATTTAGAAAATTGGATCGTAGACCAGGCCTGCCATCTCTAGTCCGATGCCAATGCAACCAGTATTTACAGCATATTGGCTTGTGGAGATTATAAACTCCCAAGGCAATTAAAAATAACTTTGGATCAGGGCCAGCAGGTGATATAATGGTTATGGTGCTAGACTCCCACATAGCCAATGACAGTTTGAGTCTCAGACCCTGTGACTTGAAAATCACACTGGGCAAGTGTGTATATGTGCCCAAAATCCCAGGAAGAGGATAGAAGAGAAGGGACTGTGGCATGGCCATATCCCTTGGAAGGTGATTTATCACTTTCTCTCTGTTCCTCTCCAATGAATACATGCACCCTATGACAAAAACATTAATAATAACAACTTTGGATCAAAATGACCAGCTTGTTTTAGAAGCCCTCTTCCTCCACATAAAAATTTAAGCCAATTAAAAATATGTTCAGACTCTAAATTATTTTCTCAAGTATATCTTGAATCTGACAGAGAAGCATCAAAAGGTGGCCTTGGGGAGTTTGGCTGGAGTGGGAAGTATGGGGATAAAGCCCCTGGGTCTGAGGATCTGGGTTCTAGGCTAGCTCTGTTAGTAATCAATCATGTGATGGGGAAGTCGCTCAGATTTTCTGGGCTTCAGTTTCCATGTCAGTTAGGTGAAGATGCTGGCTCTGTAATCTGGCTGTGATTGCAGCAGCCAGTCCCACGAGAATAATCTTGGCGTTCCTACCTTATCCCAACCCCGTGCTAGGTGCTGAGTACACTCGATCAAGGACACTCGCTATTCGAGGTACTAAAGCCAGACACGGGTGTGGTCAGACCTCTGTTCTGAAGCACATGTGACTGACTTGGGACCACGGTCACCTTTTCCTGTGACATTCTCAGTCTGTGTATGTGTGCTGAACACAGGCACCAGTTTGGCCTTGGCCCCCACACAGTGCAAGCGTGCCTGCGTCTGGTCTCTGTTCCCTGCTAACTGACTTCAGCCAATACACAAAACAGGAGAAGTTTTTAAAACACTGACTCTCAAAAGAAGAGGAAGTGTGTGTAGCTTAGCCCTTTGTCCTCCCCGCCATGCCTTGACCCTGTTCTTCGGCTTGGGACAGTACTGGGTTCGCAGGGCCTATACAGAGAGAGGATATAGCAACTGGTGCCACAGAAGGCCCTTTCAGGGCAATGGGTGCATCCTCCCTTAAAAGTTATGGAACTAAGGGACCAACTGAGGATTGGCCAGAAAGAGTAGAAGAAAATCTACTCAAAGTAATGTGCTGTGCCTATTCAGAAAGTAGGGATAGCTTTTCTTCACTTAGAAAAGTTCTGCTTTGCCTCACTGGGTAAAATGAATAGCAGTTAGGCACAATGGAGGAGCAGAAAGCTGGGAGGGCGGGCAGGGGCTGGACGGTATGTGTCTGGGAGGCTGTATTAAGGCCTTGGTATCCTAAGATGGGTTTTCAATCTTTGTTGAGCACCAGAATCACCTGCAGAGCTCATTCAAACATAAACTGATTGTTTCTGATTCAATAGGTCTGGGAGAGGCCCGAGAATTTGTATTTCTAACAAGTTTTCAGGTGACGATGATTTTGTTTTATGAATTGCTGTGCTAAGAATGATGGCTTGAAGTGATTATCAATTTACTGAGGATAATACTAGATCAACCAACATCTTCCTTGGGAAATTAATAAACCAAGAGAAAAACCCTAGAGGTATTGAATACAATAGAAAACTCTACAGTAGGGCCAGCCTCTTAATTAGTGGTTAAAGAAACTGGATTCCACATGGCTGACTTCAGTTCAAATCCCAGCCCTGTGGCTTGAAAAACATGCTAGGCACATGTGGGTCCCAAATTCCAACAAAATAAAGAAATAGAGGAGAAGGGATGGTGGTGAGACCATGCCCCATTGGGGATGTTTTCTCTCTCTTCTTCTCTCTCTCTGTCTCTGTCTCCCTCTCTTTGGTGAGTGCATGCACCCTTTGGTGATTAAAAATGGGGGGGGGGAGAAAACTCTATATCAGTGAGACTTTAGGATAGTGTCTCTCAAGTGTGAATCACAAACCATTTTCATCAGAACCACCTAGGACCTTGTTATGCAAAATGTGGTTCCCCGCAAGCAGTGTGGGCATCACTTGAGTGTTGGTTAGAAATGCAGAATCTCAGGCCCCACCGTAGATCTCCTGAATATGAGCCTGATTTTTGACAAGGTTCCTGGGTGACTTGCAGGCATGTTACATGTTGAGAAGCACTGCTCTAGTGGTGTTTGACGAGTCTCTAGCGCAGGTGTCCTTGGGGGTATGCTATTATTGCACACTAGCTCAGTCTGGTGTTGACATGAGTGTGATCATGAGCAGGGACCTTGCTGGGCACAGTGGCTCAAGCCTTCACAGTGCGTATGTTCCTGGAAGCAAAGCCGACAGGAAGGCAGGCAGTTTCAATGTGTATGTTGCCATCAACTTTGACAGTATCTCTCTGAAGATTAATATGGACATACATTTTAGCTTTGGGATGGCAGAGTGTCTAAGTTTTGGGAACAGATCATGGCTAAAAGAGGAACAAAGAGTAAGGAACATTTGAATTGGGCTTATAAAATGTGTAACCTAATCAGAATGCCCAGAACCACGTTACTTAGGGGGTAGAAAGTGAATGAAATAAAGTATGTTGGGATCTTGATTCCTGCCCAGCATTGCTAATAGTATTTCTTCTAAAAGCCCTTGAATAGTTTTTTGATGGTTTTATTGAGACATGTTGCATGCCATACAATTCATCTATTTGAAGTGTACAATTCAATTACATTTAGGATCCCCACAGACTAAGTTGACAGCATTTCATCATCCCCAAAGAAACTCTACAGCCATAGCAATCACTGCCCCCTTCCTTTCATCCACCAGCCCTAGACAATCGCTAACCTACTTTTTGTCTTTACATATTTGCCTGTTCTGGATATTTTATATAATAGAATTACACAATATGTGGTCTTTCGTGACTGACTTCTTTCACATAACAACCTTTTTAAGGTTTGTCCATGTTGTGGTATGTGTCAGCCCTTTGCTCCTTTTCGTTGCCAAATAATATTTCATTATATGGACTACTTTTGTTTACCCACTCCTCAGGAGATGGATATTTGAGTGCTTTTGGTGAACAAAGCTGCCATACATGTTCATCTGCATATATTGTTGCAAGGAGGTGTGTTTTAATTTTTCTTGAGTATATATCCAGGAATGAAACTGCTGGGTCATATGGTAACTCCAGGTTTAACCTTTCTGTGAATGATCGGACTATTTCCAAACTGGATGCATTATTTTACATCTTCATCAGTAAAGCACTGTGTGGTGCAGGTCATTGAAGCTCTGCACTCCCACTCCCTTGACCTATGCATCTCTTCCATTTGGCTCTTCCTGAGTTGCATCCTTTATAATCAATTAGTAATAAGTAAAGAACATTCCTGAATTCTGTGAGTCATTCTTGGAATTATTAAACCCAAAGAGGTGGTTGTGGAAACTCCTGAATTTTCACTTGGTTCATCAAAAGTATAGGTACCAGCCTCAGACTTATGACTGGTGTCCAAAGTGGGGGAAGTCTTGTGGGAGCCCTTTAATCTCACCAATATTCTTCCTCCCTGGGTGGATTCTAGATCTGCTTTTATTGACAAGTGGCTTAACCCTGTTGGCATCACATTCTGATAGGCCACCACCTTCCTTCCAGTCCTAGGTCATCTGGGAAGTGGCAAAGGATTCGATACAGAAAGTAAACGTTCAGTTCTGCAGCTGGCTAGGGGAGTTTCATGGGCACAACTTTTCTTGAGGACAGTCTGCCCATTTGACTTTATAGCCTTACATTTTGGGAATTTATCCTAAGAAAATGATCTGATATGTGGGTCGAGCTTTAAGTGAAATGATATTTATTGCAGTGTTACTTATATTAGAAAAAAAACTGTTGAAAATTATAGGATTGTTAACATTACAGGATTGATCAAGTGAATTTCAGCATATTAGCATCTCCTTATGATAGAATACCATGTAACCGCCAAATCCAATAAAGAACTTAAGTCCGTGAGCAAATGCATGATATGTTAAGCCAATATTATATTCCTTTAAAATATAATATCATCTAAATGATATCAAACAAGCTCTACTAAAAGGACTGAAAAGACATAAGTCAATACAAAAGAGTGTGACCCCAGATGGCAGGATAATTGGTGTTTGAACTCTTTTTCTTATATTTTTAGTCGGCATTTTCTGATTTTTCTGTAAGGATGCAGTCAGTGTGTCTAATCTCTAGGGTAAAAACCAGAAGAGCAAGAAACAGAGTTCTCCTTTTATAATCAAAAAAGTTAATAAAAAAATTCCTCAGCAGTGCATTCCACATCAATTGAGTTAGACTCTCATCTTAGTGCTGCACAGAGAGGAGAGGGAGTGAGAGTTTATGGGCTGCATTGATTTTGCACTCTTTGTCTTGCTTGCTTGTAACCTGTAAACCATTCGGGGTTACACTTGTGGCAATCCTCTTCTATGTGCTGTGGGAGGTACAAATCAAAGGGTGGGCCCCTGAGACAAGGACTGCTTGCTCTGTCAGGGGCATGCTTGGGGGGGAAGGAGTGTTAGAACTAATTCCCCAATATGGATTCAGCAGGAGTGAAGGGCCACATGTATCTTTCAAGTCTGGAGAATATGGACAGTTGGTCTTAAATTGCTGCCCAGTACAATGGGGTCTTGGAAATTTTTTTCTAAGGCCGTCCCATGCAGCCTGTGGCTTCTTTGGAGGGCCAGGTTCCTCAAACACCAGTCCTAGCAGAAGAGCAAACTTGGGGCAATGTGTTGTACATCTCCTTTTTCGGCACTCTCTTCATGAAGGCCCAAGACTCGTCTTTGAGATCCCATGGGCTCCCTTTTCCTCGTTACGTCACTTGGCCTGACAGCTTCAGCAGCATCCCTGGACCACGTGCTCTTGAACCTCCTCCAATGTACATGTCCAGAGCCCTGCGTCTTCAGTATTTCCCATCTTGGCCAATCTAGCAAACTTAATGGTGGTTCTAGAAAAATGGGCACACAAACTGTTCTCCCTTCCCAGATAATGCTAGAATCTGCATTGATTTTGTGGTCCAGGGCACCATGACAGGCTGGAAAAGCAAGAGGAGCTGTCCAGGCTCCAGAACCCCCTTCAAGGTTTTGTACAGGCAGGTTGACTGCTCCTTGTTGTGTAGCCACTCATAAGGAGGCATTGTACACTTCCCAAGAGACCAACACATCATGGGATTCCAGGCTTTTCTCCTTGACAATCCATCTTTCATCACTTCTGGAAAACTATTTGCCTTCTTCCACCCTTAACTTTTTTCTCCCTTTTTAAAAAAAGTTTATTCATTTCTTTTATGAATGAGAGAGACAAGAGAGAGAGAGAGAGAGACATCCCTAACAGGGTTATTAATTTCTTCCATGAATGAGAGAGACGAGAGAGAGAGGCTCCACAGTTCACTCTCAGCTTCACCCAGCCCCAGATCATGGGCATGTGTACAGCTGCTATGTTCAGGGAGATACCTGGATATGAACTCGGAACTGTCCCATGTAGTTCATTCTTGTAGAGTGTGGCATAAATGTTGCGCTGTGGTCTGGCCTCCCTCTTTTAACTTTTTAGAAGATATAATACTTTTGAGTAGGTTCCACTTTAAAAATGATAAAGGCAGGGAGAGCAAAAGTCTCTGGCCCTTCTCTGTTTCCCATCTGCTGAGTTCACTCCCTTCCCAACAAAGAGGATGGGGGTAGAGCCAATGGCTCCAGATGGCTACTCAGTGCTCTCACTCCATTTATGAAACGGTCCATTTTTCTCCACTGAGTGAGAGTCTATCATAATGTCCCATGTGTATTTGGAGCTATTGCTGGGCTTTGTATTTCCTTACACTGTCTGTCTGTCTATTACATGCCAGCACCACTGAAAAGCGAGGGCAGTCAGCAGCTCTTTAAACCAAGAGAAAGGGAGGCAGTTTTCTTTTTGTCACCCTGTTCCAGGCTTCACTTTCCTTCTCCTTTTAGATTTAATGTTGATTCTAATAATAATATCCTTCACAGTGACATAAATTATTCTCCCTTTGTCGATAAAGAGAATAAGAAACACGTTTATGTGGCTTGCTCAAGGTCGCCTAGCTAGTAGGTAGAAGAGCAAGGGGCTATAAACCCAGGTAGGAGGACCCCCAGGGCCAGCATCTGACTACCACGCTCTACTCTTTTTTAGAATGCTAGTGTAATTAGTATCAATAGCTGCTGGTTATCGAGAGCTATCTGCCAGGCATTGTGTTGAGTCTCTTTCACACAGTGTCATATTTAACTTCCTCTCCATGATGACCCTATCAGGTAGATATGATCATCTGGGAGGAGATAACCCTTTTATCTTAGAGGGGTTATCTAAATTGCTAAAGGCCACCTAGCTGCTCTATGTGGCTCCACAAACCATGGTTTATATTATGCTGCTTTATAAACTCTTATTTCATTATCACATTCTTTCTCATTGTTTGCATGTCACTTCCTTTTTCAGTCACAAT
This sequence comes from Tupaia tana, assembly GCA_026018925.1. Lineage (NCBI taxonomy): Eukaryota > Metazoa > Chordata > Mammalia > Scandentia > Tupaiidae > Tupaia > Tupaia tana. The sequence continues at coordinate 110,901,626 of JAKSZU010000001.1, read as the reverse complement.
TCTCAAGCATTTCCCAAAGGCACAGAGGCAGAGGTGGGCAGAGTATAGCGCTCCTTACAATTCTCTCTTCTCTGAAGTCCTGAGGCAGTTCACTCTTCTGACACTTTTTTGCTTTCCTTAGCTTTGAAATGATCTGAAACAGCATGTAAATCCAGGGCTGGGACTTTGTCTTCTAAGGTTATGAGTAAATGTGTTGCTGTTAAGACAGCTGATAGGAAAACCTACCTTAGGGAAAAGAAGGTATAAAAGGGTGAGTGGGGGGCCAGCAGGTGGTGTGGTGGTTAAGGGTGCTGGATTCCCACATGGCTGACCATGATTTGAGTCCTGGGACCTGGTGGCCTGCCTTCTTACTTTCTCTCTCTCTCTCTGGCTCTGTCCCTCTCTGGTCAAATTAAAATGAATAAATGAATTTAAAAAAAGGGTGAGTGGTTAATGGAGGACCCTAAGACCCAAACAGAGAAGCTTAGACTTTATGGGATAGGCACCAGAGACCCATGGAAGATTCTTGAAATACAAGACATCAAAATGGTGTTTAAGAAAAAGTAGTTGTAGCTCATGTGCATTCTATGTAATTCTTGCAAAGAAAGAAAAGAACCAGGGCAACTAACTATTCAACACAATTAACATTGTTTGTAAAGACTTTGATCTTTGGGGGCACTTTACTTTGCCTATTCCTTTATATCATCTGGATCTGGCTCCATGTTGTTTAAAGTAGTCAGATCCCACATGGCCAACACCATGGTTCAAATTCCAGATCCAGCAGCTTGAGAAACACACTGTGTGTGTGTGTGTGTGTGTGTGTGTGTGTGTGTGTGTGCCCCAAATCCTGAAATGGAAAATGGATTGTGGCATGATCATGCCCCTTTGGGGTACTTTCTTGCTCTCTCTTTCTGTTTCTCTCTGGGGAGTGCCTGTGGTCTCTAGCCAATTAAAACAAGAACTAACTAAGAAAAAAAAAATATCATCTGAATATCTCAAACCACATTATTTCTCTCTGTAGATCAGGGATTTTTGCATTCTAAGAGTCTAGAAGGTCAGGGAAAGGCTTTATCATTTAGGTGAATATCTTTATTCCAAAGACTAGGAAGAACTTTAAACAGATTAAAGAACTCTTAATTCAGGGGCAAAGGTCCTTCACAGTTGGGCTTCTGCCTTATCTCTCTGGCTGCCACGTTTTTCCTTTTTACACTTAGTTATCGACCCTCTGTCCAAAGTTAACATTTCTGTCCCCAAATGTTTATGCTCCATTTCACCCCAGGGAAGTTTTCTAAAATAATTTTTGGTCCTTCTTGTCTAACACTTCCTGAAGTTTTGGCTGAGATGATACCTCCTCAAAGAAACCCCTATGCCCTCTAAGGTGCTCTTTCTGTGACTTTCCACCGCATCCAGTCATCTCCCAGCCATTTCCGCTGACTCTATCATGGTCTGATAACTTGCTTTTCCTCTAATCTCCTAATGGTGAAGACTAATGTCTCAGCTGTCCCTGGGCTTGGCATTCAGTTGTCCAGAAAATGCTGGCTTATGAATAATGAAGGAACACTGCCATGGCCTAGCTGTCCCCATCTGTTGCACCAGTTGACCAGTCAGTGACTCTTGGCTTCTTAAGACTCTTCATTGTTGTCCTAACAAGAAAACCTTTGCTCTAAGTCAGAGGCAGAGGAACTCTTTCCTTCTCTTTAGAAAGCCCTTTCTTTATGGATCCTTAACCTCATGCTCCTAGGTTTTGGTTCTCTCAAAGAGCCCTATCCTCCCCACTGGTGTGCCCTTCCTAAGCTCCTTTCCTTGGGCCTGTAAATGGAAAGGCAATGCTGTTACCTGCCATGTGACTTCTGAAGCTACCAGGCTGCACCCTGTCTAACTTTCCACCTTTTCCTTGAACCTCTGTCTTCTGAGGCACCAGCAGGGGTTCCTTCACCAGCTTCCCAAAGCCATGACTCCTCCTCATCTTATTAAGACTTTGCTCCATCTCTTGGTTAATTATTCCCTTCCTTTGACTTCCATGATTATTCAACATTTGGTTTTTCTCCTCTTCTGTTTTCTTCTCAAGTTGGTACTTGTCCACCCACTTCTTAAATAAAGATTTCCCCAAGTATGTGTTTTAAATCTGTTGTTCCTTTCACTTTGAGTACACCCTCTCTCCAGAGAGTGCTCCTCTTCAGGGAGTGTCACCCAAGGCCTCAGAATGGATAGTGTGCCCAGGTGGCTGAAGAATCCTAGGAAATGCTGGTAAATTATTTGGAAGTCCGAACACAGGAGGTGTTCTTAGACATCACATTAGCCTTTGTGACCTAAGATCAGAATCTCCTCACCTGGGCCAGCCTTATGGCATGGTGGTTAAGGGAGCTGGATCCCATATGGCCCACTATGTAGTTCACGTCCTAGACTCAGTAGCTTGCTGGGCACATATGTGGTCAAATATCCTGAAAGAAGAATGGAGGAGAAGGGTCAGCAATGTGGCCATCCTCTCTGGAGGGTGATTTCTCTCTTTCTGTTGAGTTCACCCATAGTTAAAAAAAAAAAAAAAAAAAAAAAAAAAAAAAGGAAAAAAAATCTCCTCATCCCTTAGGGTAATAGACAGGGCCTTAGGCATCTTTCAGAGGGCATCTGGACGGAGTGAGGTCCATGAACATGCCCACAATCTTGCTGTATGGCCATCCATAACTTACCTTTTTGTTGTTGCTGTTAGAGTTTTTTGCTATGGAGTATGTGCACTCACCAGAGACACAGAGATAGAGAGAAAGTGAGAAACCACCCCCTAGGGGTGATGCCATGCTGCAATCCCTTCTTCTCCATTCTCTTTTTGGGACTTTGGGCACACACACACATGCACCCAGTGTGAGTTTCAGTATGCTGGATCTGAGATTAAAACCGTGGTAGACTATGTGGGAGTCCAGCACCTTAACCACTACGCCACCTGCTGGTCCCTCCACAACTAATTTATTCCCTGGATATCTACTTGGGCTGACTCAATTGAAGGACTATCAATGCCCATTGAGTTCAAGGGCTCGGGGAGCAGCTGGAGGAGCTGGTGTTCTAGGTGCCCATGGAGCAGTTAGGAGGACCCATATTCTAGGTGTCCATAAAACAGCAGTAAGGTTCCATTTCTGAAGGATTCCATGTCCACAGAGCAACAGAAGGCAACAGAGTTTCAGGTATATATAGAGCAGCTAAAGAAAGCCATGTTCTGGGAGCCCATCAAGTAGCTTAAAGAGCAACCTTCCAAGTGCCCAGGGATCAGGGTATGTTGTTCAAGGTGTGTGCCACTCAGGATGTCCTGGTGGGCACAACTCCAAATGTTTTCACATTGCCAGATAGTTATTTTTGCACTCTGTATGTTTTAGGAACGTCCAGATCAGTCATATGCAGGCTTACCATTCTAATAATTCATGTGCCTCTGCAAATGTACATGTGGATCAACGTATTGAAATACTTTGTATGAAAAATTGGATTAAATTTGAAATGTTTACATTATCACAAAAATGTCAATATTACTTGTTAATGAAAAAAAGAGTCATTAGTTATTCCAGTATAATTTTGATATAGACTTTCAAAGGGTTGTAAAAATGATTTAAATATTTGTGTCACCTCCTTACTGAACAAAGCTTCTTGTTGATGCAGATAATCAAGAATTTGAAGGGATGGTCATTCAAATGTGTTATCTAAAAATTACATGTAACCATTTCTAGCCTGTGACCCCCCAAAAGAATGAACACCTTTCCCTTATATAAAAACCTTGAATTTGTTTCATGGACACAAATTCTAGTTTTTCCATTGAAATATTTGAAAATATTTTATTTGTAAATTTTATATAATTCCAATATTTTAAACCTTTCTGAAACTTCGTTATTTTATTTTTCTTATCATAATGATAAGAAAATTGTAAATTTCTTTCAGTTTACCCTAGAGGTATGATATGAATGTTGTAATTTTTCTCCATATGCCATAATAAAACATGTTGAAAAGTTTTGGGGTATTTAAGGTATTTACATACAATTTTAAGTGTACAATTCAATACTTTTTTTTAAGTTTATTTATTCTTGAGTGATGGAGATAGAGACAGAGATAGAGATGGAGACAGTGTGTGTGGGGGGAGATGGGGAACCCCTGACAGGGGATCACCATGCCCTGATCTTCTCCTTTCCTCTACCCAGCTCACGGGCATGCCTGCAGGTACACCTGGCATGTTCAGGTCAACCCAGAATCCAAACTAGGGTCTTTTCCATATGACTGCAGTATTGGGCAGTGGCATTCCACCACTGGTGCCACCATGGCTGAGCCTAATTCAGTGATTTCTTAGTACACTTATTGAGTCCTGCAACTGTCAAGGTCTGGTTTGGAGACATTTTGTTTATCCCAATAAGACTGAAAGCCAATTTTGAAGGCATGTGAGAAGGCCTATGGGAAGGGGAGGGCAGACCTTTGGAGACTGAACAGCCAGAGGGCGAGTAAGTAGAGGTGCTGAAATCCTGGAAGAGTGCCCCATACCCCACGGACAGAAGGAAGACCAAGGAAGAGGCTGCTGCTCAGGGGAGGCATTTGTAGCTCAGCTCAAATATCCTGTCCTCCAGGGAGGATTTTCCAGCCTTAACAGCAGCCTGTTACCTCTTTTCCTGAGCTCCAGAGTCCACCTCTTACAGTGCAACAATTAGAGGCAGGTATTTGGTTCGTAGATCTGCTGTGTTGTGAATTCCTCCTTTCGTGACCCTAGAAGTTAGCCCTGTGGAACATAACTGGGCCTTGATCAATGTGTGTTCAATGAATAAATTATTTCCAGCCCTTAATCATTCCCTCTGAGACTGCTGAGCTGACCAGAGGCAAACATAGAGTTTCCCAAACAAATTACAGTTACCAGAGCAGAACCAGACACTTCAGTGCACGGGATGGCAGGGAGAGAGCAGAGCAGAGCAGGGCCAGAACTCTGGGTTCTTGCGTGGCTCTGCTTCCGAGCCTCTGTGCCTCCTGCCCTCACTGCTCCTCTCTGCTATTCCACTGGCTCCAAAGCGAGACTGCCAATCACGTGCTATTTCAATTGCCTTCCAGTGACAAACCCCCACAATTCCATTGGTGCCCCTCTCCCCAGTGTCCAGTGGATCTGCTTGCATTTGAAAGCACAGTTTCCAGAGAACAAGGAAGAAAGGCAATCAGAAGGGCCCTAGCCCCAGCTCTGAATGGGGACCAGGCATCACAGCATTTGCCCAGTCACCACCCAATCACCAGGGAAGACAGCAAGCAGATAAATCACCTTCCCAGCCTCCACTAGCAGGTGTATTGGCAAGATGGCTTCTTTGCGTGTAGAAAAAATGAAGAGGTGTAGTGCAGGCACATCAAGCTGTTTTTGAGCACGCTAAACAACCGCCCAGACTTGCAGCCCCCTTTTTAAAAGCAGAGTTACTTTACTAATAATAGAGCTCCATTATTCTTTATTGTCGACTCTCAACTCTGCCCCATATTTCCCCTTGGTGTTCTCCTGCTCACTAATCCATTTATCCTCTCCAAGAAACTTCCACTTAAAGGTGACATAAAATACAGCTGTGACACATGGGAGAGCTTTCTGGTGGTGACTCGAGCTAGCAAAGTGATTGTGGCGGACACAGAGAATCCTCTCCAGGCAATTTTTATTCTCACATGTCTCAAGTAGGTTTTGGGGTGAGGAGTGGGTGTTCCTTCCTATTTTTTCTTTTTTAATGACTGTGTGTATCTGTATGAGACAGAGATAAACAGGGGGAGAGAGAGAGAGAGAGAGAGAGAGAGAGAGAGAGAGAGAGAGAGAGCGCCTCAATGGGGTCTCATCACTCCATGATCCTCTTTCTCCCATCCTCTAGCTCCTTAGGCCCCAGGCACCGGCCTTCACACCCAGCGTATTTTCAGGCTGACCTGGGGGTCTCAACCTGCTGTTGGCATGTGGCTTCCAGCTTTGCCAGGCACTGTGTTCCCAGGGCACCACAGAGGCTGAGCTTGGAGCTGCCTTGATGCCCCGTAAAGGGACTTAATGAGGGCACCTGGCCTCTGCTCTGGGCTCCAGTTCCCAGCCCTTGGTGTAGGGGTTGGAGGGGCAGCTCCAAAGGGAGGCAGACTATCACCCTCTCTCCTATTCCCAGAGTATTTCAGAACTAGTTTGGGCACCTTGGGACAGATTGGACCAGACTACAGTTTTCCTGTCTAATCACGTTGTTAATTAACATAACAAATCTTCCCAGCTGGTGGTTGCGGTTTGCTTCTTATTCCCCACCTCTCCCCCAACACTAATTAGTGCAAAAGCGGGGAGCAAATCTTCAAGCATTGATTCGCCTTTGTAGTAGTGATTATTTTGGGAACAACCCAACCCCCTCTAAGCGGATAAACTCCCCCCACACCCTGAGTTTAAACCACAAGCTTCCTCTCGCATAGATCTTTGGCTTTGCTAGGCCAGGATGGGGAACCCAATTATTGAAGAGAATAATACCACATTTGTCTCCTCTGGTTTTAAAAGACAAAAGGGATTGTGGGTAGGGAAGAGGAGACAACACCTCAAAAGGATTTGACTCATTTAAAGGTGTTGGTTCCACTTCTTTTAAAAAAGTTGACCCTCTAAAGGTGAAAACCTAGTCTGAGTGTCAAGTAAGCATCTGGAAGGAGGCTCTGCTAACACCTAGCCCTTGTGAAGTGGCTGTCTACAACTGACCGCTCTTGGCCTGGAAGCCTCCCACCCTCCTGGGCCTTACAGGGCTTGCCATACAGCAGGGGCTGATGTGTGTCCCTGCCACGGGATCACATCCAACCACACTTGGAGAGGCTCTGAGCAGAAGGTAGAGGGACTTGTGCCAAGGGCAGAGGCAGACTTCAAACCCAGGTCTCTGGGTCTTTGCTTGGGCTCTTGCCCATAGACCACACTACATCTGTGGCCGGTTAGACACCTAGTAAGACCATAGCAGAATAGGAATATTTGGCCTTCTCACTGGTCAGTATTTTACAGAGTAGATAGGTGGAAGACTTTGTCTATTATGTCTTTTTTTCCTTCTTATTATATCTGTTCCATCGTTGGAGGATAATCTCCTTTATTTTTTGTCAATCTTTATTCCTTCATACCCTCTCCCAAAACACACATACACAAAGCTTTATCATTTTACTTTCTCCCCATTTTTTCTCACACTGCTCAGTCTGGTATTAGGGGTTGTGAGGGTCTCTGAGGAAATGAGCAGTAATTAATTAGCAATGTCTATCTACCCTGGAGTGGGGGAGAGGGCATGCTATGTATCTACCAAACAAGATATGTGTCTACTGTCTCCATCTTTAAAAAAATGTAATTATGGGACCAGCAGTTAGTGTAATGGCTATGATGCTTGACTCCCATGTAGTCAATGGCGGTTCAAGTCCGGACCCGGTGTCTTAAACTCACACTGGGCGCGTGGGGCGTGTGTGCCCAAGATCCCGAGAGGAGAATGGAGGAGAAGGGATTGCGGCGTGGCCATCACCCCTGGGGGGTGATTTCTCGCTTTCTGTCTCTGTCTCTCTCTGTCTTACTGGCGTGCGCACATGCCCTATAGCAAAAACCTCTCCAAAAAAAAATTGTAATTATGGCAAAATACACATAACATTAAATTTATCTTAACCTAGTTTAAGTGCACAGTTCTGTAGTATCAAGTACATTCACAGTTATTTAACCAATCTCCAGAACTCTTTTCATCTTGCAAATTTGAGACGCTATGAAATGACGACTCTCCATTTCTCTTCTCAGCCACTGGTAACCATTATATTGAGTTGTCGGAAAAGTCATGATGTGTTTTTGTACAGAAAAACAGAAAAACACATAAGTTTTCTGATGACCCCAAGACTTTCTGCCTCTATGAATTTGACTGTTTTAGTTACCTCATGTAAGTACAATCTTGTAGTATTTGCCTTTTTGTGACTGGATTGTCTCAGTAGCATAATGTCCTGAAGGTTCATCCATGCTGTAGCCGGTGTCAAAATGTTCTTCCTTTTAAAGTCTGAATACTATTTCACTGGAGGTATAGGCCACGTTTGTTTTTGTGTTTACCCATTGGTGAACACTTGCGTTGCTTCCCTCTCTTACTACTGTGAATAATGTTATATGAACATGTGCATACTCCTATCTGATCCTTTTCTAAAAGAAAACTTTCCAACAATTCAGAGACCCAACCCAGAGGTTTTACACCATGGATGTATTAGAGCTACTGGAACAGCTTTAAAAAAATATTGTTCCCTGATCCACCATCCCAGTTAAATCTCAGTGACTGGGGTAGAGGCTGTTCATCTTTCTCAGCTCAGTGCAGCTCACAAATTGGAGGTGCTTTTTAAGAATACAGATTTTTTGGAGATGATGATTCATTTGGTCAAGAATGAAGCCTATAAATATGTACTTTTAAAACAGAGCCTGAAGATATTCTCCATTTTGGTCATTTTAGAAATTGCTATCTAAATGATTGATTAAAGGCTACTCTAACCTCCCCAAAATCTTTATTCTTGGATCATAAATGGCCTCAAACTGTTTTCTAATTGCTTTTATGTATTTTGGTCTTAGGTCCCCACCTGACTAGTAAATTAATAAAACTGTAGAATTTCCAAACTCCAAGGGGCCTCAGGAGCCATACAGTATGTTCAGCCAAAACCAAATAGTAGTTGATCACAGAGCTGGGTCTAGAAGCAGTTCAAAACTCAGTCAACCAAAATTTAAAATGTTGTTCTCTCCCAGTACCAAGGCAAGCCAGTCTTTACTTTTAAATAAGACCGGAAGCGATTCCATTGTTCTGGTGAGAGATTTTTAATGCTCATTTTATACTTTCTGGTGCTCTGAGAAACTCCTGCCCATCAGTGACTGGCACGGCATTCATTACATGTGAGGAATCTGAAGAGTGACCCCGATGACAAAATGGTCTCAGAGCCTGGGAGTTTTCAGCATAAACTGAGTAGACCCGAGGTCTAGGTGACCAGGTCACTGACTTGCTTTTTGGTCAGGTTCAAGTACACATTGTGCATTAGACCCTGGTCAGTAAGTGACTTGCAGAGTCGTATCTGCAAAATGGGTATAATTATGTTCCCTTCACTGGGTCATGAATTATAAGAACATGCATTAATGGAACATTGTGTACCAATTTCTGTGCCAAATGGGTCACATGGATTATTTGACAGGGCTATGTGGAAACTAAAGCTTGAAAATGTAAGTGACTTGTCTAAGGTGACCTAGCGAGCAAGTAGCAAGGTTCAGATTCAAAGTCGTTCTGAGTTCTTAGCCTATTCTCTTGAAATCTGGGCTGTTTCATAATGATGGGAAGGGGTGATGTCAGCAACATGCTCAGCGTGGTGTTAAGTTCATTAGAGAAGCTCAGTAAATTGCAGTTATCATCATCATCCTCATCCTCATTATCATCAAGGCAACAACTAACCCTTTATAGCTCTTATCATGGTGCCAGGCACTGTTTTGAGCACTTAATATATTATTTGCAAAACAATCCTATGATGTAGTACTATTATTACAGATTTTATAGATGAGGAAATTGAGGCATGAAAAAGATACAGTTCCTAAAGTTATATAGCTAGTAAGTGGCAGATTTGAACTAGAAAGTCTGGCTTTAAACTTAGTGCTGTTAATCAGTACACTTTGCTACTTTCTACATAATAAATGGTAAATATTAATACTAATGATTAAATGACTATTAAATGATTATTAATGAGGGTCTCAGTTTCTTTCAACACAATATGGGCAATATTTTTCTGCATACTTTCCTGAAGGCATACTATTAAGATTGAAAAATAAATGTGATAATAGATTCGTCTTTTTGAAGTCTCCCCTTCTGCCCTCTCAAAATTCTTGTATGGGTCAATCTAATACTAATTCATAGCATCTGAATTCTTAGTCATATGGAAAGTGACCTCTGGGAAGGAAAGTTCATGGGTCACTACATTTTTAAGCTGAAAGGAATCTTTGGGATTCTCTAAATCTGAAGTCTCTAAAATAAAGTGCTTGCACCCTTCAGGATATACAAGGTTACCCATCAGAGTTGGGAAAGAAAATGTTAGTATAAAACAAAAGAAGCGAAGGGCCACAGTGACCTTCCTGCTGCTAAGTCTAGTGGATCCTCCCAGATATTAGCATAGTGACGGCTGTGCTCCAGCACTGTCCGCTGACCCCCCCTTCTTAAAGCAATCATCCCCCTTGGCTGAGTGAGGTCGTATTCTCATCGCCTTCTCCCTCTCCTTCTCTGGCTGCTTTTTCACAGTTTCCTTTAAATATTTCCCATTCTTTTGCACTACATTTTAAAAAGTTAAAAAAAGGTTAATAAATGGACTGGCCTGGTATCCCTGCTGGCTGTGTGCATTGGAAGGTCACCGAGGTGGGGTGGAGGTTCTCCAGCATGGGCAGAGCTGACTCTTTGGTGTAGGGCAAGAAAGGCAGCCCCGGGAGGCAGTCAGCATTATGCATGCAGTGTGAGCTGAACTGTATTTCACAGAAAGATCCGTTGAAGTCCTAACCCCCAGTACCTCTGACCCTATTTGAAAATAGGATCATTACATATGCATTTGGCCAAGATGAGGTCATAATGAAGTAGAGTGGGTCCCTATCCAATATGACTGGTGTCCTTAAAGAGGGGAGACACAGAACACAGACTCATGAGGAGAAGAGAGCCATGTGATGATGGAAACGGAGACTGGAGGACTGGAGTGAAGTATCTACAAGTCAAGGATTACTCAAGCCAAGGTTGGCTGGCAAACAACAGAGTGAGAGAGGCGATAAGAGATTCTTCCCCACAGGTTTTAGAGGGAGCATGGTCCTGCCAACACACTAATTTCAGACTGCTAGCCTCCAGAACAGTGAAACAATGACTTTCCATTGTTTTGTGGTACTTTCATGGCAGCACTGGGAAAGTAGTACGTATGGCTACTTAGGGAGATTTACAAAGTCTATTTCCCTGTTTGATTGAAGCTAGTCTGCACAAAGTGGACACTCTGTTAAGATACCACCATTGGGACCAGCAGGTGGTGTGGTGGTTAAGGTGCTGGACATTCCCACATGACTGACCATGGTTCAAGTCCCGAACCTGGTGGCTTGCTTTCTCACTTTCCCTCTGTGTGTGTGTGTGTGTGTGTGTGTGTGTGTGTGTGTGGTCAAATTAAAATAAATGAATAGATAAAATTAAATAAATAACTATTTTTTAAAAAGACACCACCATTTAACAATCACACCTCTACTGCAAGTGCAGGTTTGTGATGGGGTGAGGTAGTTTTGTCCCTCCCCATTGCCCCCTTCAAAGGAAATACAAGACAATTTCTTAAACTAGATAAGTCAGTCAAACAGCTCTTGAAATGACCAAGTTTGATTTATCGATTGTCATCTGAGAAATCAGTTTTACCCAATTCATATTATGCCTTGAGGTATTAGCTGATGATAGTATCAAGCCATCTCAAGTGAAAGGAAATTTAATATTCTTATTTCATCTTTATCTCATCTTTTTTATGTATTTAAATTTTATGCTTTTTAATAATACTTTCCGTGTTTATTCATTAAAGCACATATATATGGCTTATAAATGAATGGATGAAAATGTCCATATAGGGCTGGCCTATTAGCCTAGTGGTAAGGGAGCTGGATCTGACATGGCTGGTAACGGCTGGAAACCTGGCCTCAGCAGCCTGGGAGGTGCACTGGGTGTGTACATGAATGCCTGAAGTCCTGGTGGATGCAGAAGTGAAGGAAAGTGAAGTGACCATGGCCTATTGGAGGGCCTCTCCCTCTCTCTCCCTCGCACTCTCTCTTTCCTTCTCTCTCTCTCCATCGCCCTCCCTGTCTCTCCATCGCCCTCCCTCTCTCTTCCCCCTTCCTATCTCTTTCTCTGTCTCTGTGGCACACACATCCTCTCTGATAGTTAAAAATATTTTAATTTTTTTTTATATATTGGCAATATGTATTCATTTAAGAAGTTGGAGACCCCGATCTAGTCAATATCACCCACCTTATTATGTACAAGGAACCAGGTCCTCAGTAGTATGTGACTTATTTACCAAAGTTGGAATATGAACCTGGTTTTTCTGACACCAGGCCAGGATCAAACCTCAGTAGCACGTTTTCTCCCTCAAAGATGTAGTGTGATGCACATTTCGCTTTATGTTAGCATCATGGGACCTTGGGCAACTCTGAACGTGGAGCTCTTATTCAGCAAGCCTTGTGATGAGCGGAGGTGTTCTAATAGCTTAGGCAACTGTGGGCTTGTCTCGCGCCACTAGTGTGGGAGACTACTGTGTGACCTTGGGGCAAGTGATGTAACTTCTCTGATCCTTACTTTGCTCATTTATAAGATGTAAATAATTGTATTTATGTTATTGGGCTGTTATAAAGAATAAATTATGTAACGTCAGTGCAAACCATAACTCCTTACAGTGTAGCAGTAATAGTCCTAGTTAATGTTGCTGCTATGATGTGCTTCTCCTATTTGGAGGAGATTCCTGGGGATGGACGGATATGTTTGTCTGGCTGGCCACGTGTTCACAGAGGTGATATCGAATGTGACACCCCAGCCAAGCGAGTCCAGCAATTGCTTCTGTGGGCCTAGAACGCTGCCCTTTTTTAAGTAAGAGAAAGTAGATTTCAGGCTTAGATTTTTGTGTGACAGAATCTAGCCAGAAAGGCATAACATCACCTCATTTTCAATTTATTGATTGATGTTTATCTTCTCTTTATGACAAGTAATGCTGATTTTCTATTTGTGCTAATGACATTTTTGCTTTCAAAATGAACTTTTCAGGAGCTGGAGTAGCATGGCAGCACAATGTGACACTCTGTCAGGCAATCCCAAATCAGAAGGTCCCCACTCAAGTCTAGAGACCTCCCTAAGTACTCTGGATACACACTTGCCCCTGACTGGGACAGGGTGGAGCCTGGGCAAGAATGTGGTATTGGGTTCCTGTTAAGGATAGTACTTCTTTCTCTCTCTATCTCACTCATGGAAGAAATAACATTTAAAAATTATATAAGGTAACAAAATGACTCAAAATACGGGTAACATTCCATATTAATTCAATTACATTTTTCTGGTTGCATTTAGTTTTTTTTTTTTTTTTTTAATTCCATTGCCAATAGTTACTTTGTTAACCTCTGGCTATCCAGCATCATTAATGTACACCACCATCAGCCCAATAATGTTTTCCATTTAACAACCAATTTCTTTTTTTTCTTTTTTAAGAGAGATTTTTGCTATAAAGCATGTGTGTTTTCCAGAGAGACGGAGAGAGCCAGAGAGACAGAAAGCGAGAAATCACTCCCCTCTCCTCTGCCAGGGAGGATGGCCACGCCACAGTCCCTTCTCCTCCATTCTCCTCTTGGGATCTTGGCCATGCACATACATGCACCCAGTGTGAGGTTTAAGCTACCAGGTCAGGTACTCAAACCACGGCTGACTATGTGGGAGTTCAGTGACATAACCATTATGCCATCTGTTGGTCCCAACAATAACCAATTTCTTTTAGAAATAAATGAACTTTAAAAAAATAATTTTTAAGTAAGAAAAGAAGAATCAATGGAAATAAAAATTTAAATTAATAATAGTCCAGTTGATATTTGAATATGGAGGAAAATCATGGCACTTGATATGGAAGTGACCAAAAGACTGTTAGCTCAGTGATCTTCAAATTATTTGTTTGAGGGACCAGCAGTTAGCATAATGGCTATGTCGCTGAACTCCCATGTAGTCGACCGTGGTTCGAATCCCGGACTCAGTGGCTCAAACTCATGCTGGGTGCATGTGCGTGAGTGCCCAAGATCCCGAGAAGAGAATGGAAGAGAAGGGATTGTGGTGTGGCCATCTTCCCTGGGGGGTGATTTCTCGCTTTCTGTCTCTCTCTGTCTTTCTGGCGAGCGCATGCGCCCTATAGCAAAAAACCTCTCCAACAAAGTATTTGTTTGAAAACTCCCAAAATATTTTGGAAAAAATTTAAATTATCTTGCATATTTTAAAGGTGACACCTAAAGATTTTCAGTGTTAGATTTAAAAAGTTGCAAAGGATATAATCTCCCTTCAACTTTTGCAATGCAAATTTCAAGTCTACAGAAAAGATGAAAGAATAGTACAATGACTTCTCCTATGCCCTTCACCTACAGTCAATAGTTGTTAACGTTTCACAATATTGCTCTATCTTCCTCCTTTTTTTTTTTTTTTGCATGTGATGAGCTGTTTCAAAGGCAGCTGCAGACATTCTGACATTTATTCCTAATACTTTAGTATGCACTTCCTAAGAATAAGGACATTCACCTAAATACCTTCCCCTTATCTAAGATAATTAGCATAGTGCAAAGTGTGCAACTTTTGCCATATTCTAAATATTAACATTTAAAAATAAACCTTTCACATTATTCTTTTAAATTTATTTGATGGAATCTAAATACCATAAAGCTTTAATGTCCACCACTGTCCATTAATAAATATATAACCATGTTCTTCTTTAGTCTTTCAACACTTTATGTCTTTCTTTTCTTAAACTTACAAATCTTTTCTGCTTGCTCCACAAAATCTAATCCTAATATATAGTTGTTTATGCTTGAAAGTTTTTTTTATTGATCCTTTCTTCTAAAATAACTAAAAAGATCCATTCATTAAAATTGAATCCTTTTTCTTTATATCCTGTGATTATAAAATTCTAAGTCTTAAAATGTTCTTGTTTGGGTTACTGTTACAATTATTATTAGTACACAAATACACTATTAGTACACTATTGATCATAGCATCATAATAACATAATAATTTTGATATTAGTCATAAAATGTAAAATGGGTTTTTAAAATATATCCACTAAATGATGTGATTGGGGGTTTAATAAATAGTTATTATATTCATGGATTAATATTACTTACTGCTTGAAAGAGACAGTATGCACTGTCAATTCTATTCATATTTTTGATAGACAAATTAAAAATGTATATATAAAATAAATAGTAATGTAAAAAGTTTTGTTATACTTATATCATATACTGATATAGTGCAAAATTATTTTAATAACTTTAATAATGACACATCACTTGAAAACACAGTTAGTTCCTGCTTCAATTTTATTAAAAGCAATGAATTAGAAATTACCTAAATTGCAAAAGATTTGTTATCCAGCTGTTAGACTTATTCACTCTCATAATTTATTGGAATGATGTTGAAAAGTATTCATCAATCTTTATCAAATTATTATTTATACCTTCTTTTTACTTGAAAGTGTGATCTTTTGAGCCAGCAGGTGGCAAGGAGGTTAGGTTGGCTGGATCTCATATGGCCAACTGCACTGTTCAAGTCTCGGACCCAGAGACTAGAAAACATGCTGGGTGTGTGTGTTTGCAGGCCCCAAATCCTGAGAAGAGACTGGGAGAGCAAGGATTAAGGTGGGGTGATTTCTCACTTTCCCTCTCTCGCCATTTTCTCTGTCTGTCTCTCTCCAATGAGTGAACAGGCTCTATAGAAAACTATAAAAAATAAAAATAAAAACTCATCTTTAATCTGATATAAATGATTGAGAAAATATAAATATTGGTCATGGCAATACATGCAGCATACTTGGCAATATTTGTTTCCAATGTAAAGGTTTTCAATATATTTACAGGAAATCATGTAGTTGTGGCTTGTAATTTATGGAAAACGTCTGCCATACGCAAGCCTATCAGCCCCAGCTACTTGTTTACTGCCATAAACCATTAGCCTCATTTTCCAATTCAGGTGTACATTTCTGTGGCAAGTCTCTAATGTCTGGTTCTAACTCTAGAAAGAGAGCTAAGTGGGACAGGGAACTTCACTGGGAGCTTGTTTCCTGGTGAAATAAGGCCTGAGCAGCATCTCTGGCTTTGTTCCTGCATCAGCAGTTTACTTTCTTTGATGCTGGTTGTGGGTAGAAGAGGAGAGGACTTGAAGTAGAAATGGTGAGCATCTGAGCGTCTGGGTGGTGGTGCCGTAGTAAAACACGACATTCTGATGTTCTGTGAGGCTGACCGGCATGGAAAGGTCTGGGTTCACACTGAGAGACTTCCCAGGGTATGCTGGGTGCTTGCCTGCCTTGATCCAGGGCTGGCTGAGGCTGGGCATGGGTCATGGTGTACGGACCTTGTGGGGGTGGTATCTCTCTCTGTCCCTGTCTCCTCTGTTTCTTTCTCTCCTTCTCATGGGAGAAATAAATAAACTTAAAAGAGAAATTCTGAGAGTTTGAATTTAGAACTTCCAAATATGCCCAGATGCCTTGTCTCTAACCCCACAGTTTGCCCTCAACAGAGCGTATATGATACCAAGAAAGACAGGCAGCCTGCTAGGTACCTTGCCTTGACACCATTTTCCACCTTTCCTTGTTCAGGGCCTGAACAACCCCTGGGGCTGCTCTCTAAAAGGAGGCAGACTGGGTGGAGGGTTGGCACTTGCTGTCATGTGAGCTGTGGTGTGAATGGGACTACGGAGGTGAGAGGGAGCCAGTGGGGCTGCAAGAAGCCTTTACCATCCAGGTGGCCACAGGGAGGGCCAGTGTGATGAGAAGTGGAGATGGCAGTAGGAAACCTAAAACTGATTTTCATAAAATTATCCATGGCTCAGGATCCCCTGGGGAAGTGGCTAATTCCCTAGATGCACCTACTCCAGATGAAGCCTTTTGTGCCTATGAACTGCCTTTGCTGTAGCCCAGGTGGAGGATAGAGTGGGTGGAGGGGGTACCAGTGAGTGTCTGCTCATCCTGGTGCATGGAGCTGTGGCCTCCAGACCACTTTGGCCAATCTAGGGAAGCCTTGGATCACATCCTCCATTGGAGAAACTTCCATGTGGCCTGCAGGATAAAGTGAGGAGTTCCAGGCTGTCTGGTTGGCTTTTCCATAGTGACTAAAAAAGCCCTTTGTTCATTCAGTAAAACTTTTTGCTTTTTTAATTAATCTATTATTTTTTTAAAAATAATTATTTTATTTAACTTTATTTATTTTTATTTAAATTTGACCAGATAGGGACAAGGGGGGGGAGAGAGAGAGAGAGAGAGAGAGAGAGAGAGAGAGAGAGAGAGATGGAAAATAAGAAAACAGGCCACCAGGTCCAGGACTTGAACCGTGGTTGCCCATATGGGAATCCAGTGCTGTTAACCACCACACCACCTACTGGTCCCAAAACTTTTTGCCTTTTCCTTAATTTCCATTTATTTCTCCCAGGAGTGAGAGAAACAGAGAGACAGCATGCCTAACAGGGTCCTGGCTCTCTTACCCAACCCCAGCCTCAGCCAGCCCCAGAGTGCAGGCATACACTCACCTGGTATACCCAACAAGGTGTCCAGACATGACCATAGAACCTTCCTATGTAGGTCAGGCTTGCAGAGCATTATGTTTTACAGCTGTGCCATTTAGGGAAAGCTTTGGGCTCTTCTATTTTCTTGGGAAACTGTCAAGCAAATCATTAACATTTGATCAAAAACTTCCTGTTGTACATGATAAATACATTTTTGTCAATTAAAAATTTTGGGGGGACCAGCAGATGACATAATGATTAAGTCACTGGACTCTCACATAGTGGACAGTGGTTTGAGTCTCAGACTGGGTGCCTTAGAACTCATGCTAGGTGCATGTACTTGTGTGCCCAAAATTCCAAGAGGAGAATGGAGGAAAAGGGATTGTGGCACAGTCATCCTCCCTGGGGGGTGATTTCTTGCTTTATGTCTCTGTCTTTCCAGTGAGTGAATGTACCCTGTAGCAAAAAAATCTCCCCTTTAAAAAGAAAATATTTTTTTTTTTTGGAGAGGTTTTTGCTATAGGGTGCGTGCGCTTGCCAGACAGACACAGAGAGACACAGAGACAGAAAGCGAGAAATCACCTTCCAGGGGGGATGGTCACGCTGCAATCCCTTCTCCTCCATTCTCCTCTTGGAATCTTGGGCATGTACGCACACGTGCCCAGCGTGAGTTTTAAACCACCAGGTCCGGGACGCGAACCGCGGTCGACTACGTGGGAGTCCAGTGACATAGCCATTACGCTAACTGCTGGTTCCCAAGAAAAGATTTTTTTTTTAATGACTAGTCATAGTTGGTAATCCATTTCAGTTCTGAGCTGAAGAATGTGGAAATATGGTGAAATAAGTAAGAAAGAAGGAAGATTGTTTAGCATTTAAAACAACAACAACAACAACAATATGGACCAGCATATGGCATAGTGGTTAAGGTGCTGAAGTCCCACACGGCCAACTGAGGTTCAAGTGCTAGACCTGATGGTTTGCTTTCTTACTTTCTCTTTCTCTCTCTGTCTCTCTCTATCTTTCTGGTGAGTGCTTGTGCCCTATAGAAAATTTTAAAAAATTAAATTAAATAAACAATTATTTAAAAATAACTAAAAACAAACAAAAGAATATAGTGCATATAAAACATTTAACAGACACAACAATGAAAAGTGATCTGTTGAGGATGATTTACACGGTAATGTCTTTGACTTGATTGACATGCAATGAGTGTATGCTTTGAAAAAACATATTATGCTACAAAGATGGACAATGATCACAAGCAGATAAGAAATCATACAATTAAAAAAAGGCAAAAAAAGAAAATCTCAAAAAACATTTGATTGAGACCCAAGCCTCTGTGGGACACAGGACGATCATGAATATTTTCCCTCTTAGAGTGAGATTTTCTATTACGTTTGGTGAACTGTTGGTGTGTGGTAATCTATTGTGAGCCTCACTGAATCAGCTGTGTTCCTCAATCTGGGCTTTTCAGAACACAAAGGGGAGCCTCTGGTGTGTCCCCTCTTGCCTTGCCACTCCATTCTAGTCATCGTCAGGGAGTTTGGGTCCAAGAAAGGCCATAAAGCTGTGCCGTTAGAGCGATTTGCTCAGTTTGAATTCATGATTTGATTACACTTGTTATTACTCATTATTCAGTAAGACTTTTTAGATATGTAAAAATCAGTGCATTTTACCTGCTCACCCCAAATGCCAATTTTTCATGAAAATTAAAGCAGCAATGTCACACAGTGGTGATTGGCTGGAGCTAAGAAGAGGCTGTCCTGACCCCACTTCCATCTTCGGACCTTTGGGCCAAGGAACACTGAGACACGGCTCCCTGCCCCAGCTTCAGCCCCAGGACCCCCAAGCCAGAGACCCCTCTCTTTGTCAGCCAGGTACACTGTTTTTTTCTCCTTCTCCTCTTCTTTCATTTGTAAATTTCTCTCTTCTTCTTACTACATAGGATCACCCTCAGCCCTATGGCCACCCCCACTTCCATCTTCTGACCCCTAGTGAAATTGTGTGCTGCACTAGCATGCGGCGCATGACTTTTTCTTTATTCTCCTTATTATTTTCTTCCCACTTACTTTGTCTTCTCTTCCTTCATCTCTGCCCTCCCTGGTGGTCTAGATAGGTCTAGAATTACAGTTCTAAAATACTCTAGTATTTTAAGACTCTCTGGGATCCTCTCATTTACTGAACCACCTGTTAATAAGGAGATACATTTCTTTGTACACCTGAAGAGAATACTCCTCCTTGGATCACACTGCTCAACATAACAGAAGAGAGACTTCTGCAGTCTCCATTCTGCAGTAAAAGGGAAACACACTTGCTCCTGTTTGAGGAAATGTTCTCTTAAAAGGTATTCCAAAGGGAACTCATCTCCCAATGGTTAAAAGTAGGAGAAGAACCTCAGGTCTGAATAAAGGAGGAAATATGTCTCCATCAAAAGAACACTGTGACTCCCTTCCATTTCTTGAAAAAATAGAGGACGTTACCAAAATGTCTGAGAAAGAATTTAGAATATTCATGGTGAACAAATTCTTTGAGCTGGGACAGAAAAGAGACAATGAACTACAGGAGATGAGAAAGTCCTTCCATGATATGAAGGAAGAAATGGACACACTAAGAAAGAATCAGATGGGGGACCAGCAGTTAGCGTAATGGCTATGTCGCTGGACTCCCACGTAGTCGACCGTGGTTCGAGTCCCGGACCTGGTGGCTTAAACTCATGCCGGGCGCATGTGTGTGCGTGCCCAAGATCCCAAGAGGAGAATGGAGGAGAAGGGACTGCGGCGTGGCCATCCCCCCTGGGGGGTGATTTCTCACTTTCTATCTCTCTGTCTCTCTCTGTCTGTCTGGCGAGCGCATGCGCCCTATAGCAAAAACCTCTCCAAAAAATAAATAAATAAATAAATAAATAAAATAAATAAAAGGAGTTTATAAAAAAAAAAGAATCAGATGGAACTATTACAGGTGAAGTCTGTAATACAGGAAATCAAAAACTCTCTTGAAAGTATTAAAAAGTCGATTAGACCATGCTGAAGATTGAATCTCTCATGTAAAAGATAAAACTTCTGACCTAGAGAAAACCACCCAAAAGACAGAGAAAATAACAAATAAACAAAATACCAAACAACAAAAATGAGGATAACATATGAGAAATACTGGATTCACTAGACACCCTAACATCCGAATAATTGTTATCCCAGAAGATGAAGAAACTAACAAGGGCATGGAAAATCTATTCCATGAAATATTAGAAGAAAATTTCCCAAGTCTACAGAGGCACTCAAGCATTCAGACCCAAGAAATACAAAGGACCCCAAATAGAGTCAACCTAAGAAGATCTTCCCCAAGGCATATATTAGCCAAACCGGCAAAGACCACAGATAAAGATAAGATACTAAAACTGGCAAGAGAGAAGTGACAAGTGACTTACAAAGATCATACCATCAGGCTAACACCTGACTTCGCAATGGAAACAATGCAAGCAAGAAAAGAATAGGAAGATGTATTGAAGGTGTTAAGAGAGAAACAATTTGAACAAAGATTATTGTATCCTGCAAGATTATCCTTCACATGGTAATGAAAGATTAAAATCTTCTCAGACAAACAAAACCTGAAAGAATTTGCCAACACCAGGCCAGCTCTCCAAGAAACCCTGAAGGAAGTACTGTTCCAGGAAAACTAAAGAAGTAATAGCCAGAAACAAAGGAGTAAAAGGCAACTAAGACAATGGCCAACTTAAACGTCAGGACAGGTCCAGTAACATCGATAATAGCATTGAATGAGAATGGATTAAATTCTCCAATCAAGAGACGCAGACTGGCTGAATCGATTAAAAATCAAAAACCCTTTATCTGTTGCCTACAGGAAACCCACTTCATGGATAAAGACATACATAGATTGAAAGTGGAGGGTTGGAAAAAGGGTTTCCATACAAGTGGAAACCAAAAAAGAGCTGGAGTTGCAATACTAATTTCTGACAAAATAGGCTTTAAAACAAAAACTGTTTGAAGAGGCAAAGAAAGTCACTATATTGTAGTAAAAGGGTCACTTACAGCAGTTGGCGTATTGGTTATGTTGCTGGACTCCCATGTAGTCCACCGCGGTTCATGTCCCAGACCCCGTGGCTTAAAACTCATGCCGGGAACCAGCAGTTAGCGTAATGGCTATGTCGCTGGACTCCCACGTAGTCGACCGTGGTTCGAGTCCCGGACGCGGTGGCTTAAACTCATGCCGGGCGCGTGTGCGTGCGTGCCCAAGATCCCGAGAGGAGAATGGAGGAGAAGGGATTGCAGCGTAGCCATCCCCCCTGGGGGGTGATTTCCTGCTTTCTATCTCTCCGTCTCTCTCTGTCTGTCTGGTGAGCGCACACACCCTATAGCAAAAACCTCTCAAAAAATAAATAAATAAATAAACTCATGCCGGGTGCATGTGTGTGCATGCCCAAGATCCCAAGAGGAGAATGGAGGAGAAGGGATTGTGGCGTGGCCATCCCCCCTGGGGGGTGATTTCTCACTTTCTGTCTCTCTGTCTCTCTCTGTCTGTCTGGCAAGCACATGAGCCCTATAGCGAAAACCACCCCCCCATAAAAAAAAGTAAAAGGGTCACTTGATCAAGAAGATATAATGCTTATTAATATCTATGCGCCTAATACAGGAGCACCCAAATATGTGAAGGAAAGACTGGTAGGTCTAAAAGGGGAGATAGACTGCAACACATTAATTGTTGGAGACCTCAACACTGCACTATGCCCTCTGGACAGATCATCTAGACAACAAATAGGTAAAGAGATAAAGAATCTAAATGATACCATAAATCAAATGGACTTAACAGACATCTATAGAACTTTCCATCCAAAACCCACAAGATACACTCTTTTTTTCACCCCCATATGGAACCTTCTCGAAGATTGACCATATCATAGGGCACAAAGCATGTCTCTATGGATTCAAAGGCATAGAAACTACCTCCAGCATCTCCGACTGTGATGGAATTAAACTTGAGTTTAATTTCAAGAGAAATCCTCAAAAATTCTCAAATACGTGGAAACTAAATAACCTACTCCTGAATGACTACACAACTACTGAAGAAATAAAGACTGAAATCAAAAGGTTAATGGAAGCCAATGACAATGAGGATACGAGTTTCCATAATCTTTGGGATACTGCTAAAGCAGTCATAAGAGGGAAGTTCATAGCAATTAGTGCACATAAGAGGAACATGGAAAGAAGACAAACGGATCACCTATCATCATGCCTCACAGAATTGGAAAAGCAACAGCAAGAAGATCCAAAAAACTCCAGGAGAAAGGAAATAATAAAGATACGAGCAGAAATAAATGAAATAGAAAATAAACGAACTATATAGAAAATAAATGAAAGTAAAAGCTGGTTCTTTGAAATGATAAAATTGATACACCACTAGTGAGACTTATTAAGAAGAAGAAAGGAACCAGATGAATCAGATCTGCAATGAAACAGGCAAAATAACAACAGACATAATAGAAATACAAAACATTATTAGAGGATACTATGAACATCTGTATGCCAAGAAACAAGATAATCTGGATGAGATGGGCAAATTCCTGGGCATGTATAATCTACCTAGACTGAGCCAGGAGGATATAGAAAGTCTGAATAGGTCCCTAACAAGCCAGGATATTGAATCAGTAATAAATAACCTCCCAACAAAGAAAAGCCCTAGCCCTGATGGATTAACCTCTGAATTCTACAAAACTTTCAAAGAAGAGTTAAACCCCATTCTGCTCAAGTTATTTTTAAAGATTCAAAAGGGTGAATCTCTCCCTAATTCATTCTATGAAGCCTCTATCACCCTTATCCTTAAAACAGATAAGGGCAGGACAAGGAAGGAAAACTATAGATCAATATTCCTGATGAATATAGACGCAAAGATTCTCAACAAGATACTAGCAAATCGTACAACTTATAAAAAAGGTTATACATCATGATCAGGTAGGTTTTATTCGAGAAATGCAAGGTTGATTCAATATACACAAAACCATAATTGTAACACACCATATTAATAGGAAGAAAGATAAAAACCATATGGTCATATCAATTGATGCAGAAAAAGCATTTGATAAGATACAACATCACTTCATGATCAAAACTCTCAGCAAAATCAGCATAGAAGGGTCATTTCTCAACACAATAAAAGCTATTTATGAAAAACCCATAGTGAACATCATCCTCAATGGAGAAAAGCTGAAAGCTTTTCCACTAAAAATGTGTACAAGACAAGGATGCCCACTTTCTCCACTCCTCTTCAATGTAGTACTGGAAGTCATGGCCAACGCAATCAGAAAAGAAGAAAAAATAAAAGGCATTCAAATAGGAAAAGAAGAGTTGAAACTCTCTCTATTTGCAGATAACATGATGTATACACAGAAGACCCGATGGTTTCCATGAAAAAATTTCTGGAAGTAATACATGAATACAGTAAAGTTGCAGGATACAAAATTAATATCCAGAAATCTATAGCATTTCTAGATATGAACAACAGGCAGACTGAGATAGACCTGAAAAAAGTTGTCCCATTTACCATAGCCACAAAAAGTATAAGATACTTAGGGATATATCTAACCAAAGAAGTTAAAGATCTCTACAAGGAAAATTATGAGAAGATAAAAAAAGAAATTGAAAAGTACACAAAAAAAGTGGAAGGATATCCCATGTTCCTGGATTGGAAGAATTAATATAATCAAAATGGCAATTCTACTCAAATTAATCTACATATTTAATGCAATGCCAATCAAAGTACCAAACACATTCTTCACAGATCTAGGAAAGACAATCATAAAGTTTGTCTGGAATCATAAAAGACCTCGTATTGCCAAAGCAATTCTGCACAAGAAGAGTGGAGTGGGTAGCATCTCACTCCCTGACCCAAAAATATACTACAAAGCTGTGGTGATCAAAACAGCATGGTAGTGGCACAAAAACAGACAGGTGGACCAGTGGAACAGAAGAGAGTCCTCAGAAATAAATTCCCGAACATACAGTCAACTGATTTTTGACAAAGGGTACCAGCCAATCCAGTGGGAAAAGGAAAACCTCTTCAGCAAATGGTGCTGGCAAAACTGGATCTCCACTTGCAGAAAGATGAATCTGAACCCCTACCTCTCACTTCTGACAAAAATAAAGTCAAGGTGGATCAAAGATCTAAATCTAGGACCCCAAACTATAAAACTGCTCCTGGAAAACACCGGGAAAACTGTGGGAGACATTGGGGTAGGGAAAGACTTCTTAAATAAGACTCCCAATGCACAGTCAATAATCCCCAAAATAGACAAGTGGAATTATATCAGACTAAGAAGTTTCTGCATGGCAAAAGTCATAGAAATTAGTGTGAATAGACAACCCTCAGAATGGGAAAATATTTTTGTAAACTATGCATCAGATAAGGGACTGATAACCAGAATTCACAAGGAACTCAAGCAGCTGTTCCAGAAAAAGACAATCAATCCTATTAAAAGATGGGAGAATGAGCTGAGAAAACCACTCTCTAAAGATGACATGCGAATAGTTAAAAGACTATGAAAAAATGCTCAACACCCCTCTTTGTAAGAGAAATGCAGATGAAAACAACAATGAGATACCACCTAACCCCAGTCAGAATGTCTAAGATTAAAAAAACAAAAACCGGGATCAGCAGTTAGTGTAATGGCTATGTTGCTGGAATCCCATGTAGTCGATCGCGGTTCGCGTCCCAGACCCGGTGGCTTAAAACTCATGCCGGATGCGTGTGCGTGCGTGCCAAAGATCTCAAGAGGAGAATGGAGGAGAAGGGATTGTGGCATGGCCATCCCCCCGGGGGGTGATTTCTCACTTTCTGTCTCTCTGTCTCTCTCTCTCTGTCTGGCTAACGCATGTGCCCTATAGCAAAAAACAAACAAACAAAAAACCTCTCTCAAAAGAAAATCTACAAATAGAACTACCATATGATCCAGCAATCCCACTCCTTGGTATCTACACAAAGGACAGAAGAATACATAATTGGAAAAGTGCTTGCACATTGGTGTTTATTGTGGCACTACTCACAATTGCTAAGTCATGGAAACAACCCAAATGCCCATGAACAGCTGAATATATAGAGAAACTGTGGCACATATACTCAATGGAATACTATTCAGCCATAAAAAACAACAAAACCCTGGCTTTTGACAGGAAGTGGATGAATATGGAAGACTTACTGCTGAGTGAAGCAAGTCAGGCTATGAAGGAGAGGCATTGTATGTCTCTACTCAATATATACCGAGTGTCCACACTCTATGACTGAAACTAACTGACTAAAGGATATAGAAACACAGTATATAGAGTAAATACCAGATACAGTGTGTGTGACAGAGGAGGGTCTGAGGAAGGACATTTGAAGGAGGGACAGGGAGGCAAAGCATTAATGGCACAAAGAGGTGTGGTATCATCTGTTGAAGATACTTTGTAGTTTTATCAACTGTACTAGGGAGTAATGTTCACCTGTTGAAATATCCACTTTGTAAGATAAATAATAATGTGATTGAATGTATGGAAGAAAATGAAATGAAAAAATTTAATTAATAAAAAGGAAAAAAAAGAGAGATAAAAGAGGCGATGTTGGGTTATAAGTGTCACAATGTATTTTTAGTTTTTTTTCTTTTCTATGGAAAAATGTGTTATGACTTTTTAGACAGCCCAATAATATTGCCTCAGTATTACCAAAAGTAAATAAATACTTGAGTTAAAAAAAAAAGAATCTGTTCTTATAAGGTGGCAACTTGAGCTCTCTGGTTTGCCATAGTCCTCACTCCTCTAAGGTTGAGATTTCCTGTCTGTATCTTGTAAGCTTTTAGATTTTGACCTCTACACAAAAATTTATTGAGGCAGTTTATTCATTTTGTCATTGAACATTAGTGGAACATCTATGATGGCTAGCCATACTCACAAAGTCCCTGTCCCCTTAGAGCTGACATCCTAGGGTGAGAAGACAGGTGACAGGCAAATAAACAAATTGTGGAATACCTTAGAAGGTGATAGTTCCGTAAAGAAAATAAAGTAGGGAAGGAGATAGCAAATGTGAATGGGTGCACTTTTAAAATAGGATATACAGGGGCCAAGAAAGTGGCATAGTGGTTGAGGTGCTGAACTCCCACATGGGTGATGGTGGTTTGAGTACTGGATCTAGGGCTTGAAAAATCACACTGGGTGCAAGTGCATGCATTCCCAAAATCCCAAAAGAACAGAGGAGAAGGAATTGCAGCAGGCTCATCCTCCCGGGGAGTGGTGATTTCTCACTTTGTCTCTTTCTGTCTCTCTCTGTCTCTCCAGCAAGCACACATGCCCTATAGAAAAAAGAAATCTCTCTCAGAGAGAGAGAGAGAGAGAGAGAGAAAGAGGAGAGAGAGAGAGAGAATATACAAGGATATGGGCTAGCTCAGACATTTAAATCAAGACTTGAAGCAGGTGAAGAAATGGCTTGGAAAGAGCATTCTAGGCAGAGGGAACAGTAAGTGCGAAGACCCTGAGGCAGTGGGAAGTTAGGACAGTAGTGCAGTTGTAGAAAGACCTGCAGATGGGGAGACAGACACTGCTGTGTGCTCTAGATGAGTCAATAGCCCCACCTGAGCTTCACCTTTTTCATATGAAAATAGGCTGGCAGGTGGCATGGTGATTAAGGGCGCTGGACTCCCACGTGGCTGACGGCAGTTTGAGTCCCAGACCTGGAGGCTTGCTTTCTCACTCTCTCTCTCTCTTTCTCACTCTGTCCCTCTCTGGTCGAATTTAATAAAGAAAGAAAGAAAGAAAGAAAGAAAGAAAGAAAGAAAGAAAGAAAGAAAGAAAGAAAGAAAGAGAGAGAGAAAGAAAGAGAAAGAAAGAAAGAAAGAAAGAAAGTTAAATAAAATAATTCTTAAAAAAAAAAAGAGAGAAAGATTTCCATAATTCCCTTCAGGACTAACATTTGGCAATTCAATGGCAAAGACTCCTTTTAGGAGACCCTGGAGGCTGTTTGCCAATGTGGAGGTACTCGTGGTGCTTTTGTTACTTCTCTGAGCAGAATAGAATATGAGAAAGATTGCTGTTGCCAGGGACTTCTGTAATAAAGGCAAGAAGGGCCACGCTGGGGTGTACTAGCCGGGACGTGCACCCTGGTGCTCCCTAAGGGCTACATTTCCAGTGCCCCTGGGTGCAGGTAGGTCGGGAGTGAACAGCACCTATGAAGGCGATTGTTATCGTCTTTATTATGGTTCGGTGTTTGAGTGCTGCTATAGCTCTGACAGATGACAACAGATTCCTGGACACGACTGAGAAGAGATTATTTCTTATCTGATGGTTCTTTGTGTGTACTTGGGATGACCGAGGTTTTTAATACTGTAAAGTTAAGCAGCATTGTCTGTTTTATCCACCATCAGTTTAACTCGCTATTTACAGCACCATTCCATTTACTTTCCAGGTCTTAAAAAAAAAAACAAAATAAAACAAAACAAAACAATCATTGACAATTGGGCCTGATAACGTGGGAATATGAAAGTTGGAGGTACATATACATTTTCCACAGTCTTTGCATCCCTTCTAGGAAATCTTGAAGTTAACAACACTTTTTTTCTGCTTTAGACAGGTGAGACCCATGAGAATCATCTGTCATTATGGACAAGAGTTCTTTAATCATGTCATACCAAGAATTTGGACACAGCAGAGGGCTAAGTGCCTGGAGGGGTTACTTTTTAACTGGGGAGTTCTTAAATGTACACAGAGATTTGTATTCTGAGATTTGTCTGACTAATTGGAAGTGTTAATAATATCTCTACATTCTGGGAGATGATTGGGAGGTAAGGACCCAGTGGTTACCTTTGAGGGGTAGGTTAGGAATGGAGCAGAGAGGATGAGGAAGAAAGGGACATTAAGACAGTGAAGAGTCTGGGATTTTACCCTACTTGTAAGCCAGTGAATGAGTCTGATCCAGTTTCATGGCTGTTGGTAGATTCCTGGGTGAGAAACAAAAAACTTTCTTATTCCCTACAACAGTAATAGCCAGTGTCAGAATTCATACTAGTCCCTACACCCCATTCCCACAGGCAGATGTGGGGTGGGTAAGGTGACACCTGTACACTCTGGATTGTGCTACAGGAGAGGCACCCTGAACTTTAGGGCACTCACGTTTTTTATGCTAGGCAAGCATAGCTGCCCTTAGCTCCAGAGGGAGGCATCATCTTCTTTATGTGGGCAGCAAACAAATTTGCTTTAGCTTAAAAGGGAGGCACTGCCTTTATTGTCTAAGGCTGTTTTCTATACACACATCCTGAAAGAGATAGTCTGGAACTAAGGCAGTCAAATGCCTCTGCTTGTAATATGTGCAGAAATCCAACAGAGATGGGGATATGGTCTTCCAGTGAGAACTCAGACGTATTTTGGCCCTAAAAATGCAGCTTTTCCTCCATCCACCTTTGAGCTGTCTCCATCTTCTTTTATTTTTTAAGTTTATCTGTTTATTTCTTCTGAGAGGGAAAGACAGAGAGAGAGACCCTCAACAGTGTCGTCACACAGTGATCCATTCCCAGCCTCAGCCAACCAGATCATGGGCACTTGTGTTGAGGTAGGCCTTGAGATGCAAACCCAGTACCTTCCCATATGGGTCCAGCGTCATCACAGAGGGCCGTTACTGCTGAGTCATTGGCTGCTTTTATCTCAGACTTTTGATCATGGCAGCTTTCCCTCTCTGATTTCCAAGGAAGTCCAAGGAGATGCATTCCTGTCTGAGCTCAAAGCACTCCTCCTTGGATCGAAGCCTGAGAAGAATTATTAAAGTTCTCTTCAGTTCAGGGCCAGTGTCTCTCCTTCACTTTGCTGTTCACTACAGGGCAGTTGGACACTTTCACTATTGGGATGCTAATTTCATGTTATTTCTGACCTCAGTGGAGCAGCAGAATGTGGCTTGGATCAACCCCCCCTTGATCACGGCAGGATTTACATTTTAGGCAACTAAGATTCTGAAGAATTGTCTTCAAAGTCATTCAGTAAGAATGCAGTGGAACTCCAGTTTCAAGTCAGATCTCCAGAAATGGGGATTTTCTGTATGTTTTTGTATTTTCTAAACCAGAGTTCAGACTAGAGAATTTTTTTCTGACAGGTTTGACCAAGAAAGACGGAGGAGGAGACAAGGGGAAAGCTGGGGAAGGGTACTCATGTGTCCCTCAGCAGTCATCAGTACAGCAGTGTGTGAGAGGCTGCTAGTCACCATCTTCTCCTTTTCTAAGATAGAGAATGTATTGAATGGGAAAATTTGCCCAAATTTTATTTGATTTTTATTTATTTTTTAATTTATTTTAGAGGTTTTCGTTACAGGGTACGTGCGCTCGCCAGACAGACAGAGAGAGACAGAGAGATAGAAAGCGAGAAATCACCCCCCCAGGGGGGATGGCCACGCCGCGATCCCTTCTCCTCCATTCTCCTCTTGGGATCTTGGGCACGCACGCACACGCACCCGGGAGTTTTTTAAGCCACCGGGTCCAGGACTTGAACTGCAGTCTACTACATGAGAGTTCAGCGACACAGCCAGTACGCCAACTGCTGGTCCCCTGATTTTTAATTTTTTAAGCATATGTTTAAAATGGACAAATACAATTTGTATGCATTTATTGTGTTGGTGTTGGTTTGAAATATAAACATGTATGACTGAACGAATCTGATTAATACATGTATTGCCTCACATACTTATCCTTTAGTGAGATTAAGTATGTGGTAAGAATGCTTAATCTCTTAGCATTAAAAAGAAATCCAATTTAAAAAATACAACAACAACAAACTAGTCCCAGCTGCAGTGGTGCAAGCGGGAGGGTGCCGCTGAGCGATGGCTGCGATTGCATAGGAGGCCCAGGTTCAGTTCCCAGCCCAACCTACACAGGCTGGTCACGGTGGCACACGCCTGTGGTCCTAGCTGACTGGAAGGCTGAGGCAGGAGGATCATGGTGGAGAGAAACGTTGTCAAAAATACCTGTCTCCCTCTCTTTCTCCTTCTCTCCCTTCCCTCCTTTCCTCCAAACCAAACACCCTCCCCCTGCCCATGTTTTCTACTTTCCTTAAGCTCGGGTGGTCAAGGAGGCATGACTAGCAGTCATTCCCAGCAAAGGCCTTGTAAGGGGATTCCCCAGGCTGGCAGGAGGCCTTTTCCTTTTCCCTCCTCTCTTTGTCTGTCCTGGAACTTGGCTCAGATGACTGGAGCCACAGTGGTAGTCTTGCATAAGGAGACCCGGTAAATGAAATGTGAGATGAGGGTGCTGGAGCAGACAGGAGAAGCCTGTGCCATTGGTAACATCACCACGCAGTTGCTGCACCAGCCCTGGAGTGCCTGTTTCTGGGTTTCTTCAGTGTGAGAGAAAAATAGTCACTCCTTTGAAATTGTGTTGGCCGCTGTATTGTATAACACAGGAATGAAACATTTTAAAAAATTGCCAGAGGTCCCATGCATTTCTCCCGTGGAGAAACATACACACACACACACACATAGAAAGAGAGAGAGAGAAAGAGAGAGAGAGAGAGAGAACCCCAATGGGTGTGGTCAGGCCACAATCCTTTTCCCTCCACTCTTCATCCTGCTGGGATTTGGGGCATGCATACACATCTGGCATGTCTTTCAAGGTATTGGGGCTGGGATTCAAACCACAGTAGTGCATGCGAGATCTGGCTCCCTTAACCACTAGGCCTTGGAGCCAGCCCTGAATGAAACTCTTAACACATACTGGGTGCTCATTGATGCCTACCTGTGATGCCTGAATGTTCGTTATATCTGATCGAGGTCCTTAGTTGAAAGTAACAGAAACCTCGGTGACCTTTTGTGAAAAGGAATTAATTATCTTTCAGGAAGAGAGAAGAGGGACTGATGGGCACCAGATGGCCCTGTAAGGTCTTGGTGTCAGGCTCTGTATTGATCCTACGCCCCCATGGAAATAAACGGGCTCTGATCCCTTACCAGCCCTTCTGTCACTCTGTCATGTCAATGCCTCAGGGAAGTAAGCATTGGATTGGTTTTCCAGAGTCACATGACTGCTCTGAGCTAAGATCATATGTGCCTTTTGTGAGAGGAAGGACAGAGCAGAAGGAGCCTCCCAGGACCCTTCTGGCTTCCACTGTGGGAGGGCAGGGCCCTGGATGGATAGTCCCAGGGGACAGCATCCAGGGGTTACAGAGGCAATTCCGTAAGGAAACCAAAGTGCAGCTGGGAAGCTATACTGTGCTGAATGCCCACCCCCTGACCCCCACCAACAAAAGCTTCAGGGCCAGTCAGGGTTGCAGGGGAAATGCAGCATTCTGTGTTGCTGGACCCACATGGAAACATCCTGCGTTTGCGTCTCCAGGCCTCCCTGTGTACATCATGTGTGTGCGTGCCCATGCTCTGGGCTGGGCGAGATGGGGGTGGATCTCCAAGGGGCTTGTTGGAGATGCTACTTGTCCATCTCTTCTTGAAGAAATAGATAAACAAACATAAAACAATGTTCAGTGTAGCAGAGGCATTGGTACTTTCTGTGATGAGGTGAATTGGTCAAGATAAAAGCGAAGACTATCATACCATGGAAGCTTCAAGAATGAGCCTGTGTGCCGTATGTGGGGTACCAACTCATGATAACAGCAGAGCCTTGGGGAGGCCACATGGTCCATGTAAAAGCATCTAGCTGTCTCCAGTGTGTGTGGAGGTGAGCACTATTTCATGGTAAGCTCTGACACATTCACACCCCCAGTTTCCTCTTTCCTTTGGCTGGACGGCAGTTTCCAGTTCTCACTCATGAGCCCCACAATGTCGAGGGTCTGCAGGTGTCTCCTTAAGTGGGGGCAAGTCATCTTGTCCTGCTGGGGTGGGAGAACAGACCTCTTGAAGGGTCAGTGCCGTTCCCAGGGCTGTGGTGTGTGGTGAGCAGGAGCAGATTGCAATCTGTGGCTAAGGAGGGTGGAGATCATCAGTTAAGCAATGGCTGCTCCGAGCTGGCCCGGTGTGAAGGGGCTCACGAGGAGATGAACGGTGCGATGCTCTAGCCCAGAGAGTCACAGTTTGCAGGAAATATTTATGAGCTTGTCCACAAATGCAGAGGCTCAGAGACTTGGACTCTCAGGGTCCTCGCCAGACTTTGGTTTCTTTCTCTCTCTTTCTTTCTTTCTTTCTTTCTTTCTTCTTTCTTTCTTTCTTTCTTTCTTTCTTTCTTTCTTTCTTTCTTCTCTCTCTCTCTCTTTCTTTCTTTTCTTCTTTTTTTAGATTTATTTTTATTTTATTTATTCATTCATTTATTTTAATTTGACCAGAGAGAGAGAGAGACAGAGAGAGAGAGAGAGAAAGTGAGAAAGCAAGCTACCGGGTCCAGGACTTGAACTGTGGTCAGCCATGTGGGAGTGTCCAGCACCTTAAACACCACGCCATCTGCTGGTCTTCTTCTTCCTTCTTCCTTCTTCCTTCTTTCTTCTTTCTTCTTCTTCAGTTTATTATGTATATTTATTTATTTATTTCTGGGAGAGAAAGAGGGAAAGTGCGAGAGAGGTACCCCCAGTGGGCGTTTGTTGTCACAATCCACCCTCAGCCAGCCCTGGATCCTGGGCACATGTGTGCTCAGTGCATTAAGGGAGGTCTCTAGTCTTGAACACAGAACCTTCCCATGTGGGTCAATCTTGCAGAGCATTATGTTTTACCACTGCTTCACCATCCAGCCCCAAACTTCAGTTTCTTATTGCAACCATGTTTAATATATATCCCTGGGGAAGGATATCAGGAAGAAAGCAAAAGCTGTAAGCTTTCCTCTGCTTACAATGTTCCACTGGCTTCCAGGAGTCAACGGAATAAAATCCAACCTCTTCACTCTGGCCAGCGAGATCTTTCACGATCTGACCTGTTCTTCCTGTGTGTTCTCCTCTTTCCTTCGATCTCCCCCTGCTGCTTTAGCCCCTTTGATGTTTGTCAGTTTCTGAAAACTTATTCCTGACCCTGTGCATTTGCTGCCTGGGCGTGCTCTGCCCCAGACTGTGCTTATCCGAGTCCCCCTTGGCATTCAGCTATCAGTTCAGATGTTGCCTGCTCTGTGGGGGACCCTGAGCCCTACTGCCTGGCTTCCATTCTTGGCTCTACCCTGAGATGAGTGTATAATATTAAGCAAGAACTAACCTGCTCTATCTCATTTTTTCTCAGCAATACAAGGGGATCACGTCAGCCTATACCACATGATGGTGCCCTTTGTGCAAAATAATACACGGCAGCCTTGAGGATGATGCCAAGGCACGGTCAGTGCTACACCTGCGTTATTGTTATCAGTGACGCTGTGACACTGCCTGGCTTGTTTTTGTTATTGCACTAGTTAGCTAGAAATTATTTTGTTTGTGTATTCATTATCTATTTCCTCTAGACTATTGGCAGTTGAGTAATTAGAACTACATAGAACTGAGTTTGTCCCTGGATAGGTGAGAGTGGAGTGAAACCTCACTGATGGCATCTTCACGTGCCAGTGCTGGACCCTGGTCTCTCCCCCGGTGTGGTGAAAGGGTGGGGCCACCCCAGTGGTTCTGCTTGTGTCAGAATCAACTGAGGGCTTGCTAAAACCACAGACACCAGATAGAATCGCCATGAGATCCAGCAATTCCACTTTTGAGTGTTTATACCAAAGAACTGAAATAGGATCTCACAGTATTTACACATCCCATTCCTAGCATGACCCAAGATAGCAAGAAGGTGGAAGCCATCCACTTGTTCACTGGTAGATGAATGGACAAACGGAATGTGGTATCTCCAGGTATGAGCTGTTATTCGGACATAAAGAGGGAAGCGATCCCGTCCTGTGCTACAGCAGAACATAAACCCTGAGGGCATCACGCTAAGTACAATCAGCAGGTCACAAAAAGACAAATACCGTATGCTTACATGAGCGACCCAACTCGTAAAAGCAGAAAGTAGGATGGTGGTTATCAGGGCTGGAGGAAGGGCAAAAAGAGCAGTTGTTTTAATGAAGTTTCAGTTTTCCAAAATGAAAAAGTTCTGGAGATCTGCTTCATGATGATGTGAATATATTTCATATTAGTGAACTGTACACTTGAAAGTGATTAAGGTGGTAAATTTTATGTTTTTTTTTTAAATTAGAGTGAAAAAGAAATAAATTAATGTAGAAGATAACAATGCTGGATCTAGATTCTGAGTAAATATATTGGAAAAAGGGGCATTTACATTTTTTTAAAATCTCTGTGGGAGCTTCCGATAGCTCCAATGTTTAAGAACTGCTGGGACACATCATCTTTGTTTTTCTTTAGAGAGACGTTTGCTTTAGGGTGCGTGTAGTTGCTTATAAATGTGTGTGTGTATTATATATATATATAGAGAGAGAGAGAGAGAGAGAGAGACAGAGGGAGAGAGAGAGAGAGAGAGAGAGAGCGAGCAAGAAATCAGCCCCCAGGAGAGATGGCCATGCCGCAGTCTCTTAATCCCTTCTCATCCAGTCTCCTCTTAGGATTTTGGGCACGCATGCACACACCTGGCATAGTTTAAGCCACCGGGTCTAGGACTCGAACTGCGGTCGACTACGTGGGAGTCCAGCTATGTAACCATTATGGCATCTGCTGGTCCTGGGACACATCATCTTTAAAGACATTCTGATTTGCATTTCGGTATTTTAAAACTTGCACTATTCCTGATACAAAGCCTTAATTATATGGAGAAAAATGCTCCCAAATCCCTCTCAGGGATTCTCGTTAATTCTACAGAAGGAAGCTGCTTCTGTGTTCCCAACTCCACTGCCCTCTCAAGTGGAGGAGGTAATGTGTGGGAAGACGGCATTTGGAGGCAAACCGAATGTGTTTTACTCGCAGTGTCCACAAGGTGGCAGGCCAGGCACTTGCATTTGGGCGGCCAAGGCGAGCGCGATCCCCACTCCGGAGCGCCTGTGCAGTTCGCGGAAGCGTGTGGGGGACCCCGCGCCTTTGCACCGTTTGGGCTGGAGAGTCGGGGGCGTGGGCTGGAGGAAGGCATGGGATTCCCGCTGATGCCGGCTCTAGAGCTGAATCCTGGGGGTCGCTTTCCCCAGAGCAGAATGTGCTTGTTCTCAGGGGAGGGGTTTGAGCAGACTCGCCAGAGTGTGGGGTCTAGTCACCTTACCCTAAAGGCTCTGCGAGCCTCAGCAGGAGGCGGGCGTGTGAGTGTGTGCATGCGTGTGTGCCCACGCTGTTCTGTATTCCCCCCTCCGCCCCCCGAGAGACAGCAGTGTTTTGAGGGCATTTTCAAGTATATAGAAAGTCAAAGGCAGAATAGGAGATATTTTGTGCTGTTGGAAGACTGCAGTCACCACCACCAGTTGTTGGACATTAAAGAGCATGGCTGGGAGGCCCGCTTCCGGCGTCCTCCCCGGAGGGAGCACAGTCCATAGCAGCGAGCAACTCCCTGAGTGGTTTGTGCCAAAACGAGATGAAAAGTAGAGGACATGTTACGTGATTTTAGCGTGTTTTTTGTTAGGACTACAAGCTAGGATTGTAGTTTTCAGTAGGTATAAAATGTTGACGGGGGTCTCAGGCTCGGGGCTCCTGCAGACAGTGAGGAGAAGGGTGACGTGATAGGAGAGAGGCAGCTGATACAACCCGAAGAGCACGGGCTCGGGTTAGACTTGGAAGAATTCCAGCTTGGCCTCTGGCCAGCTCTAGGAGTTGGTACGAGTCCCTCCTGCTGTGCGAGGCTCAGTTCCCACATCTGTGTGATGGGGGCAAGAACGTTAACATCATGGGGTTGGGGTGGGTTGAACAGATGAAGTGTAAATTCATTCATTCATTGAATACACATGTGCTGAAGGCCTATATGCCAAGGATAGGCAGGGTTCTGAGGATGCCTCAGAAGACAGACACAGCCAGGTAGCAGACAGACCTGCTGAGGGACGTGTCAGTGCAGTGGAGAGGCAGGTGTGTCCGAGTGTCGTGGGAACGAGGAAGCAGCAGGGCACAGGCGTGGAGGCCTAGGGAGTGTGGGTGTGCAAGAAAGCTGCCAAGAGAGGCTGACAGATCAAACGGAGGCAGTGAGTGAAGTCTGGTGGGGAGGGAGGAAGAAGGTGGTGCAGGCCAAACACAATTGTAGGTTAGCACGTGTTGTGTTTGCCACTGTGAACAAAAATATTGACCATGATTTGAAAATGGTGAGATTTAGGAGCCAGTAGGTGGTGAGGTGGTTGGGACACTGGACTCTACATGGCTGATTGTGGTTCAAGTTCCAGACCTGGCGACTTTAAAACCATGCTGGGCGCATATTCATGCCTGGGCAAAATCCCAGGAGGAGAATGAAGGAGAAGGGATTGCAGAGTGGCCATCTCCCCTGGGAAATATTTCTGACTGTCGCTCTCTGTTGCGAGCACATGGCTTGTGGCGAGGACCTAGAAGAAAAAAATGGAGAGATCTGTGGGCCCGATGGTGGCACAACAGTCAAATGCGAGGCTCTGTGAGGCCAACCGCATAGGTTCTGGATTCACATTTGGAGACCGCTCTGAGTACACCAGTCATACCCGGGCCTGAGATCTGGGGCCGGCTGAGAGGGCAGGTAGATCACAGTGTTAGGACCCTGTTGGGGGCACTATCTCTCTGTCTCTCGCTGTCTCTCTCATTTACAAAGGAAATAAACTTCCTGGAAATGGAGAGATTTCACTTGGAATTCAGCTCCTCTGGAAACAAACTAGATTTAGATACACTGAGCCAATATTTACGCATGAAAGAGTGATTCGAAATGGTGGAAGCAGATGCCTTCTTTAGACAGAGGGTAGGCCACAGGCTCCACCAGGCCCTATTACATGCCCAACTCAACCTGCTCTCCTTGCTGACTCTCAGTCCTTGCCGGTGCTGGCCTGGAAGTGTGCAACCTGGACTCTAAAGTGTCTCACACAGCAGTCCACAGTGGGTCATGCCGTCATTCCCCGTCTCTCCTTGAGGGCTGGGATGTCCTCCCAGGCCACTGAGAAGAATGAAGGAGCCACGGATGTGCAGCCAGGATTCAGTTTTTTGGATCTTCTGCTTCATTTTGGTATCTTTTCACATTCAGAGTGAAGTTTTGGCTTTACCTAGGAACTGCAGAATGTCCGGGAGGCTGGCTGAAGCTGCACTTTGTATCCCAGGCTTTGATTGTCAGCCAGGGTTAGCTCATTTTAGAGAACCCCATGCAAATCCCTCTCCAAAGTACCATTTCCTCACAAATAATAGAGATCTATTGTTGGGAGGATGGTGAGCCTGTAGTTCTATAATAATAGCATTTTCTTGAAGGAAAATCACATCTCCACCGTGAGCACAGCTGAGAACATGAAACCTACTGTCGAGACATTCTAGTTAAAATAAAGCAGTCACCCACAAGAGGGGCCTCTCTCCATGGGGGTCTGTGGGAAGCCAGGTGAGAGGGGTTTGCATCTCCTGCTGAAAATGAGGCAGTAAAAACATCTGTGTATCCAAGGATGATTAAATCGATCATGGGGCTGTTAGGAAGCCCTAGACTTACCTTCCTAGTAGGAGGCAAAAGTGGATAATTCGTCACAAAAGAAGGTGGCGGCAGTGGGGTGTGGGTGGTAAAATCGAAGAGCAAGGGAGGAAAGAAGGCTTCATTGTAAAGTCTAAACTCACTTGAAAACTTGGAGGGACAAAACCACATGCAGAGATTTAGGGGCTCAATGGTGATGCCATTTGTAGGAGCCAGTGGGTCAATGTGGCTTTGCAGCCTCACGTGGGCTCCACCCTGAGCCAGGAACCCAGAGGTGGGAAGACAGTGGCTTGAAGGGGCCTTGAACCTGAGCATTTAGAGGGAGACAGAGTCCACCACCCTCAAAGTGGGAAGAGGCTGCCTTTGCCTCTCTTCTCATACATAAGTATTTTTTGGTTCCCATTGTATTAAAATACATTTTTATTCTACAAGTTATTAAATATTCACAGAAGTATAAGGATTAATGTAATCTAGTGGTTTCTGCATATTGGAATCACTTGCGATCTAAAAATTCCAAAGCTGAGACACTGCCCTTGAAGTCACTGTTTCTGAAGTGAGACACAGGCATCGGTACAGTTGAAGCTCCCTGTGGACCTATGTCCTCGACCCCTAGTTTTCCCACCACCTGCTCCTCCTAGATTATTTGAAAAACAATGCCAGACTTCATACTACTTCAACATGAGATGCTTCAACATACAATACGAACTTAAAAAAAAAAAAAAAAAAAGAAGAAACAAGCAGCTGCCAGTGGGTGGCATAGTGGTTAAGGTGCTGGACTTCCACATGGTCCTTGATGGCTCAAGACCCAAACTGAGTGGCTTGAAACTTATGCTGGGCATGTGTGCGTGTGTGCCCAAAATCGCGAGAGGAGAATGGAGGAGAAGGGATTGTGGCGTAGCTAGGGGATGATTTCTCACTTTCTCTCTCACTATCTTTCTCTGGTGAGTGCTCGTACCCTATGACAAAAACCTTAAAAATAAAATTAAAATAAGTAAACTTTAAAAAAAAGCAGAATAACATTATCATTTCACAAAAAAATTTTTTTTTTTTTTTTTGAGAGAGATTTTCGCTATAGGGCGTGTGCGCTCGCCAGACAGACAGAGAGAGACATAGAGACAGAAAGCGAGAAATCACCCCCCAGGGGGGATGGTCACACCGCAATCCCTTCTCCTCCATTCTCCTCTCGGGATCTTGGGCACGCACGCACACGCACCTGGCGTGAGTTTTAAGCCACTGGGTCCGGGACACGAACCGCGGTCGACTACGTGGGAGTCCAGCGACATAGCCATTA
The DNA here is from genome assembly GCA_026018925.1 of Tupaia tana. Classification (NCBI taxonomy): domain Eukaryota; kingdom Metazoa; phylum Chordata; class Mammalia; order Scandentia; family Tupaiidae; genus Tupaia; species Tupaia tana. The sequence continues at coordinate 110,862,692 of JAKSZU010000001.1, read as the reverse complement.
CGCTAACTGCTGGTTCCCACAAAAAATTTTTTTAAAGTGATTTCTTATCATCTAATACTTTGTCTTCGCTTAGTTTAGCTTTTGAGACATTTCTTTCTCTTCTTTAATTTTAACTGGATTCCCAAGGGACAAATAACGATTTTTCTGCCCTGTGGAGTTGGTGAAAGTGGCATGCTAAGCTCTGATTACCTACCCCTTCTCCAGGATGACCAGAATTTCTGAATCCCTTTGGGGCAGCCCTGCCCATGTTTAAGGGTACAGGTCAGTCATACAAGCAAAAGGTGTTGGTACAGTCATTCAGTCACTGTCACTGTTGACTGGGAGACTCCCATATGTTCAGGCTCTGTGTTAGGTGCTGGGGGACAACTGGGTGTGTCCTTGTCATCATTATATACTGTTTAGCACATAGTAAAGACTCAAGAAATCCTCAGTTCACTGATGGAAATGTATGTTTTTGTTACCATTAATAGTGGAATGGCCTGTTGCTGATATATCAAATCTGGATTTGCAGTGCCACTTTTTAGAGCATGTGTGCGCATCACTGCCACATCATACCTCTCTACACAATGATCTGTGAACGTTTTTTCTTCTTTTAAATAATTTTCACTACGATATCACATGGTCTCTGATGTGCGATGAAATAGCATGGTAGAGTTACATCTTAGTAGCAGGGAGCAAGGAAAGCCCGAGTAGTTGAAATGCAAACACTCCGTCTAAGCCTCATTCTAGCCAGGCAGCTGTCTCTTCTACGGAATCCTTTCAAAGGAGTGCTAGCATATGGCAGAAATTGATTGGTTTGAAACTGACCTTCTTTTATTTCCTTTGCCCAGACTCTAAGTGAAACACTTAGAAACAAAACAATAAAATGTTCAGAAGGCACAGAGGTAGCCTCAGAAGGAAGAAAGTGGAATCGCATGGACTGAATATATTTATTTATTTATTTATTTATTTAGGACAGGTTTTTGCTATAGGGTGCGTGTGCTCGCTGGAAGGACACAGACAGAGAGATAGAAAGTGAGAAATCACCGGCCAGGGGGGATGGCCACACCGCAATCCCTTCTCCTCCATTCACCTCTCAGGATGTTGGCCACGCACGCACACACACCCGGCATGAGTGAGTTTAAGCCACTGGGTCCAGGACTAGAACCACGGTCGACTACATGGGAGTTCATTGACATAGCTGTTACACTAACTGCTGGTCCCTGGACTGCATTTTTTAGGCTATTTTTCTTTTTATGATATTGATATATTATAGAAAATTTGAAAAACAGCATGAAGACATGGGGAAATGAAAGTCACCCATATCTAGAGATAATTGCCATTATTTACTAGAGATAATTGACCGTTTTGGTGCATTTCCTTCTAATCTCTTTTTTCTTATGCCTAAATATAGACCATTTTCTCTGATTTAATTAGTTACTGTTAATTTCTTGAATCTAAATTTACTCAGGACTTCATGCTTTTATAAGTAATTTCTAATCTATTTTCTCCTTTGCTTCTTGTTATAATTCTATAAAGAACATAGAGATGATGTTAATCTAATTTTATAATTCAGAAATCAAGACCCCAAGAGTTAAGTGGTTTTTCTCAACTAATGGCCAAAGACTCCTTCTTTGTGATCCAAAGATCTTTCTACCTGATCCCAGTACATGCTGTGTAGACAGGCATGAGGTGTTAGTGGGGATAGCTCTAGGATTATTTGTGGCAGAGAGACCTACTGTTATTCTTTTCCCATCTCCAGAAAGTTGAAATCAGAGGGTAAATGCCTGGGACAGTCTAATTGGGTGGATGGAAGGAGATGTAGGAGTTAAAGTGCCATCATGTATGAGGTGATCCAACCCATATTCTGGATAGCAACTTGTGACGAGCCGTGGCCTCAGCTGCCACTCTTTGTGCTGTGACACCCTATGCCTCTGACTCATACCTTTTTCTGACTTTATTAATTTATTTCCTCCATGAGAGAGAGGTAGAGACAAACAGACAGGCACCTCCAACAGGACCGTCACGCCATGATGCACCCTCAGTCTCAGTCCCTTGGATCATAGGCACGCACACAGGCACCTGGGTATAGGGAGGTCCAGGGACACAAACCCAGAACGTTTCCCATGTGGGTTCAGTTACATTACTGTTGTGCAATCTCCTGGTCCCCTCTTGGCCCATCTTATTAGTCCAGAAATGGAGCCTGACAAGCATCCCCAGACCACAGTAGGTTCGATCATGATCTGATGTACAAAGATCAGATTTATCAGAGCTCTGGTGAAGCAAGGATCAGGACAGAGTCACCTGTAAAATGGAATTATGAGAGAGAAGAGAAAGGGAATATGTTGGCAGAGGAAAGAACTGTGTGCATCGCAGATATAATCAGTAGTGTGATGGAGGAGAAGGGGAAAGAAAAAAGCCTGTCCCCAGAGTTACTTATTTCTGGAGATTCTAGGTTCATGACCAGTTTACGTATATCTGACAACAACTCTCTCCACCCATCCCTATTTTTGCAGTAACTTGCCTTGGTCTCTTATTGTAGCAACCAAATAAGTCAGGCTTTCTAAACCATCACAAGGTTACAGACTAATGGACAAGAAGAGACCTTCAGGAAGGCCCTGCTTGACTTCACTTCACTTCCCTATTGTGCAGATGAGGGCGCTGAGACTGCAAAGGGGAGAAGACTTGCCCAAAGTCAGCTAATATCCCGCCTCTGGTCTGGGTTTCCCACCGTCTACAAGTCATCGGCTTTCTTGATTTCTACTCCTTTTTAAAAGTTTATTAAATTGTTTTTTCTATTAGAGGAGGGGGTAGGAGAGAGAGGAACAGGGACTCCACCCTCCCCCTAAAACAGAGTTTTCACACCACAATCTACCTGTAGTCTCAACTGGCCCGAATTGTGGGCACAAACACTACTGGGATGCCCGCCAATATTTCAATCTCTACCATTGAGTGTGGATAGTCGGTATATATTAAGTAGATACATATAATATCTTTTTTTCATAGCCTGGCTTGCTTCACTCAGCAATAAATATTCCATATTCAACCACTTTCTATCAAATGCCAGGGCCTTGTTGTTTTTTATGGCTGAATAGTTTTCTATAGAGTATATGTGCCACACTTTTTCAATCCATGAATCTGTTTGTGGATGCTTGGGTTGGTTCCATGTCTTAGCAATCATGAATAATGCTGCAATAAACATTGATGTACAAGTGTTTTCCTGACTGAGCTTTCTCCTGTCCTTTGGGTAGATACCCAGAATATGGGTTTGATGGTAGTTCTATTTGTAGATCTTTGAGGAACCTCCATATTGTTTTCTGCAGTGGCTGGACAAATTTGCATTCCCACCAACAGTGTAGGAGAGTTTCCCTTTTACCACATCCCTGCAAACACTTATCACTTTTTGTATTTTTAATCTTTGCCATTCTGACAGGGGTTAGGTGGTATCTCATTGTGGTTTTAATCTGCATCTCCCTTATGATAAGGGATGTTGAGCATTTCCTCATATGCTTTTTGACCATATTTCTTCCTTAGAGAGATTTTATTCAGCTCATTTCTCCATTTTTTAATTAGATTAATCTTTCTTTGGGGGTGGTGGTGGGAGGATAAGCCACTTGAATTCTGTGTGTATTCTGGTTATCGGTCCCTTATTTGAGGCATAGTTTACAAAAATATTTTCCCATCTGAGGGTTATCGATTCACACTAATAACTGTGTCCTTCACTGTACAGAAACTTCTGATATAGTCCCACTTGTCTATTTTAGGGATTATTGCCTGTGCTTTGCACGTCACATTGTAGCCTACCACTACATCATGTTCATTTATTACTTTCAGAAGTTCTATTTTTGTATGGATTTTTCTGAATTGTCTATGTATATAGTCATGTCATCTGCAAATAGAGATAATTTTTTTCTTAAATAATTATTTTATTTAACTTTATTTATTTATTTAAATTTGACCAGAGAGGGACAGATTGAGAGAGGAAAAGAGAGAAGAGAAAGAGAGAGAGAGAGAGAGAGCGCACCACTAGGTCTGGGACTCGAACTGCAGTCAGCCATGTGGGAGTCCAGTGCCCTTAACCATCACGCCACCTGCCAGACCCCAAATAGAGATAATTTAACTTCTTCTTTACAAATTTGAATGTCTTTTACTTTATTCTCTGGTCTGATTTCATTGGCTAGGGTTTCCAATACTATATTGAAAAGGAATGGAGAAAGTGGGCAGCCTTATCTTGTTCTGGTTTGTAGGGGAAAAGGTTTGAGCTTTTCCCCATTCAGTATCTTAGCTATGGGTCTGTCATATATGAGCTTCATTATGTTAAGAAATGTCTCTGCTGGGGACCAGCAGTTAGCATAATGGCTATGTCGTTGAACTCCCATGTTTGAGTCCCAGACCTGGTGGCTTAAAGTCACGCTGGGTGCATGTGCATGAGTGCTCAAGATCCCGAGAGGGGAATGGTGGAGAAGGGATTGCGGCGTGGCCATCCCCCCTGGGGGGAGGGGTGATTTCTTACTTTCTATCTCTCTGTCTCTGTCTTTCTGGCGAGCTCACGTGGTCTATAGCAAAAAAAAAAAAAAAAAAAAAAAAAAAAAAAAAAAAAAAAAAAAAAAGTCCCAAAAAAAAAAAGGAAATGTCTCTGTGTCTCTGCTGATTTTGCTGAGTCTTACTCATGAAGGGATGTTGTATTTTATCAAATACTTTTTTTGCATTGATTGATAATGATCATATGGTTTTTATCTTTCCTTCTGTTAATATGATATATTATATTTATGGTTTTGCATATGTTGAACCAACCTTGCATCCCCGGAAAAAGGCTTACCTGGTTATGGTGTGTATTAATTTTAATGCATCATTGGATACAATTTGCTATATCAAATTCATTACACTTGAGGATTGGGCTAAAGTTTTCTACACTCCATTCTTCTACTTCTTCTACTTTGTATTGTTAAGCACTGAGTAGGTGCTCAATAAATACTTGTTAAATTGACTCGGAGTATACATGCGTTAGGTTTGAGGCAGTGATTAGGCAGTCATTAGTGAAAGCTCCCTTGACTGATAGACAGGCTGACATGGATGAGTGTGAGGCAGGGCCCCCCAGGATCCTGTGCAGTCATTCATCTTTGAGGTTGGAATTGATTCTTCATACTACGAATTGGCTACTGCAAAAGTAAATAAACAGGATGGTTTCTCCTGTGCCCAACATGTTGGGGTTTATGGTCTGCAGTTGTGTATCCAAGAGAAAGCAGGTCCAGGGAACACCTTCATATTTGATTGGACTGTACATCTGTTGGGCAAAATGAACATAGTGCATTGCCCTGATTTGCAACTTAGAATCTTTGAATAATTTTTTCAGCAATATTACCAGGATATGACTATATTGAGTAGGGGAATAGGTTAGGGAAAGGAGTTCAGAAATGATATTTTAGGCTGATGTCAGGTGATTCTTCAATCTTTCATTTGTTCACAGTCTTTATTTTATAAAGCCGTTTTAAGACCACAGCAAAATTAAGCTGAAGGCATATATTTTTTATATGTGCCCTGCCCTACACATACTCAGCCTCTCTCATCAGAAACATCTCCGACCAGAGTGGTACACTTGGTACAGTTGATAAACCTACATTGACATATTATTATCACACAAAGTCAATAGTTTGTCTTGGTGCTCACTCTTGGGGTTGTATATTCTATGAGCTTGGATAAATTTATAACAACATGTGTCCACTGTAATACCATACAAATAACTTCATTACCTCAAAGTCTTCTGTGTTTTGTATATTAATTTCTCCCTCTCTCCCAACCCTGGCAACCACTGATCTTTTTACTCTCTTCCTAGTTTTTTTCTTTTCTAAAACGTCATATAGTTGAAATGATACTTAGTTTTTTATTTTCTCTTTAAGTTTATTTATTTTTTACATTAATTCACTATACATCATTACAGCATACAAATGAATTTTCCATCCAAAATACACTGTGTATTGGCTCAATCAAGCACATTTTTAGTCCATTCTTTGTTGCTAATAACAGAAATACCTGAGTCTGGGTGACTTATAAAGAAATAGACTTATTGAGCTCACAGTTTTAAAGGTCCAAGAGCAAGGGGCCACGTCTGGTGAGGGTCTTCTTGTTGTAGGGGCTCTTTGCAGAATCCTAAGGTGGTATAGGGCGTCATATGTGAGGGCAAGAGAGAGCATGTCCTTGTGTCCATCTCATTCCCTCTCCTTATAAACCCACCTAGATTCAATCATGAGGGCCCTATTCTGATGAGCTTATATCCTAACACTTCTTGTAGGCCCTACCTTTCAACACCATAGTTAGGCTATTCTTTCATCCTCTTATTATCATTACAATGAGAACCAAATATCAACATATGAATTTTTGAAGACACATTCAAACTTTAGATATATAGTAAGTAGCCTTTTAGGACTGACTTCTTTTACTTATATTTATTTAAATTTCCTCTGTTGTCCTTTCATAGCTTGATAGCTCATCTCTTTTCACTGCCAAATAATATTCCATTGTCTGGATATACTACAATTAATTTGTTCATTCACTGAAGGACATATTGATTTCAGCAATTGTTCATAAAGGTGCTGTAAGCTCTATATGCAAGTTTTTATGTGGACATATGCTTTCAATTCCTTTGGGTAAGTAACAAGAAGCATGATTGGTGGATTATGTGGTAAATATATATATATATATATATATATATTTTTTTTTTTTTTTGGAGAGATTTTTGCTATAGGGCGTGTGCGCTCGCCAGACAGACAGAGAGAGACATTAGAGACAGAAAGCGAGAAATCACCCCCCAGGGGGGATGGTCACGCCACAATCCCTTCTCTTCCATTCTCCTCTCGGGATCTTGGGCACGCATGCACACACGCCCGGCGTGAGTTTTAAGCCACCAGGTCCGGGATGCGAACCGTGGTCGACTACGTGGGAGTCCAGTGACATAGCCATTACGTTAACTGCTGGTTCCCGTAAAAATATATTTAGTTTTGTAAGAAACTTCCAAAGTGTCTTCCAAAGTGAAGGTATTGTTTTGTATTCCCACTGGTGATGAAGGAGAGTTTCTGTTGTTACTCATCCTCACTAGCATTTAGTGTTGTCAGTGTTCTGGATTTTGGCCTTTTTAATAGGTGTGTAGTGGTATTTTATTGTTTTAATTTTCATTTCTTTGGTAACAAATTTGTTAGCATTTTTTCATATAATAATTTATACTGTGTATATCTTCTTTAGTGAGGTGTCTATTAAGGTCTTTGAATTATTTTTTTTTTAATTGGACTGTTCATTTTCTTATTGATGAGTTTTAAGAGTTTTTTGTTTATTTTGGATATCAGTCCTTTATCAGATATGTGTTTGGCAAGTATTTCCTTCTGGTCTGAAGCTTTTCTCTTTATGCTCTTGATAGTGGCTTATACAGAGCAGAAAAATTTAATTTTGATGGAGTTTAGCCTATCAATTCTTTCAAAGATTGTTTCTTTGGTGTCATATCTATAAAGCCTTTGCCAAACCCACGGCTATTTAGATTTTCTCCAGTGTCATCTTCTGGTAGACTTACATTTTACACTTAGGTCTTTTTTGAATTAATTTTTGTGAAGTGTCTAAGATCTGTGTCTAGATTATTTTCTTTTACCTGTGTGTCCAGTATTTCCAGAACCATTCATTAGAAATACCATCTTTTCTTAAGTACATTGCCTTTGTTGTTTTGTCAATTATCTGTTGATTGTATTTAAGTGGCTCTATTTTGGGGCTCTCTATTTTGTTTCATTGACCTATTTGTTGTCATTATAATTTCCTCCACCTCCATCTTATTCTTCTTTGCTAAGGCCACACTATCTTGGGTATAGCTTTGGAGTAATTATTGAAGTCAAATTGTATTGTTTTTTCTTTTTTTCATAAAAATTGTTAATTTATTATTAATATTTTTAAATTTATTATAAGGCATGTGAACTCATGAGAGAGAGAGAGTGAGAGAGAGCAAGTAGCTAGGTCTAGGACTCAAACTGCTGTCAGTCATGAGGGAGTCCACTGCTTTAACGCCGTCTGCTGGCCACCGTGTTGCTTTTTTTCAACCTCATTCTTTAATATTTGTCAGCTACTCTGGATCTCTCTCTTTAAACTTTAGAATCAGTTAGCTGATATCCACAAAATAATCTACTGGGATTTTGATTCAGATGGAACCAAATCTGTTAACCAATTCAAGAGTAACTGATATATTGACAATAGTGAGTATTTATATTCATAAATCTGAAACATTCTTATGTTTGCTTAGTTCTTCCACCATTTTTTTTTTTTTTTAGATTTTTGTCATACGGTATATGTACTTGCTGAAGAGAGATAGAGAGAGGAAAAGTGAGAAATCACCCCCTGGTAGAAGGTGGGATGGCCATGCCACAATCCCTTCTCCTCCATGCTCATCTTGGGATTTGGGGGCATATACCCACACACACCTTGGCATGATTTTCAAACTGCCAGATCTGGTACTAGAACCACAGAGTTGGTCATGTGGGATTTAGTACCTTAACCACCACACCACCTCCTGGCCCCATTTTAATCAAAGTTTTTTATTTTTGATTATATAGATCTTGTACATATTTTGTTAGGTTTATACATAAATATTTTATATTTTTGTGTAGTAATGTATGTGGTACTGTGTTTTTAATTACAGTTGTTCATAACTGGTGTGTAGAAAAGTAATGAACTTTTGTATATTAGTGTTGCATTCTGCAGTCTAGTTGTAATTACTTACTAGTTCCAGAAGACACTTGTAAACCCTTTTGGTTCTTCTACATAAATAATCATGTCATCTGCACACAAAGACAGTTTTATTTCTTTTTTCCCATTCTGTATACCCTTTATTTTCTCTTCTTATTGCATTATCTAGGACTTCTAGAATGATGTTGAAAAGCAATGGTAAGAGGCAACATCCTTGCCTTGTTCCTGATTTTAATGAGAAAGATGTGAGTTTATCATTATTCATTTTTTTCAGCAAATATTTATCAGGTGCAGTATTAGGATTTTTCATAGAGACAGAATTAATGTGATACCTATCTCTCTCTCTATCTCTCTATCTCTATCTATCTATCATCTCTCTCTATCTATCTATAGATCTGTAATAGGGGATTTATTAAGGGGATTGGCTCACCCAATTATAGAGGCTCAGGAGTCCCATGATAGACTGCCTGCAAGCTAGAGATCTAGGAAAGCTGATGGTGTAGCTCAGTCAAAGTTCAAAAGCCTCAGTAGCAGGAAACTAATGTTGTAACTCTTAGTCTGAGGATGGAGGCTGAGAACCATGGGACTGAAGTTGCAAGTGCCAGGGTCCAGATGCAAAAATGTATAGTCTAATCACTAAGGATTAAAAAAGAAGAATGTCCCAGTTTCAAGAGAGGGAAAGAGCAAATTCGCCATTCTTCCATCTTTTTGTTATATCTGGGCTCACAGTCTAAGTGCACAATGAAGATGAGTCTTCTTCAGCCAGTTCATTGACTCACATGCCAAACTCTTCTGGAAACATCCTCTCTGAAACACTGAGAAATACTGCTTTACCAGTTACCTAGAAATCTTTTATTCCAGTCAACCTAACATTAACCACCAGAAGTATCAATTTCATATCAGGTGTTGTATGCTTGGAATACAGTAGTAATCCAAACCTCCAAAAATCTCTGCTTTCCTGAAGTTTACAGTCTATTGGAACTGCGAAGTTGGTGAAAGGAAATGTATTTACTAGATTGCTGGGCTGAAGAAACACAGTACTACAGACTCAAATGACAGAAATGTATTATTGCATAATCCTAAAGGTTTGAAGTCTAAGGTCAAGGTTTTGGCAGGGTTGGTTTCTTCTAAGATCTCTCTCCTTGGTTTGTAGATAGTCATCTTCACCCTCCGTTCTTCACAGGGTCATCCTTTTGTTCATGTCTGTGTCCAAATTTCCTCTTCTCACAAGGACACCAGTCATATTGAATTCTGTCCCACTCTAATAAATCCCATTAATTTAACGAATTAACCTCTCTAAAGACCCTATCTCCAAATGCCATCACAATCCGAGGTAACTGGGGGATTACCTTCCAGCCCAGGAATTTCGAGAGGGCCATGATTCAGCCATAACATGGCCTAAATATAGTCTTGATGAACGATGGCTAACCATCATTAAAGCATAAAGGTTTATGTATTACTTTTCCAAATTGGGGCAAGGTCCCTTGTTCACTCACACCACCTATCAACACCTATGGCCCACGTACGTTTGCAGGGAAAGCTGGCCTCAGTAGAGTTGTGTAGGGTTGTGTATTGAAGTTCTTCCTTGATGAAACGACTCAGGCCACACGATGGTCGAACTGATTGCCTAGACTTATTAATTAATATTATAGTTTTAAAAGATAAATATATATAATCATACTTCACCAGAAAAAAATTGAATTTATTTTTATAAACAGAGAAGCACTGCATCCATTCCATGCGTGAGCATTAGAGCCGTTTTGTTCCCCCCCTTTAATCATCTCCTATTTTCCTAATGGGATTAGAGTGTGTGCAGTTCCTGCTGTTTTATGTACTTTGTTGCCATGAGGCTCATTGGTTTCTCTTTTCATTTATGCATTTGTGATTTTACTGAACAAAGGAATTTTACATTGTAATAAGTTTCTGGACCTCCACATGCCGAGCATAAATCCGCCAAGTCTGCAACTCTGCTCTGGGAGATTCAGTTTGGCTTTTGAAATAAGACAAAGGTGCTGAACGAGTTGGTCAAGTACATAGGAGAAGGTCATGAGCTTCCAGAGGCTTCAACATAGCAGATATGTGGACCCAGTTGTGGTGAGCAGGCTTGGCCTCCATCAAATCAGAAACATTCATCTGCCATCTGACAAGAGGGACTTCCCTTAGGGGTGCTGGAGGACTAACTTACTATAATAGTTAAGAGCTGATTGACTGAAGGCTATAGAAACACAGTAAACGGATGTAAATATCAGATATAGTGTGTGTGAAAGAGTAGGGTGTGAGGAAGGACATTTAGAAGAAAAATAGGGAGGCAAAGCACTAATGGGACAAAGAAATGTGGTATTATCTGTTGAAGATATTTTATAGTTTTATCAACTGGACTAGGGAGAAATGTTCCCATGTTGAAATATTCACTTTCTAAGCTAAACAATGTGATTGAATATATAAAAGAAAATGAAATAAAAAAATGTAAACAACACAAAACAAAAATCTGCTTAAAAAAAAAAAAAGAGCTGATCAGGGCACTGAGGCACTGGTGGCAGTGTGGGTGAAGCCCTAAGCAGGGCTGCCAAGGTTGTGTTACCTTTTTGCCAGAGCAACAGGTGGAAAAATGAAGGATTTAGATAAATCAGAAATAGTTGGCTGATTAGGAAAAGGGATTTGATTTTGTGATGTCAGTGCTTTTCTTTTTATGGTCTTAAAAACTTTTTATGAGAACATCTGTCTATGGCATTAATTGATTCCCTCATTTTTGCATTTATTCATTTACTGAACACCTACTTGATACCAGGGGCTGGGTGACTATGTGATCCATCCCTTTCAAAAAAACACTCCAGGATTTCTGGAAGCAGAAATTTTTCTAGTAGAAATCTCTCACCTTCTCAGTCACCCGCACTAGAAAACAAGGATTTCCTACTCATTTTTTTTTCCACTCAAAAATCCTTCCCTCACTTCCAGTTAGTCACAAAGTCCTATTATTCTCTCCTTACCTGTTTCTTCAACTTTATGACTTCAAGTCTTTCTTTTTTTGTTTGTCATTTAAAGTTTACTTATTTATTTTTTCCATGGGAGACTAGAAAGCATGTTCCGCAGAAGGGTCTTGATGCCATTGTTCACCCTCAGTCTCAGTCAGCCCTAGATCATGGGCAATTCTCAGGGAGAACACAAACCTGAAACCTTCCCATGTGGGCCAGCCTCCTGCTTTACTCCTGCACCACTGACCCCTCAAGTTAAAAATCTTTCTTATCTTTTGCTGGGATGGTTGCAATGGTTTTATAACTGATTTCTTTATACCTCACATATCTTTTTCAGTTTGACCTTCACAACCAGGGTTATCTTCTTCAACTACAGTTAAGATCATGCTCTGTCCTCTTAGAATCTTGTCCATGGCTCCCTGCTGGCTGAACTTGCATTCCATGGCCTGTGATTGCATTATCGCCCAGTTTGCCCCTGTTCCTTCTTGCATTATATCTGTCCTGTCCACACACTATTCCCTTCCATTGACAGGAGCATGAGTACCTTTCACATCCTTGTGCCTTGGCTTGTGTGACTTCTTTAATCCTTGATGTGTTGAAGCTCTACCAACTTTGCAACATCTTTAATGTTTACCAGAATGAACTGTTCTTACTTACTGTAAATTATAGATCTTCTTTATTTTCACTGTGTAGTTGGTATTTACATTCTCTCTGTAGATGGTAAGCTATTGAATGCATCAAGTGCTGTATCTGATTTGTCTTTGTATGTAGCCTCATGATCAGCCTAATTCTGTGTATATATTAGTTTCACAAAAAAGGTTTATGGGTGGGACTGGCAGTTAGCGTAATGGCTATGTCACTGGACTCCCATGTAGTCGACTGTGGTTCGAGCCCCAGACCCAGTGGCTTAAAACTCACGCTGGGTGCGTGTGTGTGCGTGCCCAAGATCCCTAGCGGAGAATGAAGGAAAAGGGATTGTGGTGTGGCCATCCCCCCTGGGGGGTGATTTCTCGCTTTCTATCTCTCTGTCTTTCTGTCTGTCTGGCGAGCACACATGCTCTATAACAAAAACATCTCCAAAAAAAAAAAAAGGTTTATGGGTCTATTTGATTTCTCTCTTGGTAGGTCCCAACATCAACTTTAAGTGCAGCATGTCCAAACCGAGCTCACGAAATCTGCCCACTTCCAAACAGGCTCTTCTCCCAACTTCCCTAGTTACATCAGCTGCTACTTGGTCACTAGAGCCCAAGATGTACCCATTTTTAATTTGTCTCTCCTTTCTCCTATAACATGTGCTAGTCCGTAGGCCTTGCAAGGTATCACCCAACATGCAATAAATATCTGCCCCCTGTTCGCTCTGATATGCCTGGCTCCGTTTTCTCATTTTATGCTCAGTTTTTTGAGTAGAATTTTAAGTGGTCTCACCTGGGTTCCAACTTCAGCGGTGTGGGTTAGAGTAGCTGTGTGCTGAACCAGCCACAGAACAAAGTGCCGACACTTGGTAAACAGGCAGGGCCTTACTACCAAAATGTAGTTTTTACAGCTTTTATTTGTTTTCTTACCGCAAAAGCAACACGTGTTCATTGTAGAAAAATTTTAAAATACCAACAGAAAAAAAGAAAAAAAGAAAAATGACATAGAGTCCCACCACTGTACATTTACATTTCAGTGTATCCCTCTATTTTCGTATGCATGTATATGTGTGTCTGTTTCTGTGTGTGTGCAAGTCCTACAGGCTAACGTTGCATTTGGCTTTCGGTGAGTGGCTCGTGTCAGTTCTAATTCTCTGTAATTCCCTTAATAATTTTTTCAAGAGCTAGACACAGTGGCTGTGGTTCTAGCCATTTTAGCTGTGTCTACTGTGGAAGAAGGTTGAAGGCAGGAAGATCACACCTGTAGACTTTTGTCTTTCTTTCATTAGCCAGAACTGTAACATGTGACTAGTCCTAGCTACAAGTGAGACTAAGAAAATAAACATAAACATTTAGCTTTGTGTGTGTGTGCGTGTGCGTGTGCGCGTGTGTGTGTGTGTGTGTGTTTTAGACAGGGTCTTATATAATGTTCATCCTTCCTCAGCCTCCTGGGTTCACTGGGACTACAGTCATGCCTGACTTTCTTAGGATGAAATTTAACCCAGGCCTGCCCTGTGGTCTCAGTCTTCTGAGTAACCACATCCTGTGCTCCCTTCTGCTGCTGGACCATGTTTAGCTTTTATACCTCTATTGTAGAGCAGGCAAGGGCTAGAGGCCCGAAATTGATATTGGGTGGGTTGAACTACAGTATCTGCCACATAAACAATGATGCCTTTAACACCCTTCTTGCAAATATTTGTGTATAGTCTGCATCATTATCTCAGGATAATTTTCAGACATGAAATTTATGGGTAAAAGTATATAACCCAAAAGGAAGCTTTAAAGAATTACTCTTGGATTTTGTTGATAGCATCATGATTCATGGCTTTTATTGCATGTCAAACAAACTTGACTTTGGAGATATGATCAAATATAATTTTATTTTTATTTCTTATTGCTGCTTGAAATTTCACTGAGCAGGGTGAATGGGGAATGAATTTCCCTTGCCCATGATAAAAACTTGGGCAGATCCTTGGCTTTCCTGCTCAGTCTTAGACAGTGGAAAATTCAGTGGTTATGTTAGTTGCAAACACAGTTCAGAAATTAGAATACCCAGACCCCAGTCATAATGAAATCTCTGAATATAATTAATATGTGATCATGTGCCCTCCCACAGCTGGACCCCTGCTGTGACTGACCCCTTGCTAGAGCAGAGGCATGTCCTTCTTGCTTTGCCTGCTCTTCTGTCTGTACCTGCTACCCGCTGTCACCACTCTGGAGATGGAGGGAGGAAAGAGAGGAGGGGAGGGAGGGACGGAAAGCTCCTCCTTGAACTGCTATCTGCATCACACTCTCAGCACTGGCAGATGTTTTTAGCTGACTCTTTCTCTCACTATGCTCTGGGCAGCTCTTTGGGAATTCCTCTGCCCAGAACTCCTACTGAAGCCCCCTTGAGCAGGCTGGGTCATTCCTCCCTCACGCTGTCCTCGTTCTACGTCCTCACACATTGTCCCACTCTTGAAGGCCTCACACTCTCCTAGGTAATCCTTCTGGTCAGAATTTAAAATGGATTCACCCTGGCTTTGCCTAGGTCCACATCTGGTCCTAGTAAACTCTAGGGGTGCAAGCCAATTCCAGCTGTGCTTCTGCTGCCACACACTGCTGTCTTCTCTGCAGGGCACAGAGTCCCCCCACTGCTGGGATGTTCTCCATGCTCTTTGGATGGCCCCATGGAAGCACCCCCTCTGGGCTCAAAGAGGTAGAAAATGCATCCTGTTCCTTCCACATGGCAAAGCTAGGATGGACTCATAGCATCTTAATAGTACTCTTCATAGTGAAGACTTCACAGACTCCCCCTTTCTCCACATTCTCAAAGTTTATGTGCCCAAAGCAAATAAAAGCCACTGAGTGAGGGACTCAGTTATAAAACCAGTTTCTAGTCATTTCCTGTAAATTCTAAATGAGAGGCTGTTCCAAACTAACTTTGCTCTCTGATACTTGTGAGATTAGCATCGGAGCTAGCAGAACGAATTCCAATCTACCATCTTCTAGATGAATGTAAGCATGTACAGAGGATGGAGTCTCTGCTGTGAGCTAAATGCTTGTGCTCCCACAGAATTCACATGTTGAAATGTAGCCCCCAATATGATGGTATTTGGAGGATGGGGCTTTAGGAGGGCAGAATTCTCATGAGTGGATTCATGCCATGATAAAAGACAGCAGGAGAGCTCTCTTGTCTGCCATGTGAGGGTACAGAGAAAAGACAGTCTTCTGTAAGCCAGGACAGGAGCCCTCACCAGACACCAAGTCTGACAGCACCTTGATCTTGGGTTTTCCAGCATTCAGAATGGTGAGAAATTAATTTCTGTTGCTTGTAAGGCACCCAGTCCACGGTATTCTAACAGCCTGAATGAAGGAAGACCCCTCCCACTCCCTTCAAGGCTAAAGTTTAAACAAAGGAGGTTCCCACTCTCTGGAGTTGAAAAGAGTAAACACCAGTAATTGTTCAGGGAGTAATACGTATGTGTAGTGGTTTACATAGTTCAAATGGCAGGAAGGGTTGTAAACCAACTTGTACAAGGGGTTAGGCAAACTCTTGCTGAGGAGTATAATGCTGCAAGCTGCCAATGTCTTTCTAAACTTCACGGGAAACACTTTACGGATGAGGCAGCTGGCATTACTATGTTCCTTCAGAGAATACAGTGTGATTGCTTCTTGCACCTATGGTTGCCTAAAATGCAAATGCAGAGGCTGCTCAGGGTTGCCCAGTGCTGGAGGGTGTGCTAAAAGCCTAGGATCAGGTTTCTGCATCATCAGAGAGGTTGTGAGCTGGATCCAAGATCAACGCCTTGTCTTAGCTTTCCAGCAGCTCCTGCAAAGGAACCACTGTTGAGCTGAGAGACTTTGCTCCACCCTGGCCAAAACACTGCCTGTAGGATTCTGTGGCTGGCTTTCTGTCAGGAACTTGGGGGAAGAAGCAGCTCCTGGCTGGAGGATTGAAATACCCTCTCTGCATTTTAGTTCATATTCTGCTCCCTTCCCATAGATCCTGTCCTGTTCTCTCTCCATCTGTAACCATCTTCCACAACTTGGCTCAATTTCTCCTCCTCTGTTTTCCCCTCCTTGATCACTTGCCTGAAAGTTATCTCTCTTGAAGTCTCCCAGAAGCAGTGCTATTTGCTTCCTTGTATTATTGCCAAGGGCCATATGTTTCTGATGTCACCTTATGTGTCTTTTGGGATGAACTAAAAGTGCCCTTATGAAGGGTGAGAGCCCCAGGGTCCTCTAATTAGAGAGAGGCATGGAACTGGACCCTCTGCTGTGGGATTCAGCTTTGTTGAATAATTGAGCTCTATCCATCTCAGCTTGAAGGCTGCTGATCATTCTCTTTCATTTCTTTATCATAAACAGGGGTTAGCTGAGCAACAATTAGGCGCTGGGCCTAGAGTCACCCTGGGACACTTTAGGAAGGGTTATCGCAGTTGTTCCTCCAAGAATTCAATTTTGAGGGAATTCTGGTATGTGTGTACATGTAAATAGGTGGGGTATTTCATTCATTCAGTTCTAGGGGACACTATCTGGC
Organism: Tupaia tana; assembly: GCA_026018925.1. Lineage (NCBI taxonomy): Eukaryota > Metazoa > Chordata > Mammalia > Scandentia > Tupaiidae > Tupaia > Tupaia tana. The sequence goes on along the minus strand of JAKSZU010000001.1, from coordinate 110,845,872 downwards.
AAGATGAGAATTCTGAGGCTCGAGATGCACTGATTTTCCCTGGGGCGTGGGTGTGGCCAAGCAAGGGTGCTAGGGCTGAGAAGGCTGAAGGCACAGGGATGCATAACAGAGCAGGAAGGGCCAATGAATGGAGAGGTTTTGGCAGTTGTGAGTGTGAAGTTTAGAGGACAGGGACAGATGTCTAAAGAGCATTATTATGAGGCTTTTCTTTGAGTTGTGTGGAATAATTCCCACTAGTCCCTGGAAGTGACCTTTAAGGACAACATGGTGGGCTGGGGGACTGGCCAGTGCTGGCTGGACTCAGAGTGCATCGTGATGGTGATGGGAGAAGAGGCTGACCGGGGTCTGCGTGGCTCACCTTGTGCGGGATTCTGTACTGCGGCCTGTGTTTCTCGGATTACTGTTTGGTTGGAATGTGCTTTTAGCAAAATTTATGCATCCTAAATGATTTTATTTCACTATTTAATCTTTTTAATATGTTCCATTAGCTAATATTATTTACTTTTGCCTTTTTATCTGTAGTTTTTATCGTATTCTCTATCTTTTATGATGTTATCTTATTGTTTATTTTATCTTGGCACTCTTTTATAGTTCTAACACTTTAAGTGCACTACTCAACATATCAAATTTATTTTCTGGCATTTTTCGAATTTACTGGTTTTTATTCCAGGATGTTTTAAGCTAATGTTTACATATGGCTTTTTGCATTTTACTCTTTTTCAAAACTGTTTTTGTCCTTTTAGCTTCTTGTTACCGTCACAGATAGCTGCGCGGATGTCTTGCCTCCTGTTCTTGCCTTTTTTCTTTTTTAATTAATTTTATTTATTATTATTATTTTAGTTTTCTATAGGGCACATACACTCACCAGAGAGAGACAACATGGAGAGAGAGAAAGTAAGAAAGCGAGCTGCCAGGTCTGAAACTCAAACCGCAGTCAGCCATGTGGGAGTCCAGCACCCCAACAACCATGCCCCCTGCTGGCCCTATGTTCTTGTCTTTTCATCCCGCCACAGTTACTGGCAGAGTGGAAGGCCCTAAATCTTTACAGAGAAAGTGATCGAGTGTTTGATTCATTCATGTGGAGTCAATCACAGGTTTTTTCCTCACGAACATTTTTAATTCATCCCTCCATGCCTCTGCCGCCTGTCAGGATAGGACCCCCACCCTCACCTGGGCGCCTGCCATGGCCTCCTAGCAGCTCCTGCCCTCTTCAGTCTTCCTGCTTACTCCCTCCTCTGCAGCACAGTGATATTTCTAAAGTGCAGAAAAAGTTTTGAATACTACTCATTTATTTCTGGCTGCTAGATTATGATAACTAACATTTTCTTTTTAAAAAAATCCCATGAATTTAATATAAAGTCTTCAGATCTTATTTTTTATAATTCATATTATTAAAAATATTTCTACTGTGGAAAACTTTAGAACTTACATGAAAGTAGAGGGAATAAAATCAGGAATCCCCACATATGCAGCACCTCCTTTTAACTATTATTAACTGTTCTTTTTTAATTGGTACACTTTTTATTTACATTTAATCACATATATCTTTACAGTGTACACCATTTCTTTTTCCAGCATGAATACCACACCTATCAGTCAAACCAAAGACATTACTATATATATTATCATCAGCAAATCGCTTCTCATTTTTTTGTCAATTAAATGTACTTTTACTTTTTTCCCATCCCCTTCCCCCTCCCTCCCTCCTATACTAATATTTTTTTCACATTTTATTGATTCACAAAAGATCTTAAACTAAATATAAGGACAAAGCTAAAATCCAGTAATGAGTACACTGTAATTTTCTTCTGAGATATTTACTTCTTGCTCCGCTTTTTTTTTTTCCTTTAATCCCCACTTTATATTTTGCAGTTTCCAGACATCATGCCATTTCATATGATCCTTCTTAACACAAATCAGGACTTGTGCCTGGCCTGCTAAAAACTTTTCATGTCACTCCAAAGCCACCAGATTGGGCACAAATACTACACAACCAAATCGGGCACAAACACCAGCCTTGACGTAAGAGCGCCTCGTTTGCTGTTTCCACACCAGTCTGTGGAGCCCCTTGCTTCTTCTCCAGCTGCCATCATCTTTGCCTGCAGCCTTTGTGACGTCTGCCTGCACTGCCTAGTCTCTCCCACCCTCTCCGACCTGTGCACCTCTGGTCCTTAGATGCGGGCTTTAAGGTCCTGAGCTCTTGGAAGCCACCCTGGCTCCTTTCTCTGACTCCTCTTCCTACTGCCTTGTTCTCCTATGAGCCCCATCCTGGAATCTCCTGCATGAAATTAAATACACTCTTTTGTAATTGCCTAGACTCAGCTCCTTGAGGGAGGGTTGGCAGTCTCCCCATATTTTAATTATGGGAAATAATGAATGAAGAAGCACCTTCAGGTGTGTTCAGGCTGCCTTGATTGGGGATGATCCCAGCTCCTCTGTTACCTCTCATCTCACCACTTCCTGTCACTCACATGTCACCGTTCATTGTGCTCAGCCTGGGACAACTTAGAAGGGAGAGATAGACAGAGAGGAGAGCCAGCCAGAAACACTCACCAACTACTCTCCCAGTTTTCCTGCCAGGTTAGGGACCTTCTGAGGCAGGGAAGGCCTCCTCAGCTCCAAGGTGTAGGGCTGCTCTGTGTCCCGTCCCTGTCCAGGGGCCTGGGAGTTTGATGGCATGGGAGAGGTTCACACTAGAGGAGGTGATAGGTGGAGACACGAGCTGGCTCTGAACAAGATGTCCAAGCCTGCTCTCTGGAAGTCGGTCAGTAAGCCTGACAAACAGCTCTCAGATCTCCATGGAATTGCTTTTTGTTAGAGGCATAAATGTTGAACTACTTGCTGTTTTGGCCTTTGTGTAAGGACAGATTGGCCTTTGTGTAAGGACAGAGTGTGTTTCTTTGGAAGGGCTCAATCTTATCCATTCGCCTTGCACACATTTATATATGATAGATTAGGTGAGCCGAGTAAATGATCTCTCTGCTTCCCAAAGATAGGACAGATCTTTATACCCACACATAATCTCTTTTCTGAAAATATTGTCCAAAAACTAGGTCAGCTATTGAAAAGGAAATTAGGCAGTAATTAAATTTAACTGGAAGTTACAGTATTGGTGCTTTCATTGTAGAGTGTGTGGCTCCTTAATTCCTTTATTGCATTAGTTACGCTGGCTTAGATTTTTGGTTTTGGGGGTTTTTGATGTAAGGGGTGGTGGTGAAAAAGGTTATATGTAGGTGATGAATTCTGAACTTGAATTTTTGACTGGTAGAGTCCTACTGTCAAGGGTGAGTTTTCTTTCCTTTTTGTCCTTTCTCAGATCTGCTTGACAGAGCTGTCTCAGTGCCTCCATCAAGTCCTTTGGCTTATCCTCTTCTGTGCAGTGTCTTTTGGCAAAAAGACACCCTGCAAAAGAGCCATGTAGACAGGAAAAGGCAGGCTGGATGGAAGCAGTGAATGTGAACAAGTGCGTTCCATGTATGAACTCCATGGATGGGATGTTAGTGATGGCCTGCTGTTTCCATCTCATCGTATTTTCTGATTGGAGGGCACAGAGAAGAAATCTCCACTGTAGGCCAGCTTGCTTATTGCATGGCAGAGCAGGTAGAGGCCTGGTACACAACTCCTTGTTCAGCAGCCTGTGGCTTGTCATCTTTCCTCAGGGACGCCCTGAGGTCAGGAAAGCTGGAGAGCGTTGAGCTCCAGCTGAGACCTGCAGTCATCAAGTCCACGGGAAATGCTGAGTGATAGGATAAACCAGGAACAGTCTGGAGGGACCTTCAAAAGATGGCTTTGTGACCACCTGGTGTCTCTTCCAGCTCTAAGGTCCACTTAGATCATCCCAATCTGGGGAAAGTTCCCAAGTGCTCCTGGATCACCTCTTATGTTCCACCTTGTCCCACTGCAAACGTTTTGGATGCAAGGCCAGCTTCCTCTTTCTCCCTCTGCTTAAATGTGCCGGACACATCAGCCCAGTGAGGACCATTAAAGTCCCCAGAGGGACTTGTTCACCGTCTCCTGTGGCTTCTTCACCAGGTATGATCGTCATTAGTGCTTGGGAAGAACATCTACTGTTAAATTAATATATTTTCATGTTTCTTTTTTTTAATATCAACAAGTACTGCTATATTTTGACAACTTCTTTTTTAAATTAATTTATTTATTATCATCATAATCTTGTTTATATTACATTGGATTGCATATAACTTTACAGTGTATTACATTGCTTTTTCAAAAGGGAATACCATGCATGTCAGTCAATACAGAGACATTAATCTCCCCAATTCATCATTCAATATCTTTTCATTGTTTTTCCCAATCACTGTTATTATTCCAATTATTTTTTTAAACAGTCAATCACTATTTCTCATTTTGCTTGTAAAAAGACTTTACCCATCATGAAATACTTCTCAGACCAATCCAGTTGAGAAAACTATACATGTCATCATTAACAGGTAATAAGCCATATCTGTTTCCCACTAATTGATTCCTTCTGAAAGCCCACAGTTTAATGATCCTTTCCTCATAAGCTCTTTGCATATTGGCCACCCCTTTCTTAATTAGGTGGTGCAGAGACCAGGCGATCAGCCCAATGAGGTTGTTCTGATATGTCTGAACGTCTCCTACATACTCCCACAATTATCCTGTCTCAGTAGTGTAACTAAGGAAGACTGGCCCTGGATTGAAACCTTGCCAAGTGACAATGACACATGGGTTGTGCCTCAAAGCCTTGTCTTGGTGATAGACTCATGAGATTCTGGTAAAGTTAGACAATTTTTGTGAGTGAGTAAAAAATCACAAAAGGCAAAATGAGAGCTCAGCTCTGGAAATTTCTCAAAGACCAAAGAAGGATCCCACAGAGCACATTTTAGCTGGTTAATAAGGAAGCCAAGTGCAACGGGCCCGTGGATAACCTATTCCCTTACCATATCAATATGTAATTACCACATATTTCCCAATCTGCTCCTGGGAGACGTGGCAGGTAAAATAGAGCGAGGAGAAAATAATGGCACTCACTGCACAGTGTAATAGATGGATATCTGATAGCACTCAAGCAGACTCCTTGCAAGGGGAATGAAAGGCTCTGAAAATTCTAGTGCAGTCCAAACAAAGTGATTGTTTAACATGTGTTCTTTCTCTCTCTCTCTCTCTCTCTCTCTCTGTGTATGTGTGTGTGGGTGTTTTGTTTTTGTTTTTGTTGTTGTGGTTTTTTTTTTTTTTTTTTTAGGTAGGGTCTCACTATGTTAGAATTATCCTGCCTTAGTAGTTGTAACTAAGGTGTCCAACACCATGCCTGGCCCCCAGGGTGGGCTGGCAATTGAACCGGACATTCCATATTGCCTTAGCCTGCAGTGCAGCAGTGTTAGGAGTGTGCTGCCTCAGCTGGACTGAAAGTTCTTTGTTCTTCTTGAACCTGTATACAGAGACCTGTTAAAGAAGAGAGCAGAACAGGTACATTTGTTGAATTCCTTGTCTTAAGGGTTGGAGGTCTTGCCATCCTTGATCAGGGAAAGCCCCATGTGCTATGTAGAAACTGTCTTGTTTCCATTCCCCCATACCCCACCCTTACCTCTCCAGTGCCAGGGGCAGGACCTGGAATGTCCTCCCCTGTATCAGGGTTGGTGGAGGCCTTGACAGGGCCCTGTGATGCTGGAATTAGTCATGTGACTTACCTGTCACCAGGCCAAAACAGGCTGGAAGCTGTCTCCCCTTCTTTATTAAAAAGATAAGCAAACAAACAATATTTAAGAAGTACAAATATAGTGACCTAGAATCCCCACTCTTTTTTTTTGTATTTGTTTACTATCTTTTAGTTTTTATTCTTATGAAAATAATGATATAGGCATATATGTTTTTACTACTATTTACCATTATTACTGGTTACTATTAGTGTATGTGTTCTTCTTGGAATTCAGATCTTGTCCCTCATATAATATATCTTATTTCTCCAATTTTTTATCTAGATTTTACACCAGTTATTTAAAATTAATACTGCTTAACATTTCATCATGATGAAATATCAAAACTTAAATAAGCATAGATGTGTCTATGAGGTACTCAGTACACCGACTGTCATTTATTTATTCTTTTGCTTATTCATTTATCCCACAAACATTTTTTTAAAACCTCTGCAATCATGATTTTATTAGTATCATCCAGAACTCCGATGTTCAGTATTCCTCCTGAAATTATGTGAACCAATGCAAATGGAAAGGAGCCAAGTAAAAATTATATAACGAATATAACAAAACAGTACTCCATCACTAAAGCATGCAAAATTACAAGAGCACCATTTTAAAACCCTGGCACTTTAAGAGAACTATAATCGCAAACCACAAAATTGCTGAATTTCCCCCTAACTCTTAAGCAGATAAACATGTCTTTAATGAATGATTTTGGGTTTTGTAAAGAAAAATCAAGCTCAAATAAATTAGATAATTCATACTGAGATGCAAAGTTTGTCTTCTTTCTGCACGTCTATCTGATTTATAAAGGGGCAAACCACAATCCAGGAACGTTTCCTCTATTTTAAATGTGGCATTATAATTTTAAAAGCTGGCCCAGTTAATTAAGAACACACTTAATGGAGAGTCAAGTGTCCTGAATGTCCCTATGTAGATAAAAGGGAAAAAAACATTTATAGCAAGCACTTTCATAGCCTCTGTTGGGATCATCAACAAAAAATCCAATACGACAATCTTATATTTTAAGCTTACACTTTGGGGGATACAGTCTTAAGTTCTTGTTTGGTGTGAGAACAGCAAAATATAAGTGCCATTACATAGGAATGGGAGTTAAAGAATATAGAGTCCACATGTAAAGATCAGAACATGTGTTTCTATCAGTCCGTCAAGGACAGACTTCCCAAATGTTTGATTCCAATGATCCCATGCTGTGAGTTAATTGGTTACTCTTCACTTTGTCTATGTATGTGAGCTATGTGAAACTTATCAACTGAGTAAAATTTTGGAATTTCAGTCATAGATGAAAACTGCCTCAATATTTTATTACCCCCTCATGATATGCAGGGTGTATAGACAAAAACTTTTTATCAGCTAATGATAGGAAAAGATAAAGCACTGTAGTAATTCATGTTATTCAAAAGTGGCAAAAGGAAAAGACTAGCTTCCCATCAAGAAGAAATATTTCAGACCTATGAAAAGGACAACAATACTAAAAAAAAAAAAAAAAAAAAGATTGTATTTACTTTGAAGCATTTAGAATGTCAACAAAATAGCTGCAACTTTTTTCCTTTTTTTTTTTTTTTTTTTTTTTTGCAATTACAGAGTGGTTTTCAGTTAACCGAACAAAAATTTTGCATAAGCTACATCAGATTCAATTGAAGATGAAAAAACCTACTATCTCCATATATAGATTACTTATGCTGTGAACTAGTAAGAACCTGCTTTAAATTTCCATGCCAATTTATAACCCCCATACTATACCACGCAAGATTATTGGCTGTTGAAAATACCACCAGGACAGGGCTATCTAAAGACACATTCAGTAGTGTGTTAACTATATGGACAAAGACACTATACAATTTTAAAACACATTTCACACAGCCTTACATTCCAATTTTTTTCTTTAAAAGGAGTGTACAGGAGTGTTAAATGCTTTATAGACAAGGAAAAAAAAAAACATGTGGTAGAACCAACTTACTGTTATCATCTTTTTAATCTTCATCCTCTTCATCTTCCTCATCTTCTATTATCTTCCTTCTCTTCTTTTTCTTACTCTTTTCAGCCTCAACAGCTTCCTTTTTTCCTGCATCAGGCTTTCCATGAGCTTAGTATGCAGTAATATCCTTTTTGTATTTTTCCTTCAGCTTAGCAGCCTTCTTTTCATAAGGCTGTTTATCATCTGCAGCAGTGTTACCCACATGTCTCCCAGTTTTTTTTGCAACATCACCAATGGATTGGCCTGGCTGTTCTTTGATTTTTGGGCAATACTCAGAATAGAACAAGGAAAAGGCCCAAGGAGGCTTTTTGGGTGCATTGGGATCCTTGAACTTCCTTTTTGTTTCTCCTTTAAAAGGGGCATAGGTTTTCATTTCCCTTTAATAACAGGCCTTGTTCGTCTTTGCCAAATCTTCAAATTTTTTTCTTTTTGAGCAGAAATGGACTTTTATCTCTCTGAGCACTTAGAAAACTCTGAGAAGTTAAAGCATCTGGGTGCTGTTTCTTGTGCTTCTCCCAGCAAGTTTGCACAAAGAATGCATGAGATGACCTCTTGCCTCTTAGCTTCTTAAGATCTCCTTTGCCCATCTTTAGTTATCTTTTCTCCATGAGGCACAAAGTTGCTTCAGTACCCATCTGGTTCACACTTGCCCTGGCACTGTGTCTATAGAGCTCAGTTCTGCAATGGCTGTGAGAGTGGGAGACAGATGCAGCCTCCTCACTCTCTCTGCTCTGTAACATTCCAGCAAATACTTGTCAAATGTTATTCTGTGCCAGGCATTGGGGAGAAGGAGATAAATAAGACCTAGTCCTTACATCAAAGTGTTCCCCAGATGCGACCCGTAAACTTGCGATGGCCATCCAGGGAGATACATCTCAGGACAGCATTATGGACTCCCTGTGGCTGCAGGTCAGTAGTTTAAAGGGTGAAGGGATGATCTCACTGGGAATCATCAAAGAAGGCCAGGGGGCTGTGCTGGAGCTGACAGGCAAAAGCATGGCTCACTCTGACCTGGGTGACTATACACATTGTTGTCCAGATTAGGACACTCTTGAATATGAAGGGCAGTGCTACTGATAATCATACGAAGGGGCCAGCCCATGGCCTAGTGGATAAAGTGGTTGGATCCTGCGTGTCTGATGGCGTGGTTTAAGTCCCAGCCCAGGCAGGTCAAAAAGATGCTGGGGCCAAATGTGTGCAGGCCTAAAATCCCAAAAGGAGGGAGAAATGTAGGAGAGGTACCCCGTGGGACGTACTCTATGTCCATCCCACATCCTTTTCACCAGCAAGCATTAAAAAAAGTTACATAGGACACTGGGTATAAACTGAGACTGCTTTTGGCAAATTCGATGTGTGATAATTCTCAGTACAATCTGCTTATTAGAACCCTGAATGTATTAAAGCCTGGGAGTAGGGTGGGGAAATTTTGTAAAGCATAGCTTGAAGAGCCTGCCCTCCTCCCAACAGACCAGAGAGGCCTTGGGAATCTGCATTTTAATAAGCACAGGCTGATTCTGATTCATAGAGTTCACTGACTACGTATGCACACACACACATACACCACACAAGGACTTCAAAAAGTTCATGGAAAATGAAGATTAGAAAAAACTATGCATGGGTTGCAAACATTTTTCTTTAACCAAAATAAACTCATACTTTAGTTCCATTTTTCATGAGCTTCAAGCTCATAGGAAAAAATTATATATGTGTATACACACACACACACACACACACACACGCACACAATTTTAATTAGTACCCTATTAAAATTTATTTAATTAATTAGTCAGTTTTTAGTTTTTGTACAAAGAGAGAAAGAGAGAGAAAAGTGAGAAATAACCCTCTAAGTGAGCAATCCCTTCCCTCCTGGGATTTTGGGCATTCATGTACATGCAGTCAGAGTGTCTTTTAAGGTGCTGAATCCAGGACTGAGCTGTGCAATAGGCCACATAGGATCCAGTCACCTTAACCCCTTCACCACCTTCTGGCCCTTAAAATTTATTTTATAGGGGCTGGCAGATGGCATAATGGTTAAGGCAACTGGACTCCCACATGACTGATCATGGTTCAAATCCCAAACCTGAAGGCTTGAAAATCATGCCAGGCACATGTATGTGGGTACCAAAAATCCTAGGGGGAAAATAGAGGAGAAGAGATTGTGGCATTTCATCCACCCTAGAGGGTGGTTTCTCACTTTCCCCCTCACTGTCCCTTTCTGTCTCTCTCAGGCAAGCACATGTGCCCTATGACAAAACCATACCATAATTATTTTTTGAGGGACCAGCAAATGGCATAATGGTTACATTGTTGGACTTCCATGTAATTGACTGTGGTTCATGTCCCAGATGAGGTGGCTTAAAATTCGCATGTGCGCCTGTGCATGTGTGCCCAAAATCCAGAGAGGAGAATGGAGGAGTAGGGATTGTGGTGTGGCCATTGCCCTGGAGGGGTGATTTCTCACTTTCTGTCTCTGTCTCTCCAGCAAGTGCACACATCCTATAGAAAAAAAATCTCTCTCTTAAAAAAATTATTTTTCTAAACATTTTCCCATGGAAATATTTCAGAGAGAGAGAGTGAGCATAATGAAAACCCCATATACTGCCCATTCAGCTCCAACAATTAGCAACACATTTTTAAAATCTTTCATCTGAAAATTTTTTTTGAGAGGTTTGTGCTATAGGGCGTGTGCGCTCTCCAGACAGACAGAGAGAGACATAGAGACAGAAAGCAAGAAATCACCCCCCAGAGGGGATGGTCACGCCACAATCCCTTCTCCTCTTCTCCTCTCGGGATCTTGGGCATGCACGCACACGCGCCCAGCGTGAGTTTTAAGCCACCAGGTCCGGGACGCAAACCGCGGTTGACTACGTGGGAGTCCAACGACAAAGCCATTACGCTAACTGCTGGTTCCCCTCATCTGAAAACTTTTTTTAGCTGGAGTATTTCAAAGCAATTGTCAGACATTATTTTATACGTATCTAATATAGATGTATTTTTCATTACTACTATACCATTACCACACCTAATGAAATTAACAGCCTCCAATACACCATCATTGTTGAAATTTCTGTCTCAAAACTGTCTTTTTTAGAGTTCGTCAAGATCCAGACACATGACTGTATTTGACTGTGATACTTCTTAAATCTCTTTTAAGAAACCCTTTTTTTCTATAGCAAAAACCTCTCAAAAAAAAAAAAGGAAAGAAACCTTTTTTTCCCCATTTTATTTGTTTATTGAAGAAATGGGTTATATGTCCAATACAATTTCACAGTTTCATGAGTCACATTATAAGCAACTCTGATCTAATCCTTCTTATTTATTTCTCCTTATTTCTGGAGAATTCCATGATGACATTGGTCAGCCCCTTGTGCAACTCATAACCATTATAGGTGAAGATATCAGTCACATGGTGATCCAAATTCTAGGAAAACTTTATCTACTCACATGCCCATCCATTGTTCATTCATGCTTTCTCAATGAATCGTGTTAATATGTAACAGATGCATTATAGCCTCAATGATACAAAAGTAAGTCTCTGTCCTTGAGGAACATGATATCGATGCAGGAAAATTATGATGCAGGAAGATGAGGTGCATGGGTCCAACACCCAGTGCAGGAACAGCAGTGGCCCTATTCTTTGTCTTAGCTTCATGAAGAATTAGCCATGCAGACATGGAGAAGGAATAGTAAAGGTGAGAGTTTTCTAAGAGATGGGAGAAAGATCAAAGCTCCCAGGCTCCCAGGCAGTGAGTCCTGGAAGAGACTGACCAATGAAAAATGGTGGTGAGGAGTTTTTACTTTTTTTTTTTTTTTACTTTTTTTTTTTTTTTTTGGAGAGGTTTTTGCTATAGGGCGTGTGCGCTCGCGAGACAGAGAGAGACAGAAAGTGAGAAATCACCCCCCAGGGGGGATGGCCACACCGCAATCCCTTCTCCTCCATTCTCCTCTCGGGATCTTAGGCACACACGCACACATGCCCAGCGTGAGTTTAAGCCACCGGGTCTGGGACTCGAACCGCGGTCGACTACAATGGGAGTCCAGCGACATAGCCATTACACTAACTGCTGGTCCCTGGTGAGGAGTTTTTAATCTGCACCTTTGTTTGGGCTTCTGGCTTTTATTTAGGCTTGTTCAGTCTCTGAGAACCTGGCCTTACGTGAGAAGAGAAGTGGCTTGCAGAAGGACTGGCTGTCATATTGAGGAGAAATACCAGCTCATTGACAAGCTTAATGCTGCTCAAATGGAACTTGCAGGGAGTGAATTATTTGTAGGGAGTGCTGCTATAGGAAGGGGGAGTTGAGGTGCAGGGTATACTATCCTAGCTTCTTTGGGTCTAGATCTCTAAGATTAGAGACCTGTCCTGAGATACAGAATGAAAAAACCACAAAAACATGTACAGTAGGAAAAGAGAAGTTTTAATAGAAAGTAAAGATTTCTAATAGGAAGGAGATACACCCCATACATGAAAGGCATGGAGGTAGGCAGCTGCCAGAGGACAACTACACTGGGTATGGGGTCAGGTGTTATATTTATTTTAAGAGTTTGTAAAGAATAGTTAGCAGGGGAAGGTCTCTCATAGTATTTGGCTTTGTTTGGTTTCCTCAGCTTTTTCCTGTTCTGGCACATCTCTCTCAGGTGAGGAATCTATCTAATCGCACATGCCCAGGATAGTCTTTGGAGCAACGAGCATCCATATCTGGATGCACTGCCCGATTAATTTGTTGCCCCATGGGAATCAGGATGTCCCATCCCAGGTAGTGAGTTTTTGTGTGTATATCTGGGATAGCAGATGGCAAGATAACAACCTTCCCAGTGTTGTTCCAAGAGCCAGGTGGGAAGGGTGGGAGGAAGGCGTTTTCAAAGGTTGCATTTTCTGATAAGCTGCAATTGATCAAGCAAGCTGTGAAACAGCTCTGGTTGTAAGAAGCTCCCTGTGTGAGCAAGCAGTCAGAGTTAACACTTGATTTCCAGTGAGAACAGTGAACACCCTTTTCAAATGTTTGACCAGATTGACTCCATTTTATAAGTTGCCTCTATCTTAATATATGTATAGGTGCACTTCCTGTCATGGGGACTCTTCCTTGGGGTTGGGGACATGCTGCCCCATTTAGCTACTCATTGGGACTAATTCTTGTTTTAAAAATCTGAACTGAGCAGATCTGGAAATAGGTATTTCCTCCAACTCTGTATGTTTATTACCTTTTGCCTTTATCATGACTTTTAAAACCACGAATATTTATGGCAAGTAAAGCAATAAAGAGATCACAAATACAGAGTTGACAAGTTCCCTTCAACTCCAGAAGTCATCAAAATCAATGTGTCTCCATGCCCTCAAGCTGAATTGTGCAAGCTGAGAAGACCTTCTTCAAGTGACCGAGGCAGACAGGAGCTTTTCTTGGAATGAGGGGTTCTTTGCTAAGGAGAATCCCCTTTCTTCTGGATATAAAGGGCAGCTCTGAAGGACTGAGCGAGCGGGAAAGGTGCTTGAGTTTACTCTGATGCTTACATGGCCACAGTGGAGCTAAGAGCACATGAGCTAGGGCAACAGCTGTGGGAATGGGGAGAGGGAACACGTACAGCAAAGGGGGCAAGGAAGGTCCTTTTCTCACTGAAACTCTATCCCACTACCAGCTGACCGAGGTGGTCACGATGTTTGTTAGTGTAGCCCTTGGCTGGTTTGCTGGCAGCCACTTGCAGCACTGCTCTCAAGAGGGGTCTGTGGTGGAGGCCAGGCCCAGCCAGCCCTGTGACAGGGAATTCCTGATCTATGAGCAGGAGTGGAACAGCAGCGTGAGTGTGATGCCCCTGCTTGGCTGCCGTGAGGGCGGATTAGGGAGGGCTTGTGCTACTTTAAGAGCTGAGCATTTAGCTTTGCAGTTGGAAATATCTATGTTCACACCTTGGCTTTATCCACTATGTGAGTTTGGACAAGTGACTAAACTCTGCGACCTCCGGATCCTGCTTCTGTGAAGTAGAATTGACGACATCCGCCTTATCAAGCTCCTGGGAAAATGAAGCGCACGATGACGTACAAAGCTCTCAGTGTAGCACATGCAAATAGTGAATGAGGCAGATCTCATTGTTGTATTAAGACATTCTCTTCTGTGTTTCTCCCGAGGCCAAGAAGCAGGATAACTCTGAGGCCCCACAGGCCAGGGTGAGCTGCCCAGTTGTTAAAGACGCAGCAGTCAATGGGCAGCTAGGAACAGCTCCTGACGAATACTAACTCCCTCGCTCTCCTTTACCAGATGGCGGCCCTCCCTTCTTACCCCCAGGCTGGCCATTGCTCTGTATTTTACTTTCGTCCCTGCCATGCAAGCTTTGATGTGTGTTTTAATAAGATTTCACCCAGGGCAGGGCCTGGCAGCAAGGCTTGCATTTCCTATTTGTCTGCCTGTCAATCCATCAGGCCCGACAGCGATGGGTACCCAATGGGCGCCCACTTAGCCCTGGGCTTGCTATGATCCATGCCTTGGCACCCAAAGGGACACTGTATTTATAGCACTGTGTCTGTCTCTTGCTTTTACCTTGCAGTGGTGGCTTTAACTGATTTTGTTAACCTTGCCTGGGGAACAGATGGCTGATTCTTACTATTCCTTTCTCACCAGTTCCATTTCTCTGCAAATGGAACCTCTTTATCTCCAAGGGAAAACTTTATCATCTTCATTTGTTCATGCCCTGATTGGAAACAATGCCTGTGGGGGTGGCAGGCTATCTGAAAATAGAATAGGCCAGGGGTCCCAGTTTGTTTTTCCTGAAGCAATTGCTAGTGCATTTAATTGGGGAGAGGAAACAGTACTACATAGCCATCCTGTTTCTTGGAGTAGAAGGAGTGTCAGTCTGCCTAATATTAAATACTGTTTTTTATTTTTATTTTTGTTTTTAAGATAAGGTCTTGAGGATTCCCACATGGTCCACCGCAGTTCTAGTACCAGATTCAGTGGCTTGAAACTCACGCCAGGTGCGTGTGCATGTGTGGCCAAGATCCCAGGAGGAGAATGGAGGAGAAGGCTTCATGGTATGACCACCAACTCCCCATGGGGGGTGACTTCTCACTTTCCCTCTCACTATCTTTGCCTCTCTCCAGGGACTGCATGTATCCTAAGGCAAAAACCTCTTTTTAAAAAATGATAGGGTCTTTCTGTGTTACACTCTTCCTGTCTCAGCCTCCTGAGTAGCTGGGACTGTAGGCACATATCACCATGCCCAGATTTTAGGCAGGCTCAGAATCAAACCTGGATCTTCCATATAACCTCAGTCTGCTGAGTAACAGAGTCAGCCAGAGTGCTACCACAGTTGGGCCTATATTAAATCACTTTTTTGATGTAGTTTCTTGCTTGGCACTTTTAAGAGTTTGGTAACTCTTTCTGGTCACAGAATTCTGGGGTATTAAATGGTTAGACTCACCCACTTAGATGCTAAGACTTGGTGGTCCACATGTGGCTGAAGGGGAGATTGGAGGGAGTGGATAGTAAGTTCTCTAGTGGCCTCTTTTTTTATAATTGTTTTAAAGTAATGTGCTATCATGATGGCTGTTAAAACTATGTTTAAACTCCTTTGGGAAGGAGTGGGAAATAAACAAATTGAGGAGTCAGCAGTGGTTAAGGCGCTGGGCTCTTATGTGGCCTACCATGGTTCAAGTCCTGGACCCAGTGGCTTAAGACTCACATCAGGCACGTGTGTGTGTGTATGCCCCAGATCCTGAGAAGAGAATAGAGGAGAAGGGATTGCAGTTATTGTCCCTGGGGGCCAATTTCTTGCTATCTGTGTCTCTCTGGTGAGTGCATGTGCCCTATAGCAAAAATTTCTAAAATAAAAAATGATTAAAAAAATATAAAAAGTAAGCAAATTGTAACCTCAGTGGCAGATAAGGAAGGAAGCTAGCCCATGGAGGATACCATTTTTGTGTGCTAATTACACCTGCTAACCAATGATGCTAACTAACCACCTTTCTGTTTTTCACAGTGGTGTTTTTGTCATGTGTTTTTGTAAGCACTGAGACACAGTGAGCTTTCTTTTTGTCTTTTTTTTTTTTTTGTCACAGCACCTTGACTTATACCCGATTTTGTGTAAGCCTTGCTGGAGAGTATCAATTCAACAGAGAAGAAGAGGAAGTTTGTAGGAGCCAGATAGCTGGGAGTTCTAGCTTTGAGTATTGACAGCATTTTGTGGTGGTCTAGGCATGTGGACCATTAGGTTTTGGGGTAATTTTTTTGCAGCTATAGATAACTAATACAATTTCTATGGTGAGAAGAGAGTTTTAAGTGTCAGCTACATGGTGTGCTCAGAAATAGAACCCTCAAAGCCCTACCCTTCCCAAGTCAGCAACACACATTCCCTCCTCTGTCAAGATGGGCTCTCCTTTGGTTGTAGGTGGTGGTAGTTGTGGTAGGTAAATTAGGATAGGATAGGTCACATTGTGATAAAAAACAACTCCTGAACTTCTGCGGCTTCAAATAACAGGGATTTATTACTCCTTCTTGTTCATGCTGTAAGCCCTTTGCAGGTCACAGGAGTAGTCTGGTTTTACTAGTAGTACCCAGAGCTCCAAAGTGACCAAACTTTGTATTGAAAATTGTTGATTACTGTGTCAGAGCAAAAATGTTCTGGAGGGTCTTGCACTGGTGATAAAGAGCTTCAGCTTAGAAGTGAGGGGAATCAGAATATGCTACTTTACCACAGTGATTATTTTGAGCTGAAAGGAAAATAACCTTCCCCTTTCTGCCCCAAAGCAAGATATCCTTCCTCTCTTCTCTCACACCAAGAACAATTCTGAACCACCTGGGAGGGCTCTTATCACTGAAGACATCTCTGACTTGAGTCTGTATAACAAACCTTACTAAAATAACTTATGTTCTGTTAGTTTCTCACATACATGTATCTTCCCACAATTTACAGCCTCTAGAAGCTCAAACCTCCTTCCCTTTGTAGGGCTCTTTCTCCACAATTTATTACCCTCTGTTTAAATGGTATATAAACTCTCAATATTCACTTCTTTTCTGAGAAACTCTTGTGTATATGCAAACTAAACAATTTCCCTATTAATCTGTCTCTTGTTAGCTTATGTTTTATGATCTAAGCACTGAATCTAAGAGTAGAGAAAAGGTTTTCTTTTCTCTCTTACAGAAGTGACGTCATTTCATTGACTAGAACTTGTCACATGGCCATACCTTACGCTCAGAAGTTGGGGAAGCTTAGGACCAGCAGATGGCATAATGGTTTCATTGCTGGACTCCCATGTAGTCGACTGCAATTTGAGTCTGGACCTAGTGGCTTAAAACTCATGCCTAGTGCATGTGTGTGTGCACCCGAGATCCTGAGAGGAGAATGGAGAAGAAGGGATCGCGGTGTGGCCACAACCCCCATGAGGTGATTTCTTGCTTTCTGTCTTCTCTGTCTGTCTCTGTCTCTGTGGCAAGCACATGCACCCTATAGCAAAAAAAAAAATCTGCCTCTAATAAAAAGAAGTTGGAGAGGCAGAATATATGTGTCAGACAATATTCCTGACTAACACAAGGGATCTTTGCTGCTCTTTCGTGCTCACCGTTGTAGTAATAGCAGTTACCTTTTACTGTTTGTTATATATCAGGCACTGTGCCCACTGATTTATATAAATCACCTCCTTTATCTTCTCAACAGCCTTATGAAGTAGATGTTATTACTGTCTCCCTACTTTACAAAAAGGAAAACTGAGGTAGCCAGAGGCTAGATAAATTACTCAAGGTCAGACAGTAATTGGTGGAACCTGATTTAAACTCCCGCATCTCTCTTCAGGGCACCAAATTCCCCTCACCACACTTTGCTACCTGCATGATCTGAGATGGAGTCATCAGAACCATCAAAGATATTCTAAAACCACTGAACTCAGGAGAAAATGAGTGAGTACCTTGGTATCTTCTTTTCCCTTGATGTCTATGTAAATTTGCTAAATTTTTACCCAAATTCCTTCTAGTTTAGAGGCAGCAATAAAATAAAAAAGGAAAAATATGAAATAATGAGGGAAAATGGCCACTGAAAACTCAAGATACAGTTTAACAAAAGACATCTATTTTAGTGTTTAGAGATGGAATGTTTTGCATTGGGCATATCCATTGTCAATAAATTTCTACAGAATTTGAAAATATTTGGCTTGTAAGCATCTTACTGTCCTCTTTTCTATCTTATCTATTCTACTATGCGTTATCCAATAAGAAAGGATGTACAAGGTGTTCTTAACCAGAACCACCTACTATACAGTTATTCTAAATTGTGATTTGATGGCTTTAGAATCAATAAGTTTGTTTATTAAAAGCAATTTCAAAATGAAATAAAACTGGCAAGTACATAATAAAGAATTTTTGTTTTCCTGAACCATTTGTGAGTAAGTTGCTGATATGACATCCTATTGCTCCTAAACATAGTAGTTTTTGTTTCTTTTTCTATCAGGAAGGATATCCCCCTGCATCAGTGGATCTCAAAATGGGGTTTTTGAACCAAGGGCATCAGCATCCTTTGATAACTTCTTTGAGTGCATTCATAAGCCCCACAACAGTTCTCCTGATTCAGAAACTAGGATAGGGGCCATCAACTTGTGTCTTCTCAAGTCCTCTAGGTGGTTCTGATGAGCACTCAAGATTACACACCAGATATTTTGTAGAGTGTCATATATCACCTCAATATAACCATCAAATTCAGAAAATCAGTTCTCTTATCTCCTCCTCACAATTCCATTTACATTCTACCACTTTCCCCAATTTTCATGTCTTTTATAGCCAAAGAATAATACCCAGACTGGCCCTTGAATTTGTTGTGTTTTTGTAATACTCTTCAGTGTAGAACAACTTGTTAATCTTGCCTGTATTTTCCTAACCTGATCACCTTTGAAGATGACAGGCAAGTTATTTTGCAGAGTGTTCCTCACTTTATCTTTGACGTTTACTCATGATTAGATTTTGGCTCTAAACCTTTGGCAAAAATATCATGAATGTGATGCTGAGTTCAACTCACTGTGTTCCATCAAGTGGTAAAAGATTGCCATTTGTCCCATTTCTGATGACGTTTACTTTTTCACTTGATTAAGGTGATGTCTCTCAGGATTTCTTGCTGAAAAGATGTCTGTTTTTGTTTGAAATTAATAAGTATTTTGTGGAAAAAAACTTTGAGATTATATAAGTACACTGTTTTGATTTTTAAATCAAACCTTCTATTTATTTTTCTGTTCATCTGTCCATCCGTCATTCATCCATCCATCCGTTTATTAAAATGAGCACAGAATCATAGATTTTTATTTTAGTAATTGAGTTATAATTAATTACTATCATCATTATCATCATATTGTTTCAGATTGAGTCAGTGGAAGCCTGGTGGTCTCATGATTTGTTGAGCCCATGCTTTCTGCTACAAAATATTTTAGGATGCTGTTACATTTTCTCTGCACTGGAGTTAGTTAACTAGCTAGGGAGACCAAGTTTTTTTTCCTCTATTTTTTAGTGGCAAATGGTATTTAGAAATGGAGATTTGGGAACTAGGAGCACTCATTGCTCCTGGGGCATCATTGCTGCTAAACCTACTTAGTGGACAGAGCTAGAGAGTATATGCATGTACACACACACACTCATATCAATATTTGTTCAGTATCTAGCTATACATATTGAAAGTCATTGGTTCACGCTGATGTCTCTAGTTTCAGTCCAACACCACTGAGTTTATTCTTGTTTTGACTGTTTCTGAATCTGTGGCTTCCTGCTCTGATGGTGAGATTTGATTCCCACTGTTTACTATGTTATGCATTCCAACCTCTAGGTCTACATCAATCTCCTTTAATCATGGCTGCCCCATTCCTTCCATGGATACCCTTTGTCCTGCTTGGTTTCCAACACTTGTGCTGCACCTGCCACGGCTCTGACTGAACAGGTACTTCTCACCCCACTTGGGTTCTGGTACCTGCTGGGCTCTTTCCTACACAGGAGACATCCTTATCTGACTCATACTCTGACACTATGCGGTAGACTGCCCATCATATCACCCAAGCTGACCTCACTCAGCCAGGGCTCTAATTTGTGTACCACTGCCCTCCTTGTCCCATTGCAGCTCCAAAAAATCATGCCCTGGGCTGGGTCACTGCCCCTTTTTCATATCTTGTGAATGCCTTGCTCACTGAACTTGGGCTCCAACAAACCATCCTGATGTTTTCTCCTCTGCCCTTTATCCCACAAACTGGGATATCCTCTTTGGGCCCCAGCATCTACTCTGGGGCTCTGGAAATTTCTTTCCTATCCAGGGATTTTGGGTTGAATTGTTCAGGAAGGAATGGGAAGTGGAAGAGGAAAAGGAAAATACAATGAGGTTTTTTAATATAGCTTAGAAATTGACTTCTGCATCCACAATACTAATGGGATTTACTTTTAGTATTTGTTTTGGCAACATACAAGGCACTTTCATTTTGGCTCAAGTCTTATGAACTATATACTCTGAAAATAGTAGTGTCTCATTCACACACATATACACACATACAGATGCATGATTTCTTGAGAAATCTTTTTTTTTTTTTTTTTTTTTTTTTCTGCTCAGGAAAGATTTGGGTAATACAGCAGAACAGAAGCATTTTTTTTCATGGTTCTCCAAGGATTCTTGGTTTAACTCTGAACAGTGTTGGAACTCTTGTTCTGTCATTTATGTCATATTTGGAATAAGTCTGTGTTTCTCTCTCTCACATGGCTTTCTGATATCTCCAATGTGTGCTCTGAGGGCTTCTCCTTTCCTTCTCCTTGTCTGTGGACTTGAGTTACTATTTCAGAAGCAGCAACTAAGAGTCTAACATGTACAGGAGAAATTGCTTGTGAAATTGTCAGATGAGAAAGTCAGATGCAAGATTCAGAAGCAAGCTTGAAGAAAGAATTTTCCTGTTTCCACAACCCACCCTAGACTAAACTGGGGTAGGAAGGGGAGGAATTTGAAATTTGGAGGTGAGAGGGAAGAGTGGGATCCTCATTGGATGTGTGTGATGGTGTGGGCCTTTTGTGGGGGATACCAGGAAATCCTGTGTAGGTCACTTAGGTGTCCTACTTGTTGCTGTGGTCAGCCTATCAGTCATCAGCGTCTGGGTAGAGGTGACACTTGTCAGTGCCATGAAGACTGTTTCCAGTCTTTTCCCTTGTTCCAACCATAACCTGATTGTGACTGTGGGCCATCATAAGCGTTTGGAGATAGAGACTAGGTCTCTTGAGATTATAGCCCTCTTGCAGTTGATGGTGGTAAAGTGAAAATCTGTTTTTTTGTTTTCTTTATTAACAATGGAGCTTGTATGGGCATATGAGAAAGAAGGGAGAGGAAGAGAGAGCGAGAGCGAGAGTGAGAGAGAGAGAGAGAGCATCCTCTACAGGATCTGGTCACGGCACAATCCCCTTTCTCCTGAATTCCAGTCTATTAGATCCTCAGGACTCACGTGTGCCTAGCATGTTAGGCTGATCAAGTCAGGAGCCCAAAACGTGGTCACCATGTACATCTGGCTTCTCTTGAGCAGCATGTCACTGCTGTGCCATGAAGCTGGTCCAGAAAATCTTCCTCTTGATCAAGATTGTGGTCAATGGGAACTAGATGCAATCAGTGGGCAATTGCTCCATGGGCCAGGACAGTAGTGAAACCATAGGGCCCTATGGTCAAAACCTATTGTAAATAACAGACAAAAGAGATACTCAAAGAAAATTACATTTATCTGGGAACGGGTTTCGCAATGTGGAATACTCATGCTATCGGGCACTATGAGCATAGTTGAGAGGTATGGGTAGACGGTTTAAAAGGAAAAATGAGCAGTGACATAAGTCATGTAGGAACAATTATCCTTAGCAACAAGGAACAGTAACAAGGTGGTGTCAGTACAAGGCTGGACAGGCGTTTACCAGGCAGAAGTCTTCATGGGAGTCTTTTTTGTGTAAGATTGAGTGGCCTTTGTGCAAGGTCGTGGTTTTGGTAGGGTCCTTTAGATAGTTCCTATTATCAGGTGATTGTGCTCAAGAACCCTCCCTACATGGCTTTCCTCATCTTTATTTCTTTATTTTTCTTGTTAGGGTTTTTGGTGCAAGTAACTCCATTTTGATTCTGATACTTTCACACTGTTATTATTCTTATTGTAGCAGGTGACTATATTAAGTCATCAGGAAAATCATGATGTATTTTTCTATGGAAAAAATTGTCATGACTTTCTCAATGGCCCAATAGTAGTTAAAATATCAGCACAGGGTAGTACAGCATAAAAAGAAAATTTCCCCCAAACTCAGTTATTTCAGCATTATGGAGGTGTAATTCTAAATCACGGACATGTGTCTCTATTTTTAGATTTAACTTTACTTTGTATCTATTGAAACTACTAAAAGAGTAAAGGCATTTACTTACATTATTCTTTTATATTACCCCTCTTACTCCCTGTTTTTATTTACTAAATTTTTAAATCTCCATTAGTAAGTTAAGAAATCTAGTGCCTCAACAGTTCCCACTGTCTCCTTCTTCCATCTCTTAGCTGGTCACCATACAATTTTTATTAACAAGGTTTGTAGCATTTATATTAAATATATGGCATTTGAATTGAGGGAAATATCAAGATTCAGCAGAATTAGGGCTAGTTATTATTATTAGACTCTTAAAAAGGGATATATCGTATATCACAAAACTTGGGCCATTCAAAGGAAAGTACTTGAAACTTCAGTCAAATGGATTTTCTTCAAAACAAAGCCTTGGTTTGCTTGATATTTAAAATATAACTTTACTGCAAGTTTATAACTGTCTTTTTTCCCTTTGCTGATTAAAGGAACATATACCTTGTTTGCCATATTCCTAAGCTCTCTCAGGTTTTTAAAGCAAATCATTTGTCTAAGTCCCTAAAGTCTTTCTAGGCCTGCTACACAGCTGTCAGTCTGGGATTTCTTTTCATTGTATTTAAATTGATCATACTGTTTCTAGGATCCTGTGTTGTACTTTTCTTTAGTTTGTTTCCAGCTTTGTTTTAATGGAGCAAACTCTCAATAGTATTTTCAAAAAGTGTTCATAGAAGGGATCAGCAGTTAGCATAATGGCTATGTCGCTGGACTCCCATGTAATCAACTGCAGTTCAAGTCCTGGACCTGGTGGCTTAAACTCATGCTGGGTGCATGTGTGTGTTTGTGTGTGTGCCCAAGATCCTGAGAGGAAATGTAGGAGAAGGGATTATGGTGTGACCATCCTCCCTGGGGGGTGATTTTTCACTTTCTGTCTCTCCGTCTCTCTCTGTCTTTCTGGCGAGCGCATGTGCCCTATAGCAAAAACCTCTCCCCCCAATAAAAGTGTTCATAGAAGATAAACTTTCTAGGACTGGAAAGTTGCACAAGGATAAAACATGACACCCTGTGATGCTGATCCTGTGGGAAGGTTCTAAGTTTGCATTGGAGATTTCTTTGAGAATGCTGGGTGCATATGTATCTGTGACTCAGGAATGGCTGAAGATGAGGGTGGATGATTGAATCAAGATTTTGTTGGTGGTACTGTCTGTCTCTCTCTCTTTTATGTCTCTCACATTCATAAAAGAAATGAATGGATAAATATATATATATATATATATATATATATATATATATATATATATAAAGATGGTAAACTTTTTTTTTTTTTTTTTTCATATCTCACTCCTGGTACATGTTTAATACAAGAAGGTTTTCCACATCATAGCCATTCAGGGATCTAAGCTGGTGGAGGCTCCATCTCCACCTGTTTCTAGGATCACATAGATAGTGGAAAGAGAAAACCTGTGAATGACAAGCTGCTCTTTCAAGATTCAGTTCAGAGGACACATACTATTTTCCCTTACATTTCAGTGACCAAAGCACATTACAAGATGAAGACAGATGTGAATGAGATGGAGAACTCTAATCCTTCCTAGAGAAGGACAATGAATACTTGTTTAACAATGATTCAAGCAAACATAGTCTTATTTTATAAACAATAATATTTACCATATATGCCTCAAGCAGTTTTTCTTCTGTTCATAAAATAATGATGGCATTTCATATCCATGAAATAGTATAAGGGGAGGGTCTTCAAAGTTTATGAACAAATATATTATGAAAAAAATCTATTAATGTGTTTCAAAACTTTTTGCACCAAAATAAATTCATACTATTTATTATTACATTTTTTCTGTGAACTTTTGAAATCTACTTATATGTTCCTGTTCACTGTTCAAAACATTTAGATATGTAAATTAATCTAATCCTCACAACAAACCTGACAGTTTAGCTCTAATATCATCAGAACTTTAAAATAACAAAATGGAAGCTCAGAGCAGTTAAGTTTTCCAAAAGCACACAGCTAGGGGAAGAGGAACTGAAACTCAGCAAACCCAGCTGCAAGCTTATGTTATTAATCTTATCTATCTATCTGACATATTTATATAATTGCTACATATAGTCACATACATTATGTATCAGCACACACATGCACATACATACAAATATAGTCATATAGAATGTGTACCCATTTTAAATTTGCATTATTACAAAATGCAAAACCTTTATTAGATACCTATCTTCCTCTGGACCCCATCTGGTCCAGTATTATGAACTTGGTGCATTGTACTTTCAATCTGCACATTTTTATTTTAGTAAAGTATCCATAAATGTATATATTATGTTGTTCTTTATATTTTATAAATGAAAACATTTTGATTACTTTTATTCTTTTTTTTTGTATATGTATATGTGTATTTTATTTATTTATTTATTTATTTATTTTTTTTTATTTTACTTTTTTTTTATTATCATCATATTCTTCTTTATATTACATTGAATTACATATAACTTTACATTGTATTACATTACTTTTTCAAAAGGGAATGCCATGCATGTCAGTCAGTACAGAGACATTAATCTCCCCGCTTCAACATTCAATATCTTTTCTATGTTTTCCCCAATCATTATTATTATTCTAATTATTTTTTAAGACAGTCCATCGCTATTTCTCATATTGCTTGTACAAATACTTTGCCCATCATGAAATACTTCTCAGACAAATCCAGTTGAGAATACTATACATGTCAACATCAACAGTTAATAAGCCATATCTGTTTCTCACTAATGTCCTACCTCTCTATTGTTCATTTGTTATCTTTCTCTATCCTCTTCTCTTCACTTCCCCCATTCCACACTGTCCTATTCTCATTAAGTACCTTCACTGCTTTTATGTCCTCCAATTTTTTTTCACTATCATAGAATGCTGATAGTCGGTATATATTGAGTGGATACATACAATATCTTTCTTTCATATCCTGGCTTACTTCACTCAGCAATATATCCTCCGTATCTGACCACTTTCTATCAAATTCCAGGGCCTTGTTATTTTTTATGGCTGAGTAGTATTCCATAGAGTATATATACCACACTTTTCCAATCCATTCATCAGTTTGTGGACATTTAGGTTGGTTCCATGTCTTGGCAATTGTGAATAATGCTGCAATAAACATTGATGTGCAAGGACTTTTCTGACTGAGCGTTCTCCTGTCTTTTGGGTAAATACCCAGAAGTGGGATTACTGGATCGAATGGTAGTTCTATTTGTAGATCTTTGAGGAACCTCCATATTGTTCTCCACAGTGGTTGAACTAGTTTACATTCCCACCAACAGTGTAGGAGGGTTCCCTTTTCACCACATCCCCGCCAACACTTATCACTTTTTATATTCTTAATCTTTGCCATTCTGACAGGGGTTAGGTGGTATCTCATTGTAGTTTTTATCTGCATCTCCCTTATGATGAGGGATGTTGAGCATTTCCTCATATGCTTTTTGGCTATTCGTATGTCTTCCTTAGAGAGACTTTTGTTCAGCTCATTTTCCCACCTTTTAATTGGGTTAATCATTTTTTTTCGCATAAGGCACTTGAGTTCCCTATGTATTCTGGTTATCAGTCCCTTGTCTGAGGCATATTTAACAAAAATATTTTCCCATTCTGAGGGTTGTCGGTTCACACTTGTTACTGTGTCCTTTGCTGTGCAGAAACTTCTTAGTCTAATATAGTCCCACTTGTCTATTTTAGGGATTATTGCCTGTGCCTTGGGAGTCTTATTTAAGAAGTCTTTGCCTACTCCAATGTCCCCCAGAGTTTCCCCAGCATTTTCCACCAGTAGTTTTATTGTTTGAGGTTTTAGGTTAAGATCTTTGATCCATTTTGAGTTGACTGTTGTTAGTGGTGAAAGATGGGGGTTCAGTTTCATCTTTCTGCAGGTGGATACCCAGTTTTTCCAGCACCATTTACTAAAGATGTTTTCCTTTTCCCAATGGATTGACTGATATCCTTTGTCAAAGATCAGTTGGCTGTAAGCTTTGGGGGTTATTTCTGGGGTCTCTATTCTCTTCCATTGGTCCACATGTCTGTTTTTATGCCAATACCATGCTGTTTTGATGACCACAGCTTTAAGGATGGTAAACTTTTAGAGTTAATGTGTGTCTGCAAATGTCTTCTATTTTGCTGTTGAATTTGATTAATAGTTTGGTTCAGTGTAGGCGCCTGCATTCAAAATAATTTTTCCTCCTGAACTATGAAACCATTGTATAATTATTTTCTAATATTCAAAATAGCTATAAGAGATTGTCAATTAAAACATTTTTAGGCATTTGGGTTGTTTCCATGACTTAGCAATTGTGAATAGTGCTGCAATAAACATCGATGTGCAAGCACTTTTCCAATAAAGTATACTTCTGTCCTTTGGGTAGATACCAAGGAGTGGGATTGCTCTATCATATGGTAGTTCTATTTGCAGATTTTTGAGGAATCACCAAATTGTTCTCCACAGTGGCTAGACCATATACTCAATGGAATACTATTCAACCATAAAAAACAACAAAACCCTGACTTTTGACAAGAGGTGGATGAATATGAAAGATTTACTGCTGAGTGAAGCAAGCCAGGCTAGGAAGGAGAGGCATTGTATGTCCCCACTTAATATATACCGAGTGTCTGCACTCTATGACTGAAACTAATTGACTAAAGGATATAGAAACAGTATATAGATTTAAATAAAGATATAGGGTGTGTGAAAGAGGAGAGTGAGGAAGGACATTTAGAAGAAAAATAGGAAGGCAAAGCATTAATGGAACAAAGAAATGTAGTACTATCTGTTGAAGATATTTTGTAGTCTTATCAACTGTACTAGGGAGAAATGTTCACCTGTTGAAATATCCATTTTGTAAGCCAAATAATAATGTGATTGAATTTATAAAAGAAAATGAAATGTAAAACAATTTTTTTAAAGGTCAGCAGGTGGCGTGGTGTTTGAGGTACTGGACTCCCACATGGCTGACCGCACTTCAAGTCCTGGATGTGGTGGTTTACTTTCTCATTCTCTCTCTCTCTCTCTCTGGTGAGCTCATGAACAAGTCCTATGGCAAATTAAAAAAATAATAATAAAAAATAAAATTAAATAAGCAATTCTTTAATTTTTTGTTAATCAGATCTTTGTAGGTACCTGCTTTTTCTCTTATTCTGGATCTTGTTTTTAGATTGAATGTTCTTAAATATTAAGAGTGCCATAGGGCCAGCTGGTGGCATGGTAGTTAAAGTAGCTAGATACCACATGGCCTACTGTGCAGTTCAGGCTTTAGACCTAGTGGCTTGAAAAACATACCAGGTGCATGTCCAAAATTCCCAAAGAAGGGAGAAATGGAAGAGATAAATGGAAGAGATGGGATTGTACCATGACTATGCTCCATGGAGAATGCTTTTTCTTTTTCTTTTTCTTTTTCTCTCTGTGGGGAGTACACACTCCCTCTGGCAAATTAAAAATAAAATAGTTATGAATACTTGAGTGTCTCACCAATTTTGAGAATTTTTCTTTATTTCTGTTATTTATTCACATCTTCTTTGTTCTTCATAGTTCAGCAAAAGTTGCTTTCCAGAGATGCCATTGGATGTATATGGCCTCTTGAATTGATCCCCTCTTATCTTTTCCTTTTTTATTTAAGTGCTGACTCTTTTACCCTTCCATATAGTAATTTCTTAATGCTTTCTTCTATTTAACATTTTATTTCAGCAATCATATTTTTAATTTCATTTATTCTGTTCTTGGATTACTCCCTTTGCAAAATAGCTTATCATTTGAAAACAACATCTTCTCTGTGAATTATACATTTTTAACCTTTAAAAAATTTTCCTTAAATTCATAAGTCTTTCACGAAAAGTTTTGTACTAGTTTGTCTCTCTTCTGGTCTTTCTGTTTTTTCCTAAATGTCTTGTAATCCTTGCTTAGACATTGTATTAATGATGGAAAAATTCAGTTGATTAATGGATAATCAGATGGATTATCTCTGCAGTACAGAAATGAATGAGAGCTGAGAATGGACTGTTTATAACAACAGAGCAAGTCTGCTGGGAGCCTTCACTTTGGTGTACATTTAGGGGTCTGAAAATAGGTAGCTCGCCTGACCTCTGATGGTTTTCACCTTTAGGCTGCCTATCACCCGAAGAGCTCCAACTTGCACCAGTTGGATCGCTCAGTTTCTTCAGAGTATTTCTGTAGCTTCAGCTTAGGGACCAATGTCATTTGCATAGTGTTTTAATCAACCACTTTAATTCTTTCCCTCATCTCACTCCTTTTCTTCATTCCTGTTGATTTTGAATTTTTCCATGGGGCCAGCTGGTGGTGTGGTGATTAAGGTGACCAGATCCCACATGGCTAACTTTGTGGTTCAAGACCCAGACTCGGCAACTTGAAAAACACTGGGTGAGTGTGCATCATGAATGTTCAAAATTCCATGAGGAGAATGAAGGAGAAGGGACTGTGGCATGACCCTTCCTGGGGGATGCTTTCTCACTTTCTTTCCCTCTCTTTTTCTCTCTCATGAGAGCATGTGGCTTGTAGCAAAACAAGAGAAAGGGAGAGAAGCAAAGAAAAAAAAAATTGTCCAAAAAGAAAGATCCCACTTCTCCTGCAGCCGTCCCTGGTGCATGCTCCAAGTGGCATCCTTTCTGCTATTGAAGAAATTCCTTTTTCCGTGGTTCAGAAATGTATTGTAAGCTGTGGTCTATTGGAATCCCTTCCTACTAGACTCAGCCCTTTGAGGAAGGTATTCCCTTTCTTACTACCACTGTACTCTGTTTTATCACTGGGAAAAAACTTGTGCATTCAGCCTATCATTTTGAACTAGAAGAGATTTTTATCCATTTAATTTCCTGGTTGAGTATTTAAATTTTTCAATTACATGGAGTTTCTATTTTATAAAGCCTTATGTATCTAAGAATGTCTTTCTGTTGTTCTCACAAGCATTCTTATTAAGCAAGGATTCTTGTTTGGGTATGATGTTATTGGCTCTAAACTGCCCTTGAAATTCAGGACATGGGACTGGATGGTGGCACAGAGGTAACATGAGATGCTCTGTGAGGCTAACCCACGTGCGAGAGTTCTAAGTTTGTATCTGTAGGCCTCCCTGAATATGTTGGATATGTGCATGCCCATGATTCTAGGTTGCTGAGGGCTGGGGGTGGATTTTTTCAAGACCCTCTTGAGGGTAACCATTTTTCTGTATATGTGTGTGTGTGTGTGTGTTTCTCCTCTCTCTCTTTCTAACTACTCTCATGGAGGAAATATTGAATGAACTTAAAAAGTCAGGGCATATTGCTTCATATTCTATTTCAACAGAGAATTTGAAGCCAACCTAATAGTTTTTCTTTCTTGGCAATACCATGCCACTTTGTGTGTCTGCTGCAAGACATGTACAATTTTAACTTGAGTTCATTTTTTAAAAAATTTTAGCCTGTTGAGTTTAGGTATGGGTATCTTTTTAAATTATTTTTTCCTGAGATACAATTATGTATAAACATAGTAGGCACTCATTAATAGCAAATAAATAGGTGAATAAATCATTTGTCAATTTATTATAAAAATTGTAATCTCAGTTTTTATTTGGTTTAGGAGTGTTTTCTTTTATTATCCCTTTGATTTTTTTTTTTTTTTTTTTTTTTTTTAGTTATTCTGGTTTCTTTCTCATGAGCTGTTACAATTCTTGGTTTGTTCTCTTTGTCGTTGATTTGGTTTTATACAGTGCATTTCTGTTATTTACTGCCTCCATTGTAGCTTTAAATTCTCTTATTGTATTCTAGCGTCCTTGCCATCTTTTCTCAAGTTATATTTTCATCTGATATTTTTATTCTTATATCTCAATCTTTCTTCTTATGGTTTTCTGTCTGTTCACGAGGGCTGTTTCTAGACAATCTAATAAGGATGCCAGTCTTAATAATTTCCTTCTGGTTTTAGTAGTAAATCAGTTTTAGAGGGGCCTATTTTTTCTCAAAGTCTTTAGCATGACTTTCTCTTGTTCTGTAGTAATTTTTCATAGGTCTTAGTACTTACTCTTTTGTTTTCTTGCACTCAAACAAAGAGAGATTTAAATAGAGTCAGTTTTTACCTACATGGAGGTCAGAACTTGACCTCACGATCATGTGTGGTTTATATCTCCTTTTAGTGCTGAGTGGAAGTGCACAGCCCCTAGCCCCATTCCTCAAACTATGAAGTTCTTTCTATGACACTTCCTGTGGGCTGAATTGGGATCCTCTATTCCCTCTTTTGGATGACCCAGCAGTCACCCTAGGGCACTCCCAGTGGGTTTCTGCTATTCTCTATCATCTATCATGTCCTATTGGAAATGATTTCATCTCCCAGAATTTAATATGCTAGTCCTACCTTCCCTACTCTGAATGCCTCTAACTTTTCCCTAGCTGTAATTTGGGAATTATAGCCTTCAATTATGTATATAAAATTACCCCTAATTTAGTTTGTACACTCATATTTATAGCAGCATTATTCATAATAGCCAAAGATGGAGAAAACCCAAGTGTCCATGGATAAATGAATGGATTAACAAAATGTAGCATATACATACAATGGAATATCAATCAGCTTTAAAAAAGGAGATTCTGGGAACCAGCAGTTAGCATAATGGCTATGTCGCTGGACTCCCACGTAGTCGACTGCGGTTCGCGTCCCGGACCCGGTGGCTTAAAACTCACGCCGGGCGTGTGTGCGTGCATGCCCAAGATCCCGAGAGGAGAATGGAGGAGAAGGGATTGCGGCGTGACCATCCCCCCTGGGGGGTGATTTCTCACTTTCTGTCTCTCTGTCTCTCTCTTTCTGTCTGGCGAGCGCACGCGTCCTATAGAGAAAACCTCTCAAAAAAAAAAGGAGATTCTGACACATGCTACTCCATGGGTAAGCTTTGACTAGGTGTTATGTTATTTGAGATAAGCCAGTCACAAAAAGACAAATATCATATGATTCTACTTGTATGAAGAACTTAAAGTTGTCAAATTTATACAGATGAGAAGCAGCTAGTGATTGACAGAGACTGAGTGTGGGGAATGGGGAATTACTTTTTAATGAGCATGTAAATTCAGTTTGGAAGATAAAAAATTCCAGAGATGAATGGTTGTGATGGTTGTACAACAATGTGAATTGTTGTACTTAACTATGCACTTAAAAATGGTTAAGATAGAGCCAGCAGATGCCATAGTGATTAAGGCAGCTAGATCCCAAGTGGTTACCCACAGTTTGAGTCCTGAACCTGGCTGCTCGAAAGGCAAGCCAAGTTCATGTACACGCATGCCCAAAATCCCTAGGGGAGAGTAGAGGAAAGGGGATTGTGGTGTGGCTATCTCCTGTAGGGGATGGTTTCTCACTTTCTCTCATTCTCTCTCTCCAATGAGTGCACATGACTTATAGCAAAAAATCTTTAAAAAATGGTTATGATAGTAAGTTTATGTTATGTATATTTTATCGCAATTTAAAAATTACTATATACTTTTGAAAAATTTATTTCATTCATGATAGAGGGCATGTGTGTATGCACACATGAGAGAGAGAGAGAGAGAGAGAGAGAGTGAGAGAGAGAGATCCTTGACAGGTGTCATCACACTGCAACCCCTTTTCCCCAACCCTCCAGTTTATCAAGACCTTGGGAAGGCACTTATATTTTAGAGCTGGTCTGGATTTGAACCAGCAGTGGGCTATGTGGCTTCCAGCACTGCAGTTCAATTGGCTATGGACTGAGCTTCAGGGCGGGGCATAGATACTCTTTAACTTACACTAATTTAAATATGAAAGCTTCAGGTAGTGGTGCCCATGCATCAGAGATCTGATAGCACAGACCTTGTGTTGGTAAACTAGAAGAACAGGTAGTATAGGAGGAGAGAGGAAGGGCTTTTTCAGCTTTCTCCACTCCTCTGCTATCAGTTTTTTTTTGGAGAGGTTTTTTCGCTATAGGGCGCGTGCACTCGCCAGACAGACAGAGAGAGACATAGAGACAGAAAGCGAGAAATCACCCCCCAGGGGGGATGGTCACGCCGCAATCCTTTCTCCTCCATTCTCCTCTCGGGATCTTGGGCACGCACGCACACGTTTCCGGCGTGAGTTGTAAGCCACCGGGTCTGAGACGCGAACTGCGGTCGACTACGTGGGAGTCCAGCGACATAGCCATTACGCTAACTGCTGGTTCCCTGCTATCAGTTTTAATATAAGGATCCTTCACTTTCGTGGCAACATCCTGACTCTTGGTTTTGGTTGTAGCGTTGAGAGTCTTATTTTTTCTTAGTGTGTGTCTTCAAAGCTGTTTTCATAAAAATGTGGAAGAGGTCATCTTCACTTGAAGCTCTATTTTCACTATCATTTTGTTGTTTTATGATGGCCATAATGCAATATTTAACAATTGAATAATTCTGAAAATGTAGAATACAGAGATAGGAAGTGTATTAGGACTTTCTCTGGCCGAGATAAAGTGCTTGTAAACCTGTACTCAACCTCTACCTGCCAGACTGAGGAAACCAAGTCTAACTATTGCTGACTTGTACTGTTGTTTCTGAAATGTGTTATGGAAGAATGCAATGGAAGATATACTTTTTGACTGCAGAATCTTTTACGTCCTTGGGAAAACAGGATATACATACTAGAAGAAATCAGGCTTACCTGTGCAATCCTTGGGAAGTGCCTTCCCCAAATGTGCATTTTCTCATCTGTAAATGTGTGCAGTGTGGGAGTTGGGATCCACATCTTCCTTGAAGATTTGCTACAAAGCTGAACTAGATTATATACAGGTAAAACATCTATGTTAGGAATGGTAAGTGCTAAGGTTATTTTCCTTTCCCTTAAAAAGTGAGATTAGATAATAAGAAAAGCTAGAACTGAGACATTTCTTTCTTTTTTCTTTTGACATTTTGCAAGAGAGTGTACTTGCCAGAGAAACAGAAGGAGAAAGAGGGAGAGGGAGAAGCACACCTCATGAGGCCTGGTCATGCCACAATCCCTTCTCTTCATTTCTCCCTTCTTTCAGGATTTCGGATATGCATGCATATGTGCCATGCATGTTGTTTAAGCTGTTGGGTGTGGAACTTGAACCATGTTGTGAGCCATGTGGAATTCAGATCCCTTAACCACCAGGCCATAGGCTGGCCCAAACTCAAACATTTTAATAAGGCTAAAGGCATACTACCCTTTCTCCTCAAAGGCAATGTTCTGAAATGAAGGAAGGCGTAACTAAAATCATCTGTGAGTGGATTTGCTATGGATTTTTGTCTGCGTGGGCAGATTGCTGATAATCTTTAAATCTGTGAAGAAACTAATATATTACACATGTGTGGGTTGTAATGCTCATTCAATGAATTCTTTGTCAACCTATCCTTTAATGGTACAGTAAAGTACCTATTATCTAAGCCCATATTTGCCAAGCGCTCATGTGCACGCCAAGTTCCTCTCTCACTCTATTCTCTCACGTGCAGTTTTTCTACTTTGGTAATTCAAAGGCTTATACAAATTTTTGTCATAATCTTTATCCTTATACCTTCCAAAGATTTTTTTTTTCTAAGCGTTTTGATTAGGCATAAACTACCGTGGTCTCTTTGGGTAAAAATTTATAGGTTGCCCAGACAGGGAAATTGATTAATTCTAGTGCTTATTGCTTCTTCAAGACCCTTCCCTTGGGTTGAATTCCCTTCCATGTCTTTATACTATGTGTATATCTTTATCTCACTTCATCTGTATTTAATTTTTTTTTAGAGGTTTGTGCTATAGGGTGCATCGCTCGCTGGAAAGACAGAGAGACAGAGAGACAGAAAGCGAGAAATCACCCCCCAGGGGGATGGCTATGCTACAATCCGTTCTCCTCCATTCTCCTCTCAGGATCTTGGGCACATATGCACACGCGCCCGGCATGAGTTTAAGCCACTGGGTCCGGGA
The DNA here is from genome assembly GCA_026018925.1 of Tupaia tana. Taxonomy (NCBI): domain Eukaryota; kingdom Metazoa; phylum Chordata; class Mammalia; order Scandentia; family Tupaiidae; genus Tupaia; species Tupaia tana. The sequence continues at coordinate 110,811,983 of JAKSZU010000001.1, read as the reverse complement.
CTCAAACTGTGGTTGACTACGTGGGAGTCCAGCAACATAGCCATTATGCTAACTGCTGGTCCAATCTGTATTTAATTATTGAAGTATCAATTTCTCCCCATAGATTGCACTCCTTGAGACCAAAGACTATCTTATGCATTTCCGTATCTATACCATTCTGCATAATACCTGAACATATAGATGTTCAACCAATATTTGATGTGTTAAATTGAGCCTTGGCCACTCCATTGAAGTGATCTCAATTTTTTTTTTACCTTTCTCCCAATGTTAATGAGAGTAAATGATACTCTACACCATTTTATAACCTTGAGTATGAATCAGATTACTCAAGTAACCTTAGGGGTGCTAGAATATTTTTTCATTCATTAGAAATGCTCTTCAGAATGTTCCAAATATCACCCAGTTAAATAACATTCTTTTTTCTTCTCAGTGGCTCCAGAAGAGCCATTGTATATATGCACTCTCCTTGTCTTCAGAAGGTCACATTTCAGAGCTTCAGGATGATGATATTGGTACAGTCTACATTGTGGGACAACCAAAAATGGATTCTGCTAGGTTTTTTTCTGTAATGACATCCTGTAGGATAAAGTGTAGTCCAGAGCACCTCAACCTCAGTTCTGTTCTCTTGTTACTAGTTTTATGGTGAAATTCTAGAGTTTGACACTAAAGAAGACCCAGGATGGTGGAATTCCTCCTTTCCTAGTGACTCTATTTGAAGAATAGAAGGGGGTCTTGACAAGGATGAATATGAGATAATGTTTGGTGACAGAATTGTGAGGAGTAATCTCTAAGTAGATGAATTTGGATGGGCTGAGTTTAGAACCTGTGATTTCGGCAAAGGAGCTAAGACTGTAAAAAGTGATCAATCAATTTTTCCTTTTCTTGTTTTAAAGTTTATTTTATTCTTTCATGAGGGTGAGAGATATAGATAGATAAATGAGGGGGGGGGAGAGAGAGAGAGAGAGAGAGAGGGAGAGAAACACCCCTAATGGGGTCTCAGTGATCTCTCCCCATCCCCCAGCCTTCCCAGCCAGCCTGAATCATGGGTGTGTGCGTCCAAATTCACACGTCAACTAAGAAACCAAACATGTCCTCACATATGAATCCAGCTTCACTTGAGAGGCATGTTACTGCTGTGTCATTGAGCTGGCCCAAGAAGGTGATTTTTCTATTGCTTTCTTTCAATATAAAGCAAATACTAAGTCCACAAAGTTGAGGGGGGTGGGGATTAAACAAAAACACAACCACCCCCCCCCCAACAATTCATGGTTTGAATTTTCGAATGTAGGAGGTAATAGGATTTGGTGTTGGCAAAGAAATACTTGTTTTGTCAACATCTGCAGTAAGAAATGCCTGCAAAGTAGATTCAACCTTGCACTATCTAGTAGATGTGTTAGAGGAATTTACTGTTGAATTGTAGGTAGGAACTTCCATAAATCCCAGCCTCCCGCCTTTCCGACCCCATATTGACTAAATAGATTCAACTCAAAGAAATGAAGCAGTTTCCTCTGTGAATGCAATTTAGGGAGAGAGTCAGTACAATCTCAAGACAAGGATTATTTACTGCATGCCATTGTATAAACAATGAAATCACAATTGATCGAAGGGGAAAAACTCTATCAACAACTCAAATAAAGATGCAGGAAAATGTAAGAGTTAGACAGGAAGAGGAAACAGTCCTTCTTTTCTGCAGAATGCTGGGATATAATAAATTACAAAATGAAAATTTCACACTGTTGTTATGTAGGCAGTGAAAGGTCAGCACTAAGAGTCCCCAGAGCTCTGTGAGACAAGTTAGAAACGCTAGTCTTACACTGGCAGAATCAGATACCTTCAGAAGCATCGTAAAAGACAGAAAGGGCCCGGTGGCAGTGGCACAAGAGGTAGAGACTGGAGCCACATGGGAGCTTGGGTTCAGATCCCATGTTGGCCTGAACATGTTGGGCATGCCCAGGTGGGCCTGTGATCCAAGCTAGTCAAGAGGGAAGAATCATCATATGGTGAGACCCTGTCAAGGGTACCTGGCTCTTTTTCTCACTTATTTTTTTGGTCAGGAAAAATAATTAAGCTATAAACAAACAAACAAGCAAAATTCCCAGAAAGGTCCCAAATTACAAGATCACATTATGCTTACAGTTTAAAGGTTGGGTTAACATCGCCAAAGACTGCTCTCAACAGAAAGGGACTGTTGTCATGGATTTAAGAAAAAGGGATCCAAAGGTTCAAAATTTATTGGCTTCCCTATGCTGTGTGAGGGGCAAAGACAGAGTGCCAAGGGGATTATCGCCACACGCCTTGAAAAAGCGTGCTTTCTTTTAGGAAAGGCTTTGTGGGCTTCACCATGGCCCGTGGGTGTCTCAAAGAAACAGTGCATTCGTACAGTGGCTGGCCACCTGAGATGTCCATCTAGGAAAGCCTCATTCATCTCACCCTGCCAATGATCCCACCAGGATGCACTAACCATTTTCCGTGTATCACTACCCATGATTATGATATCTTTCCCTCCCTTCTAACCAAAGACCTGCATCTTGACTGCTGCTTATAATGTAACTTTGAAAAATAATAGGCATATATACACTTTTAGCATTCAGATTTTCTTTTGTTTTTCTTTCCTTTTCTTTTTTCATTTCATTTTCTTTTATACATTCAATTGCATTATTATTTGGCTTACAAAATGGATATTTCAACAGGTGAACATTTCTCTCTAGTACAGTTGATAAAACTACAAAATATCTTCAACAGATAATACCACATTTCTTTGTGCCTCCCTATTTTTCTTCTTAAATGCACTCTGAGAAGTTCTCCCACACAATCATTAGCTACCCCTGTAAAAAATAATAAAAAGCGATTCGTGTGTTTATTCTTTCAACAAACATCCATTGAGCTGCTGTTAGAGAACAGGGATAATGGGTTAAAAGAGGGGGGTCATGATCCACTGTGAAAAACAGATAATAACAGAAGAGTTTGATGATGGTTCTGATGAAATAGAGTATAAAGAAAGGATAGCTTAGCTGAGGTTGCTGGGAAGGCCTTTCAGAAGAGGTAATCTCTGAGCTGGGTTTCTAGGGACGATTATGAGTTAGGTGAAGCTAGAATGACAGGCTGCACAAAGGGAGCTACTCATATATTCAGCCAATAATCCCTGAGCACAAAGTATGTACCAGCCACTCTTCCAAGCACTGGAGATACGGTACCTGCCTTTGAGAAGTACATTCTAGTAGAGGTTGGGACAGAGAGATAGTAATAAAAATTTAAGTAAGTAATGGGTGCAATTGTAGATAAGGTTACAATGGTTAGTTTTATGCATTAACTTGATTGGGCCAAGGGATGCCCAAGTATCTGGTAATTATTTTGAGGTGTATTTAATAGTTTTTTTTTTTTTTTTTTTTAGAAGAGATGATTATTTAAGTTGGTTTGTAAGGTTTCTCTCACAAGCATGGATGAGCATCACCTGATCTGTTGAGAAGCGTGATAGAATAAAAAGTGGAGGAAGGGAGAATTCTCTCTCTCTCTGAGTTGGGACATCCATCTTCTCCTGATCTCAGACATTGGAACCTTTTGTTCTTAGGCCTTCGGGCTCTGGAACTTATGCCAGTGGTGACCCCAGTTCTCGGGCCTTTGGACTCAGATTGAATTACACTACCAGCTTTTCTGTTTCTGCAACTTGCAGATGGCAGATTATGGGACTTCTTGGCCTTTACAACAATGTGAGCTAGTTCCTGTAATAAATCTTGTCCTATGTACATTTCCTATAAGTTCTGTTTTTTTTTTTTTTTTTTTTTTTTTTTTTTTTTTTCTGGAGAACTCTGACTAATACAAAGGTACTATGAAGAAAGTAAAATATCACACAGGATAAAGTATGACATGACTAACAGGTGGTCCAAGGAAGGGGGACATCACTAGAGCTAGAAAGGATAGAAAGTCTTCTCTGAGATGACTGAAAGTATGAAAATAAGGCCTATATTTAGAGTATTCTAGGCAGCTAAGCAGTAGTTGCATGTTTGTAGGAGGCAGGGAGAAAGACAGGGGCAGGAGTCTGGGGAAATAGGGTGGGAAAAAGCCTAGGAGATGAAGTTAAAGTGGGGAGTCTGATCATGCCTGACCTTATGGGCCCTGGTTAGACTTAGGATTTTATTCCAAAGTCAATTTTATTTCAAAGTCTGATTCATACTTTAAGAAGACCACTCTGGATTTCATGTAGAGAAAGAGGATGTTGGAAGCAGGAATGCAGAGATCAGTTGGTAGACCACTGTGAGAAGTACTGACAGTAGAGTTTGATGAGTGTTGTAATGAAAGAAAGTACACAGAAAGGAGGGCAGCTTAGCTGAGATTGCTAAGGGTCCCAGGCCAACTGTAAGGGTGGCTTGGACCAAGACTTGAGCAGTGGAGGAGGGGAGAAAGGGGACAACAGCCAGGTTCAGGGTGCATTTTGGGGGCAGTGCCTGCCAGATTTGGTGGATTGCACATAGAGAGTAAATAAAGACAAGATTCAGAAACATCTCCTGGGTTTTTGGCAAAAGTATAAGGACAGGCAAAAACTGGGGACACTAGGAACCAGTAAATAGTTAATTTAGGGTACTGAAAAAGATATTAAGTTTGGAATTGGAAAACTTTTTAATTTTGATTTTCGTTGGAAAAGGGACTTACCCTCTCTGGGTACTGGTGTCCTCAGAGTGACAGTATTTTATGTTTTCTCAAGATTTTTGTGGAGGTTCAGTAAGCCAGTATATGTCGACTTTAACGGTATCTGGCATGCAGTAAGTACCTAATAAATGGTAGCTCTTACTGTTATAGCTTGAAACTGCCCTGTATTGCCCTGTATTCTGTCCTCACAAAAGGCTTGCACATTAAAATACAAATATGAACATTTCATATCTGAGTTTTTCAAGGACTTTGTGTATATAAATGTTTGGGTTAGAACTGAGTAAAAGAGAAATCAGCTCTCTGGGACTACTGGTTATTTCTTATGAATGCTCTGTTTTTGCTATTGAATCATCCCCTTTTTTCTGTTCTTCTCAACCTGACCCATATTTGTTTCTCTGACTGGTGATGATTGACCCTATCTGGAATGAGAATACTTGTTGTGCTTGGAGAATTCATTCATAGGTGTGTTCTTTCAATCAGCTGGGGTAGGAGGTCTGTGCTGAGCACATCTTAGCGCTCTCAATGTTCAGGCTAATTTCCAAAGGAAAAATAGTCATTTTTTTTTTTTAATCAATGGTTAAGAAGCAGCTTATAAATGTGGTGCAGTGAGGAGGGATGAGAGGATTAGGTGATTAATAGCTGAAGAGGAAGGGCTGTTGGCAAGCTCTGAAAGTGTTGCTCTTGGATAGCTGAAGCCAACAAAGCTCCAGCCCCTACTGTGTGTGTGGACTGTGGGAAGCGATGGGTGCCAAGTGGAAAAGATGAGACCTAGACTTTGAAGGAGTTTGCCAGGACAGGAGCAGGACAAGCATGGAGTGGGGCAGAGACCATACAAAGGACAATATACAGGGAGACTGAAATGAGGGCTCAGATAATGGGGATGGAAAAGCTCCAAGGAGTTTACAAGAGAGAGCAGTTCATTCTAATCTGGTGATCTTAGAACTTGCCTTTCTAAAAAGTTTATTTATTTATTTCTTCATGAGAGAGAGATAGAAAGAGAGAAAAAATCCAGACACCCCAACAGGGTCTTCATGTCACTATACACCCACAGTCTGAGTTAGTCAGGATCATGGGCATGCACATATGCCGAGTGTGTATAAGGAGACTGCGAATGTGAACTAGGAACCTTCTAACATGGCCTTGGCATCACTGAGCATTGCCTTATTACTGCAACACCAAGGCTGGGCTTTAGAACCTTCTCCAAGGGAATGACTGGCATTTGAATTGGATAAATGAGACAATGGCACTTCGGTTATGGGTCTGGTCTGAGCACCAATATCTTGATCCATTTTGTGTTACTATAATGGAGTATCTAGGCCAAGTAATTTATAACAAACAGAAATGTATTTCTCATGGCTCTGGAGACTGGGAAGTCCAAGGGCATGGCTCCAGCACCTGTTCAACATCTGGCGAGGGCCTTCTTTCCACATTATCCCAAGATGAAGGGCAAGTAAGCAAGTGAGACAGAGAGCAATTGGGCCAGACTTAGCCTTCTCATCAGGAGCCCTCCTGAAAGAATTCACTCCTGCTCTCATGACCTAATCATCTCCTAAAGGTCCCACCTTTTAATGCTATCACAATGACAATTAGGTTTCCCACATATGAACTTTGGAGGACGTATTCAAACTATAGCAGCAGGCAAGGGATGTTTTTGTCCTTCCTTTTCTAGTACCTAGCAAGGTGCCTAATATAAAGTGAGCCTTCAAAAAACATTTATTGATGATATTACCATGAAAGGTGGTGTATGGAACCACAAGTAATCCTGTGGGGCTGGTGGGAAGGGAGATATGTTGCTGCCTATAACTCTGTATTTTGATTTAACCTTATTTATTTCTTGTTCATTGTGGTAAATATATATGTGTATACACACACACACACACACACACACACACACACATATATATATATATATATAATGAAACCTGTGCTTTTAACCATTTTGAAGTGTACAATTCTATGCATTAATTACATTCAGAATGTTATGCAACCATCACCACTATTTCCTGAACTTTTTAACCATTCTAAATCAAAACTGTTGCCATGAAATGATGACTCCCCATTGTCTCCTCCTCCTAGACCCCAGTGACCTCTAATCTGCTTGCTGTGTCCTAATTTTGCCTTTTCTAGATATTTTATATAAGTGGAATCATAGAAAACTTATCTTTTCACTACCTTTGCTTTTAATATTAACCTGAAAATGCAAGATGATGTTAAGACATTTTCCATTTAAGCCTGACTTAAAATCTAAGTCACTCTATTGTACTGTTCTGTGACTGTTTTCACAAATAACATCATATAAAGCTCAGTCCCAGGTCCAGCTGGTGGTGTGGTGATTAAGGCATCTGGATCCCACATGGCTGACTGCACAGTTCAAGTCCTGGACCCAGCAAATTGGAAAACAGGCTGGGCGGATGTATGTGCATACTCAAAATCCTGAGAGGAGAATGGAGGAAAAGGGATTGAGGTATGGCCATCCACCAGAGCTTCTTTATCACTTTCCCTCCCACCCTTTCTCTCTCTTATGACCACATACACTCTACAGCAAAATTAAAATTGAAAAGAAAATGCTCAGCTTTACTTCTTGCATTATTTGTGGGTGTGCACATCTTCTCGCATAGTCTCAGGTATGCACATCTCTCTCGTCCTAGACTGTACGCTCTGGGCAGGCAGGTGCTTCACTTTCACATGTCTGGGCAGTCCCATGCCCTCAGTTGTGTTTGCTGAAAGGTTGCATAAGTCCACACAGTTTGCATAAGTCAGTGGTTGCATAAGTCAACAAAAAGGGATGAAAGCTTTTGCTAGAGAAAGTTTAACAGCAGGGATGCTAAAGGACTAGTTCTCAGACAAAGGTACTTAATAGTTTGGAGTGATGAAGAAGAGGAAGTACACAGAGAAATATGTAGATCTTGAACCACATGTAATTCATCTATGCGATGAATAATAAGGCAATAAGAAAAGCCTTTAGCAATAGCTTACAAGGCAGGACACTGACAGACAGGTCAGTGAGGACAAATGTCAATGGTGTGACTGATAAGAATTGGACCTACCTTTCAACCAGGCCTGCTATTGGCTGGAAACTTCTATATGGTATCTCTTTTCTATGTGGCAGCTTTGTAATATAAGTGCTATTTATCCATCTTTGAAAGTTTATTTACTGAGAGAGAGAGGGAAAGAGGTGCCCTTGAAAGGGTTTTCATTTGGCACTGCTTTCCCCCAGCCCTACAGCCATTCAGAGTCACAGGTATGCCCAGCACACTGAGGTAGTAGACCTGGCTGTGAACCTGGCACCTTCCCATGTTGGCAGCCTCCAGCATTGTGCAGCAGTGACCCTCTGCCTGTGCCATTGAGGCTAGGACTATTCATCCATTCTTTCATGTGATCAAGTTGAATCTTATACTCCTTTACCCCCTCCAGCTCATAAACCCTTGTAAATGACTGAGTTGTGATTAGACTCAAGGTCTGCCAGGCTATGGGAGGAACTGGTGCTCGAGTTTGGAGGGTGGAGGAGGCAGGAGATAGAGAATGAGTGGCCAAGAATGAAATTAGTGAGGTATCATAGATAAATTTCTGGAAGACATTGGTCCAAGGTGCCCCAGAAGGCCCCAAGATAAATATTAGACACTAGAGTGAAGGGGATTAGGGAAAATAAAACAAAAAGAAAATCTTCTGCTCACAGCGAAGCTAGAAGAAGAATGATTATGAGTGCAATACTAGTATAAACACTTGAGGGGCGAGGACCCACCTGGCATGTTCCTTGTCAACACATAGTGCAGAAACAACACATATTCTTAAAAATAGTTCTGAAGCCTCCAGTTGATCAGCCACTTCTCTTCCTTTTAGGTCAACCAGGCTAACACAATAGCAAAGGGAAACTTGTCAATTTGTTACAAAATGCACAGCAGGCATTTAGCCTCCCATGCTTTAAAAATTGGAGCTATTTCTACTTAGAAGCTATTAGTTGCTGTAGAGTAATGTCTGCTAGGGCTGGTTTTTTCCATCAAGGGAATCAGATTTCTTATGTCATCAGCCTGCCGCCTATCATTTTTAAAGGCAAGTCATAAAACGTCTTTTTCTACTGTGGCAGCGTGGAGGAAAACAGTTTGAAGGAGTCCTGTAAACTCAAAATCTGTTTAAGGCACTTAATTCTGGGCTTTACAAGGCAATCATGTCTTTCTTTGCAAATAAACACACCGTTCTCTAATGTGTCAGGCAGAAAGAGTTAATGAAGGTGGTTGGGCTGTAGTGATTTCAAAGAGTGGTAAAAACTTGGGGGTTGGGAAAATGGCAGGAAAGCCTATCTTCTCTCCTGCTGGGACTCATGAAGGTGCAGAACTAAAAAAAGGGAAGGTGAGTAGTAGCAGCCTGGTAAGGACTGCACCCTGCTCAAGGCATGGCCGATGTGGGCATGAGAGGGAGGAGTGCCTAAGAAGTTTGACTGCCTATCTTCCCCTTTCATATCTTTGACTAGTTTCAAATAAGTAATAGCTAACCTGGTGGTTTTCTTTTCTTTTTTTATTTTTTTCAAGTTTTTTTCCTTTTTATTTATTTATTTATTTTTAATTAATTAATTTCTTTTTCTTTTTTTTAACATTAATACCCTATACATCATTACAGTATACAAAATGAATTTTCCATCCAAAATACACTGTCTGTTGGCTCAATCAAGCACATCAACATACATGTTATCAACAAACAATTTTCCATTTCTTATGTCTTGTATGTATATATATATATATATATATATTTTTTTTTTTTTTTTTTTTTTTTTTTTTGCCATCCTTGAGTCCCTATCCCTAACCCTCTGCCCTATCCAACCCTCCTCCCATTGTCTCTGGTATCCATGATTGCTTTCTATGCCTTTCCGCCCCATTTAATTGATTTGCTAATGAACTTAATTTGTCTAAATATATGCAATAGCTAGCACAGCTGATATATACATACACAAGAACCCATGTCTGACTTTAGGCATAAACCTCAGTGAGTAGAATGAACATACTATAAAATAGTACCTAGCTGGGGCTATATAGTTTACTGTGGTCATCAAATACACAGTTTTTTCTTTAAATTTTGGTAACAGTTTTAGTATTTTTTTTTCTGAAATTTTCAATAGATTAGTGATTGTGACTTGTTCTTTCCCCCAAGGAAAACAAACAATCTCAAAAAAACCTCCAAAAACCAAAAAACAAAACCCTAGACATTACAAAAGTAATTTACAAGGTGTCTTCAGAAAGTTCATGGGAAATGAATATTATGAGAAAACTCTGTATGGATTTTTTTTATCAAAAAAAAATCATACGTTTAATTCCATTTTCCATAAATTTTTTGAAGTACCCTCATATATTCAATATAGAAAACTTGAAAAATGTAGAAAGGCAGAGAGGAAGAAGGGAACAATTAGTCTTACCATTCAGAAAAAGTAACTGAGTTGGTTTTCCTTTTTTTATTTTAAAAACATAATTATGACCATATTATATATACAAAATTATATATACCAATTTAAACATCTATTTTTGTGGCTATAGAAAAGATTCATGTGCTTTGTAGAGAACTTGAAGAATGTGAAAGTATAAAGAAAAAATAATTACACCAAATTTCACCATCCAGAGATAAATGCTTTGTTCCATTTTATTGTATTACATATGTTTTTTTTCTGTGCATTTTTAAATGTTTTAAAGTTTAATATATAATAAATGCAGGGACATTTGTAATTTTTAGGTGAATTATGATAGAGGGATTGAAGTGATATCTGCTATAGACTAGTTTTTCACTTAGTTTTTACTAATAACAGTAAAAAAAACTCTGAGACTTGGGTCATTCAATATCAATTTTAAAGTTGCAGAAAATCATTACATGAGTTCTTTGGCAATGAAAATGGTTATTATACTGCTCTATACAGCTCTACTTTTATGGAAGAAGAAAGAAAAAATACTTTAGTGATTCTCTCTGCATGGCATCTTAACCATGTAAATAGCTTAGCTATTATTAGAGCAAGTGCTGGAATAGAATAATATAGGTTATTTTAAGTGGTAATCAAACATGGCAAAAGCTTTTATCTGAACTCTGAGATACAGATCTGGATTCCAGAATGGATATTTCCTGGTTTTGGTAAGATAGAAAAAACAGCTGAGAACAGCATTGCAAGGCTAGCCTGTGCCCTGGGAAGTGGAATCCATCTGAAAACACAAAACCCAAAACATATCCTTAAGTCTGAGGCCCAAGCTGAGTAAGAGAAGGCTGGTAAATCTTTTTATATACCACAGCCAACCCATTTTAGGCACTTACATGGGATTCTTCTCCTGGATTCTGGAGTATGTGGTGTAGAGATTTCTTTTTCCACAGGAGGATATGTGGTAGCATATTTTACCTTTAAATTTGAGAAACAAGTTAGTTGGTTTTTAACAAGTTAAAAGAAAAACTTTAGATAAATTAAATATAGCAGTTTGGGCAAAGAATAATTAGTACTGGTTGGAAAGCTACTCACAGCAAGATGAGGAAGCACTATGCATTGGACAGAAACTGCCTGATGGGTTACACCTCGTTGGTGTTTGCCTTGTATGGACACGTCTAATCATCTGGCAGCCTGTGATTGGCCAAAACTTGGCTGCTGCTGTGATTGGCTGAGACTCAGGTATTTGTTATAAGAATATACTATTAAGTTAGATTGTAATTTGCATAAATACCAAGATAGGTTGTAGTTTACCATGTATAAAGGCAACTTTAGGCCAAATTTAGTTTAACAGTATAAAATTGTTGGCCTAAAACCTTCCTTTTAAAAATAGTTATTATAAAATATATTTTTAAAAACTAGAATTCTAGTGTTAATGTTAGTAAATCAACTAAATAAACTTAAGGTTTCTTTGCTCTTCTTTAGAAGAGCTATAGAAAATAATATGTGTGTGTATTTTTTTTTTTTTTTTTTTTTTTTTTTTTTTTTTTTTTGCTATAGAGCACATTCACTTGTTGGATAGTTAAGCAGAGACAGTGAGAGGGAAACTGAGAAATCACCCTTTGAGGAGATGGCCATGCAGCAATCCCTTCACCTACACTCTCTTTTTGGGATTTTGGCCACACACCTACATCACACTCTGTAGACAACCATTAAGGTTTATTTGACATATATGCAAATTGTACATATCTGTGTGTATTCATTTCCCTGTCTTCCTTACAAAAAAGTGCCAAAGTCTACATAATGTTTTGTACTTTGACTTTTTAAAGAACTTATTCTAGAAGTAACTCCATATTAATTGATAGAGACCTTGAGTCTGCTATATGCTGATGTAATTGTTCTTCATACATTGAAGGCTATTTATTTTAAATTTACATTTAATCACTGTACATCTTTGCATGTCCATACAAGGCAAACACCAAGGCGTAACCAATCAGGCTGTTTCTGTATGCCACTTGAAAATCAATTAGCTGTATGTTTGGGGTTTTTCCCAGCATGAATATGATACATATTGGTCAAGTCAAAGACATTACCATATACATTATCTTCAACAGATAACTTTTTTATTTTTATGTTTATTGTATGTTTTTCTCTCCCATCCTCTATTACCCATCCCCTTCGATGGTGCCTCTGGTATCTACAGTTGGCCTCCCTGCTATTATATCTTCCAATCTTTCAGTTTGTGCTATAGAATACAGACATTTGGTATACAATTAAGTGGGGACATACAATGGCTATCTTTCATAGTTTGGTGTACTTTACTTAGCATTAAATCTTCCACATTCATCCACTTTATATTGAATGCCAGGGTCTCATTTTTTTCTCGTTTTATGACTGAGTAGTAGTCTATGGAGTACATGTGCCACATCTTTTCAATCCACTTGTCTGCTCTTGGACATTTGAGTGGAGTCCATGTCCTAGTAATTGTGAGTAATGTTGCAGTAGACATGGATGTGCAAGTGGTTTTCTGACGGTTTTCCTATTCTTTGGGTAGGTGCCTAAGAGGGGAACTACTGGGTTGTATGGTAGTTCTATTTGTAAGTTTTTGAGGAACCTCCATACTGTTCTCCACAGTGGTTGTACTAATTTATATTCCCACAAGTAGTGTAGGAGAGGTCCCTTTAATTGCAGCTTTCCCAGCACTTATCATTCTTTGTTTTTTTAACCTTAGCCCTTCTGACTAGGGTTAAGTGGTATCCAATTGTGGTTTTAATTTGCATTTTCCCTATGATAAGAGATGTTGAGTATTTTTTTATATTCTTTTTTGGCCGTTTGTACGTCTTCTTTGGAGAATTGTCTGTTAGCTCCTTTGCCCATCTTTAATTGGGTTGATTATTTTTTGCTAGTAAGCTGCTGGAGTTTCCTGAATATTCTGGTTATCAGTCCCTTATCTGAGGCATAGTTTGCAAATATATTTTCTCCTGTTGAGGGATGTCTCCTCACCCTAATTATTGTTTCTTTTGATGTGCAGGAGCTTTTTAGCCTGGTGTAGTACCACTTGTCTGTTTTTGAGATTATTGCCTGTGCTTTGGAGGTCTTATTTCAAAAGTTGTTACCTACTCCAATGTCTCTACGACTTCCTCTGTGTTTCCACCAGTAACTTTATAGTTTAAGGTTTTATGTTTTGATCTTTGATCCATTTTGAGTTTATTTTTGTTAATGGTGAGAGATAGGAGCCCAGTCTAATTTTTCTGGAGGTGGATATTCAGTTTTTTCCAGCACCATTTGCTGAAGAGATTTTCTTTTCTTCACTGAATTGTCTTGTGCCCTTTGTTGAAAATTAATTAGCTGTATGTTTGGGAGGTTATTTCTGGGTTTTCGATTCTGTTCCGTTGGTCTACCTATTTGTTTTTGTGCTAATATCATGCTATTTTGATTATCATAGCTTTGCAATATATTTTGAGTTCAGGAAGTGAGATGCCTCCTATTTCATTCTTTTGCACAGTATTTCTTTGGCAATACAGGGCCTTCTATGATTCCAGATGAATTTTATGATTTTTTTTCTGTTTCTGTGAGGAATAGCTCTGGAATTTGGTCAGAATGGCATTGAATTTATAGATTATAGAACTGACATTTTGATTATATTAATTCCTCTAATCCAGGAATATGAAATGTATTTCCACTGTTTTGTATAGTTTTCAATATCTTCTTAAAAATTTTCATTGTTTTTCTTATAGAGGTCTTTGACTTCTTTGGTTAGGTTTATTCCTAGGTATCTTATATTGGGTTGTAGGAAAAGTCATGACACATTTTTGCATAGAAAAACATGTCATAACTTTTCTGATAATCCTATATTTTTTTGTAGCTATTATAAATGATTGCTTTCTTCAGTTCTACCTCAGTCTGTTTATCGATATTACAGTCTCTGTAACCAGTCCTCTATTGAGACATTTGTGTTTCAATCTTTTGCTATTTCAAATACCACAGTTATAAACAACACAGTGCTTGTTATTTTCAGGGTCTGGTTATTGTATTTTTGATTAGGTGGGCTCTATCTTGTTGTGAAGCCTATGGTTAGGTTTTCTCATTCTCATGTTTCTTGCTGCATAGTGTAAATAAATTCTATTCAGGTACTGGTATCAGGTGGATATCAGTTCAGATATCAGTAATTTTTGTCTTATTTTATTTTTATTTATTTATTTTTTGTCATAAGTACAGGCAGTTCTCTTCTTTTGTTTTTTGAGAGGTTTTCACTATAGGGCACGTGTGCTCGCCAGACAGACAGAGACATAGAGACAGAAAGCGAGAAATCACTCCCCAGGGGGGATGGTCATGCCACAATCCCTTCTCCTCCATTCTCCTCTCGGGATCTTGGGCACGCACGCACACGCGCCCTGTGTGAGTTTTAAGCCACGGGGTCTGGGACGCGAACCGCGGTCGACTACGTGGGAGTCCAGTGACATAGCCATTACGCTAACTGCTGGTTCCCAGGCAGTTCTCTTCTTGACATAATACATCTGGAAAATTTAAACAAGGGATAAATATGTGATGTCTCAGAGAGTTAAAAAAGTGATAAAATCCCAAATTATGCCTCAGTTCTTTAAACACAGTCATTTATGATTTATTGCCAACATTTGGAACATGTTCTCTAATTGTGTTCTTTTCCGTCACAATTAATTGAATGTACAATTGACCTGTCTAAATCCGATGAGAATCTGATTAAGGTGAAAGATTTTCTTCAGGCTACTTGGTTATTTTCATCTTTGTCTCAATTGTACTGAGTTTATATAACCTTTACACTTACAGCAGCACTTTCATTTTTCTGTTTCCTACTTAGTTTTATAAAATAATAAAGCAAAATATAATAAATATCCAAATATGCACAAACATTACTAGACTGAAACAGAACAGTGGACCACCAGGTAGCATTCTTTGGTTGTTGAGTGCAAATCAGTATTCAGCATATGCAGAGAGGTTTGGAGTGATAACATATAATGCGTGAACGTACAAACTGTTTGGAAGGCAAACTTGTGAAAGTCGATATACTTCTATGTTTCTTGAGAAACTGCGAGAGGCTGTGTGGGAGGCTGTTATGTCAATGCCATTTACAACTGAACAGTAAAAATGATGAGAAGAATGTGTAGGCAGTCTTCAAATTATGACCTAACGTGAACGCAAACCAAATTACAAAGTTGGTTCTTTGATAGGAAGATCTAATTTTCTTCCTCACTTCTCTCTTATCTTTTCTCTCTGTCCTACATATGCCCTGAATTTTACTTGAATTCAGAGAGGGTTCTGAGAAGAGGATCATTGATGGCAGGAGCCAACTAAAGAATGCATTAATTCGAGGCACTTTGGTTCTTGGGCTAGTCACTACTCACTGAATTTTCATAAGGCACGTGATTTTTATCTCTGCATCTTGGGTATTAATCATGGTCTATGAATGACATTGAACTGCACAGAATCTACTCTGGATAGTGTTTGAAGGAATAATTTCATTGGCTCTATTAAACCTAGAAGGAATGGCAAGGAACCCCTGCTAACTTCGTGGGGATGTAATGTGTGACATGGAGTTGGGTGACAGGTGACTCAGGAAAAGCAGGAGAGCTTCAGGGGTGCACAAAATGAGACCACTAGCCAGGGTCAAGACCTGGAGTCTGAGGCTGAAACACATCAAATAAAATAAAAAAGATGATTCTGGAACATGCCAAATACAAACCCTGGGGAGAGAAGGAGGATCAAAAGTGGATGCTATAGGACAGAAGGTGACAGCAAACCACGAGTTTAAAACAGGGGACAGGAACTGTGATTGACAGCAGAGTGTTGCAGAGAGTATGGCTCAGAGAGCCAGCTGTGCAGCCTGCAAGCCTATTTTCCAAAAGACACATACATAAGGCAAGGGTTGGTTAAACAGAAAAGCAAGGATAGAAAAACAAGACAAACAAAGAAAAGCTATGTATGTGGTGAACACCCAGGGAACAAAAGCCATGGAGTAATGACTGAGGAATGTTTTGTAAGAGTGGTTTTCCAACTCTGTTCCATAGAGTGACTTCAGTGCTCTGGGTGGGCAGAAGCTTGCCTTCGGTGTTCCAAGTCAATGGAGAAGAAGGAGGGGGAGATTGGAAGAGGACAAATGACCCGCGATGGGAGGGAAGGTTTGTTACTGCTTCCCCCCCCCCGCACCCCCACTCCCTTAGGTAACAATGGCTCCTCTTTGATCTATTTTACATATTGGGAATCTGTGAAGAATTCATTTAAAAGAAAGGTTCTGATGTATATGTTTCTTCTGTCTATTATAACAAATTGCCACAAACTCAGTGGTGGTTTAAAATGACAGACATTCAGCAGGGTACCAAACTATCATGCTAGAAGCCAGGCTGATCATGGTTTAGAGCCCCAGCACTGTGGACCTGAAACACAGTGTGTGTGTGTGAGTGTGTGAGTGTGTGTGTGTGTGTGTGTGTGTATGTAGGATCCTGAGGAGCTGGAGGGCTAGGGGAAGGGGATCACACATGACAAGATTCTATTGAGGGTGCATCTCTCTCTCTCTCTCTCATGCACATGCATGTTCTCACTATCATGAAATTTTAATTTAATTTAATTACTATTTTTAAAGTTTTCTATAGGGCATGTGTGCTCATCAAAGAGAGATGGAGAGTGAAAGAGAGAAAGAAAATGAGAAATCACCTCACCAGGGGGTATGGAAGGTCATGCTGCAATCCTTTCTCTTCCATTTTCCTCTCCGGGTTTTGCACATGCATGGACACATACCTGACATGATTTTCAAGCTGCTGGGTCTGGAACTTGAACCACACAGTTGGCTATGCGGGATTGACTGCCTTAACCTCCACACCATCTGTTGGCCTAATTTAATTTAAAATTATCAGAGAGCATGTGTACTTGTCAGAAAGAGAGAGAAACATATGAAAAGAGAGAGAGAGAGAGAAAGAGGGAGGGAGGGAGGGAGAGAGAGAGAGAGAGAGAGAGAGACAGAGAAAGAGAGAGAGAAGAGGAGAGGAGAGGAGAGGAGAGGAGAGGAGAGGAGAGAGGGAGAAAGCACCCCGCAAAGGGGCACGATCATGCTGCAATTGCTTCTCCATTTCTCTATCTTACAAGATTTGGGGCATGCATACATGTGCACCTGGCATGTTTTTAAAGCTGTGGGGGTTGGGATTCAAACTACAGTCAGCCTGTGGGAATCTGGCTCCCTAATCACTAGGCTATGAGGCCGGCATGCACGAGTTTTTGTTTTTAAATGACAGAATTTCATTTTTTGTGGCCGTGTAGCTAGAAGTCTGAAGTCAACATATATGCAGGATAGCATTCCTTCCAGAAACTCTAGGGGAAAATCATCCCTTGCCACCAGTTTTCAGAGGGTGCGTGCATTTCTTGGCTTGTGGCTGCTACTTTAAGCTTAATTTTCACATCACCTTTTTCTTTGTGGATGTGAGTCTAATCTCCCTGTGCCTCTCTTTTATCTCTTTATCTCAAAATCTTTAATTTACTTATAAGTACATCTGCAAAAGATGCTTTTTCCAAATAAGGGAACATTAACAATTCTGCGAATTAGTAGTGGGCATATCTTTTGGAGACCCACCATTCAGCCTACTATGAGGTGCTTAAAAAGTCTGAAAACTACAGATCTGAAATGATAAAAATAAATGAGTTTTTTTTAAAAAAAATGGAGAGACAACCTTTTGGGGAGAAGGCAAAGAAATACAATCATGCTACAATGTGATGTTTAAATGTCGTGTAGATAGGACAAGAAGGGGAGGTCGGGTATGCAGCGCAGAGGGGTGGAACATCTGTTGATTCAGAGACTGGAAGTAATGGGGCTCATTCGGGCACCACGGGCTTCATTACGGCTCCATGAAAGGGTTAGCTTCATGAGCCTCACTCAGTCTGTCTCTTGATATTGAACACTGATGTTTTTGAAGAATGATTGGGTAGGGTTTACCTGGATGTAGTGTGGGTTGAATAAAACCCAGGCTTTATGATAGCAGTACAAGGAGTCATTGGGAACAACCCAGTCCCCACGTACATGTATCTAGTGCTTAAACACCAGCATAGCGTATGTAACAAGGATATATGTGATGTAGTCAGTGGGATTCTGATTTTATTCCCCCTTCCCTTCTCAGTAAGGAGTAAGTTAAACTCTTTAGACATATCTAAGGAAATGATCTTTGTCTTGTCCTGTTTCTCAACGGTATAGTTCCCATCTTTCCATTTGTAATTAACAAGTAATTTGTGGGGAGAGACTTGATAATCCTATTCCTCATAAAACTTTCCTTTCTACATTTTGTATTCATCCATTTAGAAAACCATCTAAGTTTCTGCATCAATTTGTGTTACAGTGCTTATAAGATGGAGTTTTATTAATTCTGTCATCCCTTCTATACTTATTAGTCAGCCTTCTATTAAAAGGAAGGGCTTCTCTTCTTTCATGTTTTCTTATTTATTTAATTTATTTAATTGTTATCTGTGTAGACTCATGAATTATTATTTTATTTGATAGGTGATAGTCCATCACTATTTTATTTTTCATATTCACATTGTCCCAAATTTGGCCAATAAAATCCTTTTCAAGTCACCATTTTTTAAAAATATGTCTCTTACATTCTGGAGCACATCTTTACTTTTTGGTGCCATAATATATTCCATGATTGTCGTGTACATATCCAACCCCACACTGGAATCACCCTTTCCTCCAAAGGAGCCCAGTCCTTTTTAGTAGACAGCAGTGTTTATAAACCAAAGTTTGTAGCAGATTTTTTTCCCTACCACATGGATTCTGTCTAAAAATTTAAAAAGCAATCTGTCATAGGTGGTCGGAGTTTGGGTTCCCTGGAAACAGACCCCGAGCCAAGAATTCACAGGCAAACTATTGATTAGGAAGAGTAAGGGCACTGCAGTGCTGTGGGGGCGGGGAAGAAGGCACGACAGGAAGGGCGCTGTCAGGCTGGCTATCACAAAGGGTCACTTTGGAAAATGGTGCAAAATACACACTCAAATCAATCCTGGCCAAAGGTGAGAGAGATGGATATTTCCAACCCACACTTGTCCAGGGCTGCTGTGTGTGCTGGCAGGATGGAAGCGTGCTTTTATTCCTAGGGCCCTCTAGTTTGGAAAATAGCTGGAAGATTGGCAGACCTGGTGAGGGCATCTGAGGCCACAGGCACTGACAATATTGGCCATAAGTACTGCCACCACCGAGAAAGGGTGGTGAAGCTAACAGAAAAAGAGAGAGACGTGTTTTGGGCCTTCTGAGGGAGGTGCTCTGAGAGGCATGGAGATGTCCCAACTCAGGAGGAGCATTTTAGATAAGGGACTTTCAGGACATTCTGCACACATACCCCCTGGCTTGGTTGTTCTCCCTTAGGAACTTTCCCACTCTTGGCTGTATTAACCTATATTTATTTGTACTCTGGTCAAAGGACTTTGAAGAGGCTAGGTGAAAGTGTGGGCTGAGGAGGGGTTAAAAAAGAAAGAACGGGGAACAGGAGCCATCTTAGACTACTCCCTTTTTCTGCTCATATTCAGCCCCAGTCTGGCTACCTCTTACCACGTTCATTGCTCTATTCTAGTCTTGGTCACCGTGCTCCCTCCCACAGATTATTCCAGTCACCTTGTACCCAGTTCTGCCTCCATTCGTGCCCTCTATTCATCACACAGTAAGCTGGATATAAAGGAACATTATTGCCCTGCTCAGAAATGACAGGGCCTGACTACAGTGCACCAAAGAGATCCAGAGTCCTTCCCAAGGCTCACAAGCCCCCATGCAACCTGGCATCTGGTCTGAGGTTGCCTCTCATCTTGTCTCTCAGAACTGTTTTCCTCCTTCCTTCTGGAACATGTGGCTTATTTTTTTCTACTCTCCATTGTGTTCCTGTTCCCTTTGCCTAGAACAATTATCTACCTGAGTCACATGGTCCCTCCCTCCTTTCCAAACTTCCCATCCTTCTACTATGCTATCTCTTTTCTAAACATATTGCTTCAAAGTCCTGTGGAAATAAGACCACCCAAATGATCATAAGCTAAAAGTTATTTATTCAGGACTTGCTTGAACAAGCCAGTTGGCCACCATCACTTGCATTTGGCAGATACTCAGGCAGCAGCAGGAGTGGAACAGCTTATTAGGGCCTAAAGGAAGGATGCAGGTGTGTTCTGATAGGAGGCTGTTGGCCTGGGGAATCTATAGGCAGGTTGGCTAGAAGGAGGTCATTCTGAGGTTGGTTAGAGGAGCAAGTTTGACTTTCTCTAGTTGGTCCTAAGTTGGAAACAGAAACAAACACTAGAGACACTGTCAGTTATTAATTAAGTCCTGGCCATTTTCAGCTGATTGTGACAGGGGTTATTGTTTGATTTTCTGGACTGGTTACCATACATAGTACATTGACTTTCTGGGCTAGTTCTAATTTTATATTGAATGTGGCTAATTCAGTCTCTCAGTACTTTACCAGTTACTGGTCTCTCTCTCTATATGTATATATATTTGAATGTATAAATGTGTATAGTGAAATAGTGGATTGTTAATGAATTGTTGCCTAAGTCACTAGAGAAAGAAAACAGGGGGACGACAGGGGTCTGGGCTTGTTACTGTCGTACTCCAGCTCACAAGACTGTGCCAGCACATTAGGGTTCTCAATGAATACATAATGCACAAGGAAATGATGTCCAATCCTTCCTTTACTTAAGTTTCTGGAAATAAAGCCTTTTCAGTAAAATCTCTGCTTTACTTCCTTTTCCCTTTTCTTGGGCAACTTACCTCTCTAGCATTTTGGACCAGGTCAAACACCTGGACAAACTCAAATGTCTACAGGATCTAGGGAAGTAATGAGCCAGCCTGTGGGAGAAGGATGACAGCAAATGAAGAGTCCTTGTCCTGTCAAAAGACAGCCACCGCTATTCAGAACTTAAGATTTTTAATACACAAGAATGTAACCTGTTTCCAGAACAAGTAAAATTTCAAAAGAAGCTGGTGCTGTGGAGTTTTATGTAAATGCTTCCATTGTTTACAGTATGTCCCCCCTTCTCTGTGGGGGACATGTTCCCAGACCCCAGTGAATGCCTGAAACAACAAATAATACGAAACTCAGTGCTGTCAATTGGATCACATTTCTGTTCATTTTTCCACAAATTTAATGCCCTTTCTTTCTCTTTCTTTCTTTCTTTCTTTCTTTCTTTCTTTCTTTCTTTCTTTCTTTCTTTCTTTCTTTCTCTCTGAGATATTTTTGCTATAGGATGTGTGTGCTCACCAGAGAGACAGAGAAAGACAGAAAGAGACAGTGAGGAATCACCCCCCAGGGAGGATGGCCACACTGCAATCACTTCTCCTTTATTCTCCTCTCAGGATCTTGGGCACACATGCACATACTCCTGGCATGAGTTTTAAGCCACTGGGTCTAGAACTTGAACTTTGGTTAACTATGTGGGTGTCCAGCCATGTGATCACTATGCCATCTGCTGGTCCTCTCCTTTTCTGTCTTAAGTAAGCACTAAGCGTGCACTGTGGCCATTAACTTTCGCAGCGTGAGGTGCAACAGTGAAAGCATTTTTTTTTTCCCTTGCCTTGTTTACAATTTTACAGATAGAAGATTTATTCTTACTTTTGCTCTTGGTAACCTCAGCATATGAGTTTTTTCTTTTGTAGTAAGTGGAGAACTTCCACCTTTTTACTTAAAGTAAGTATTTCATGAGTTCTCTTTGGCATATCTGAACTGCCAGTACTTTGGGACCATTATTTAGTAAAATAAGAGTTACTTGAACATAATAACTGAAATCCCGTGAACAGTCAATTTGATAACTGAGACAGCTCCTAATTCACTATCAGTGGGCTGTGTATGCAGTGGACATTCTGAACAAAGGTTGATTCATGTCCTGGGCAGTTTGGAGCAGAATGGCATGAGATTTCATATACTACTCAGAACAATGGACATTTAAAACTTAAAAATTATTTAATTATGGGAATTTCTATTTAATATTTTCAGACTGAGGTTGACCAAGGGTAACTGAAACTGTGAAAAGTGAAACCGTGGATAATGGGGGAGTTACTATACATGTTAGCCACTAATAAAATACTATGTATTGGTGGGCCAGCCAGTGGGATGGAGATTTAGGGGGCTGGATCTCACAGGGCTGACTGCCCTGTGAGTCCCAGATCCTGCAGCTTCAAAAACACACTAAGTACTTGTGTGTGCATCCCCAAAATGCCAAGAGGAAACTGGAAAAAGGACATCCTTGAGGGGGTGCTTTCTGTCTTTCTCTGATGAGTGCGTGTGCCCTATAGCAAAGCAAACAAGCGAAAGTTACTATGTATTGGCAGAAAGACAGGAGAGGGTAAAAGCAAAATGATTCTGTGGACAGACTTAGTCCTTGGGGGCCAGGTGTGGCCTCTGGTCTAGGCTGTCCTCAGATCCTCTCTGGAGGTCTTGGGTCTCCTTTGTACTGTTCTTGACTTAACCTCAAGACAGGACATCTAAGGTGAGGAGAGCTGCTGTGTGCCCCTGAGCACCGGCCCCAGGCACTGCAAACTGGGTCTTAGTGTACTAGCTGCCTTCCGACTGATTTTCTTCATTAGGAGTCATCTGTAGATTTGAGGAGGGTGATTACATAAGGCCATTTTGGCATTGAACTGATTGTAAGTACAGCCGCAGGAGCCAACTCCCTGATTAGAGCTGAGATGCTGAAGCCAGATGAATTAATAATAAGGTGATAGGGAAAAGAAGAGATCTGACAGCTCTCTTGTTTATGTTAAGAGAACTTTTAGGTGCTTCACTTCAAAAAAAAAAAAAAAAAAAGATTATCTCGGTAAACATTAAATTACTGATTGGTGCCTAGAGTAATTAAGCTCATTTTCCCAGAATATGAACCTTCAGGAAAAATCCTTTTCCTAAGCACTATTTGTTACAGTGTGCACAAGAATAAAGGGTAAGACTTCTGGGTGATGCAGATTATAAAACAGGAGAGGAAAGAGAGCTGGGAAGAGTTATTGGATCTTATCTTCAGAGCTATTGCTTAAGAGCTCAACAAAAATTATATCCGAAATGGATTTTTCCCCCTCTGATTCCAGGAAAACTCCAAAATGTAAACCACTTACATTGGTATTATTTAAGAAGCTATTTATCCTTGATTAAATCTAAGCACAACAGAAAAGCTATGTAGCTTTTCCAGAAATAAGAGATAAACTGTAGTTATAAGTTGTAGTTGTAAGGTTAGCATTTTGCCAAATTTTGTGGTGGTGGCAAACCCCATATTTATGTGAAATTGCTTAAATTTTTACCCCCCCCCCCCCGCCTTGATTGAGCTAATTAGAATCCACAGGGAATTATGTGGGTAATGGCAGGAACTGGTGAAGTATAAATATGCAATGCAATTAGCTCCTGCTCTTTTTCTACGTGTGATGCAATCTTGGAGCTCGTGGACTTGCAAAAGGCTTGGAACAATAGGAACCATTGCTACTCAAGCTGCTAGGGGAGTCCATAATTATGGTATAATATCTTGCCAGCCTCTTGCATGCATGAAGGTAGAATGGAATATGAGTAAATAAAACCCAGTAATTTTCCCCATCTGTAATTCTTTATATCAATAACATTTTTTTCCGTTTTCTGTTTTTTTTTTTCCCCCTGCAAAAAGATAGAAACTTATTTGCTTGAACATTTCATGCACTATCAAAAGACTTCATCTCCATGGGAATATATTTGGTTTGTAATCAGTTTAATTGAAAGATTTTCTTGGCGTTATTACAAATTGAAGAAAGCTGTTCTACAATGTCCTCTGCCTACTGTATGCTGATTTTTTGACTTTGTTTGCTACTGTTCTGTAAGTTCATGCCATGAGATACTTGGATTTTGTCATTTATTCTTTTTTTGAAAGAATTATTTTGATTTAATTTTACTTATTCGTTAATTTTATTTTATTTGACCAGAGAGACAGAGAGAGAGAGAGAGAGACAGAGGGAGAGAGGAAAAGAGGGAAAGTGAGAAAGCAAGCCACCAGGTCTGGGACTTGAACCTTGGCCAGCCATGTGAGGGTGTCCAGCACCTGCTGATCTTAGACTTTGTCATTTATTCTTTAATTTGTTAGGACTGTACTCAGGCTTGGCCAACTTCATGGGCATGTGACCTGTGGTGTCTCACTCTTATAGTTACTGGCATTATATGGTATAAATACGAACAATAAAATTCTAGCTAATAATTTAAATATTTATTTTTTCTTTAGTTAGAATAACATTATATAACAAATAAAAGGCATTGTGACAAGTCAAGACAGAGACCCTAGAACAATGTGTCCAGGGCCTTATCACCTGATTGCTAGAGACATACCTGCAGTCCAGTTTTGCAGATCCTGGATCTTTAGGATGTGAGACCAAATAAGGGGGCAGGAGTGACTGTCAATTGTATCTGGTGATAGGAAGGGTTGAAATAGCATTCTGTAGAAGAGGTGCTACCTCATATTGCCTTAGAAATACTCTGTTAAAATGAAGCCAAATAAGGAGATGTAGGATCAGTCTCAGCTGTGGTGGCATACTGGCAGCACAGTTTCAGAGGCTGGAAGCCACATGGGAGGCCCAGGCTCAGTGGGGTTGCACGAGCCTGTAATCCTAGCTGATTAGAAGGCTGGGTGGAAGGATCATGACACAGCAAAACCCTGTCAAAGGTGCTTATCTCTCTCTCTCAATTAAACAAAACAAAACAAAAAACCAAGTAGAATTTCAGACAGTGGAGGCTTTATTATCTTTAACTATACAGTTCATGAGGGGTATTCAAACCTGGGACAGTGACTCTATTTAGTTATTAAATGTCAAAACCAGGATTCAAACTCACGGCATCTGATTTCAAACTCCTTCCACTTTCCAATTTTTTATTTCACCTTAATGTGGCAACTGTTCCTACTTTCTTTGAGCAATTAGGAAGTGATATGGTATTTTACAGAAGATTATATATTACTGTTTTTCCTTTCTTGGCAAAACTTATATAAAGATTCTTTTAAAAATAAAATTCTATTCACGGCTTTAAGTTATAAAGCCTTATTTTGAACCAATGTCTCCCTAACCACAGCCACCCTTAGAAATGCCTGTGTTCTGGAGCCAGTCTGGTGGTGTGAAAAGAGCATAGACCTTGCAGTTAGGTCTGGGTAGGTTCTGAGTCGGCCTTTGAGAGCCAAATGACATTATGGGTGTCCTTGGGCCTTAACTTCCTGTTCTGCAAAGTGGGGACAATAATGACGGCATCATAATGCTATTGGGGGGGTTAATGAAATAAGGCGGTTAAGCACCCAACGGACACTGGGTACTCAGTGAATGTTGTTTTCTTCTTGAAAGACAGATACTTTCTCTCTTCTTCTCACCTTTCATGAGGTTTGCACTATATGAAATTACTCATTTTATACCAATGGGCTGTTTATTAAAAAATTATTTTGGGACCAGCCAATGATATAATGGTTATGTTGCTGGACTCCCACATATTCGATAACAGTTTGAATCCCAGACCCAGTGGCTTAAACCTCATACCAGGTGCCTGTGCATGTATGCCCTCCCAAGATCTCAAGAGGAGAATAGAGGAGAGGGGATTGCAGCATGGCCATCCCCCTTGTTGGCTGATTTCTCACTTTTTATGTTTCTCTCTGTGTCTCCAGAGAGTACATGTGGCCTATAGTAAAAATTTCACTCAAAAATTATTTAATTTTATTTATTATTATTTTAATTTGACCAGAGAGAGCAAGAGAGGGAAAGCAAGAAAGCAAGCTCCCGGTTCTGGGACTTGAACCATGGACAGCCATGTGGAAGTCTAGCACCCCAAACACCATGCCACCTATCAGCCCCCGACAATGGACTGTTTTATCTGGGCTGGGTACTTGGAGAAATTTTGGTTACTTTGAACTTTCTATTAATACATTAATAAAAAGAGATGAAGATGATTCTTCAACTTTAATATTTTCTTTCTGTGTTCATTTTCTATTCTAATAGTGAAATCCCAGAATACTAAAAAATTATCAGAGTCATAGAATTAAATAATTTTAAAATGTTGAGGTACTTTGGAGATCACCATTGTAGTTTATCTGTAGGGGGTTTTACTCTGGGCCAGGTACAATTTTAAGCACTTTCCATGTACTAAATTGGTTAAATCATACAAGGAATCTTTGAGGGAAGTCTCTGTTACTTTCCCCATTTCATAAATAAGAATCTGAAAAACAGAGTTAAGTAACTTAAGTATCTTATTCAAGGTCACCTTGACTGACCCAAGACTCACGCTCTAACCATTGTACAAGCTACCTCAATTATGATGTGTTCCATACCCGCTCCCACCCCAGTTTCACAAATGATAAGTTGAGACTCGCAGAGAATAATTGACTTGCACAAGGTCACAAGCCCTTAAATGCAGGTCTGGACTGAAGCTCTGGGATCCTGAATCCTCAGTCTCTGACTCTCTCCACTCTACCCAGAATTACTGGCAGGACAGGCTCATAAGAAGCTCAAACTGGGAACCATCTGAGTTAGATAATAATATTTCTATTCCTGTGTCTTTCATTAAAGATGCATGATTTTTGTAATTCTTTCCTTTAACAGTAATTGCTATGTTTTGTCTTTCAGGAACCTGGGCAAGAGGAGATAAGCCAATATATCTGCCCATTGAGCCTACAGTTAAAAATAATTGTAAGAGCATGGTGATGTTTTCAGACACTGCCGGGTGGTGGGACAGTTTCAAATTATACTTTTTTAAAAGTATTTTTTTTAATTTCATTTTCTTTTATACATTCAATCACATTATTTAGCTTACAAAGTGAATATTTCAACATGTGAACACTTCTCCCTAGTCCAGTTGATAAAACCATAAAATTATCTTCAACAGATAATACCACATTTCTTTGTCCCATGAATGCTTTGCCTCTCTATTTTTCTTCTAAATGTCCTTCCTCAGACTCTACTCTTTCACACACACTATATCTGGTATTCACATCCATTTACTGTGTTTCTATATCCTTTAGTCAATCAGTTTCAGACATAGAGTGTGGACACTCGGTATATATTAAGTGGGGACATACATCGTCTCTCCTTCATAGCCTGGCTTGCTTCACTCAGCAGTAAATCTTCCGTATTCTTCCACTTTCTGTCAAAAGCCAGTTTTTTTTTTTTTTTTTTTTTTTTTTTTTTTTTTTTTTTTTTTTTTTTTTTTTTTTTTTTTTTTATGGATGAATAGTATTCCATAGAGTATATGTGCCACAGTTTTTCAATCCATTCATCTGTTTGGGGGCATTTGGGTTGTTTCCATGACTTAGCAATTGTGAATAGTGCCACAATAAACATCGATGTGCAAGCACTTTTCCGATTAAGAATTCTTCTGTCCTTTGGGTAGATACCAAGGAGTAGGATTGCTGGATCATATGATAGTTCTATTTGTAGATCTTTGAGGAATCTCCAAATTGTTCTCCACTGTGGCTGGACCAGTTTACATTCTCACCAGGAGAGTAAGAGAGTTCCCTTTCACCACACCCCTGCCAGCACTTACCTTTTTTTTTTTTTTTTTTTTAATCTTAGTCATCAAGAGTACTTTTGACTGGGATACTTTTTTTTTTTTTTGAGAGGTTTTCGCTATAGGGCGCGTATGCTCGCCAGACAGACAGAGAGAGACAGAGAGACAGAAAGCGAGAAATCACCCCCCAGGGGGGATGGTCATGCCGCAATCCCTTCTCCTCCATTCTCCTCTCGGGATCTTGGGCATGCACGCACATGCGCCCGGCGTGAGTTTTTTAAGCCACTGGGTCCGGGACGCGAACCGCGGTCGACTATGTGGGAGTCCAGTGACATAGCCATTACGCTAACTGCTGGTTCCCACTGGAATACTCTTTTTTACATTATTCAGTTCTAGTCTGGAGGAAATACTTAGGGATGGAATGAAAAAATTAGTGGGAAAAGGCAAACCACATGTCCACAGTTTCCCTCAGGAAAATAACTGATCATTGTTATATGAAGGTAGGTGCAGATGAACTTTGAATCGAGGGGCCAGATAATAAAACAGTGTTTTGTGGGGCTGACCCACATAGGAAGTTTTGGTTTAGTGTCTAGAGATCTCCGTGAGTATAATGGACATATTCATG
The DNA here is from genome assembly GCA_026018925.1 of Tupaia tana. Taxonomy (NCBI): domain Eukaryota; kingdom Metazoa; phylum Chordata; class Mammalia; order Scandentia; family Tupaiidae; genus Tupaia; species Tupaia tana. The sequence goes on along the minus strand of JAKSZU010000001.1, from coordinate 110,783,860 downwards.
CTAATGGTCTGGGGCTGGCTGAGAATGGGGGTAGATTGTGTCATAAAGATCTAGTGGGGGTGATATCTTTCTGTCTCTCTCATGAAAGAAATAAATAGAATAAACTATAAAAAGTAAGAAATGTGTATCTATATATTAATCAATATTTACCGACTATACTTTCACTTTTCCAAAAAGACTTTGGTTCCTACAATGATATTAGTAAACCAGCTTAGTAATTTATAATGCAGGAGGGAGAAGAAGGAAACGATGCCAGCTCTGAGAGTCAAAACTCTCAGTGTGGTTGGGACCAGCAGTTAGTGTAATGGCTATGTCACTTGACTCCCACGTAGTCGACCGCAGTTCAAGTCCCGGACCCGGTGGCTTAAACTCACGCCGGGCGCATTTGCATGCTTGCCCAAGATCCTGAGAGGAGAATGGAGGAGAAGGGATTGCGGCGTGGCCATCCCCCCTGGGGGGTGATTTCTCGCTTTCTATCTCTCTGTCTCTCTCTGTCTGTTTGGTGAGTGCACACACCCTAAGGCAAAAAACCTCTCCAAAACAAACAAAACAAAAAACTGTCAGTGTGGTTGAGGAAAACTCGTGTTTGAGCTTCCTGGCCACCATGACAACAGGGAGACATTCTTGTAAATCAGAAAAGAAAGAATGCAGCAATGGAAATGAAATTCATTTGAATGGAGTTTAAAAAGCAGTTTCTCTCAAAGAGCAGGATACAGACAATGTTAATAGTAGCAGAAAGCCTCTGTACTAGTAACGGTTCTCCAGGGAAACAGAACCAATAGGGTATATTTACATCATATTTCTGAGACTTAAAAAGAAGAGCTTATTTTTTTCATTGCCAGGGGCATATGTGCTTGTCAGAGAGACAGTACAAGAGGGAGAAGGAGAAAGGATACCCTAATGGGGTATGGTTATGCCGCAATCCCTTCTTTTTCTATCGTGTTGGGATTTGGGGCATGTGTACACACTTACCTAGCATGTTTTTCACTCCACCAGGGCCAGGATTTGAACCTGGCCATATGGGATCTGGCTCCTTAATCACTAGACCACAGGGTTGGCCCAAGATCTTGCTTTTTTTTCTAACATGCATTTATTTATCTCTTTATTTGTTGTGCTTTTCAAGTTGCTGGGTCTGGGAATTGAACCATGGTCAGCCAAGTGGGAGTCCAGTACCTTTACCACCACTTCAAATGCTTGCCCCCCCAAGAGCTTATTTTTAACATTCATTAATAACTATTTTAGCTCAGTGTTGCTAATCACACTTACTACTGATAAAGCTTCTTTTGAAGAAAGAAAGAAAGTTACTCTATATTTGTGCATTTCTGAAATTACATTTTTGATAACTGGTATTGTTCCCCTTCTTTTAGCCTTTCCCAACACACACACACACACACACACACACACACACACACACACAATCTGGGGTTAGGCCTCTCCTGCTGATGAATGATACCCAGAAGCAATACAAGCATTTTCCTGTAGTCTATTTTGTTTTTCCAGAAGTCTCTGAGTGGCCATTACATAAGTCTGAGGGACCCAGGGTCAACTTCTATTTATGTGACAGATTCCCCATGTTTTTTATTTCACCTGAAAATCTAACCCAGAGGAAATGTTTTGGGATGTTGACCTTTAAACACTATGGGTAAAGTCTTACTTCTTTTTCATGCTTACCAACAAAAACAACCACCACAACTATGACAATAGCTGTTACTTACTGAATGTTTGCTATGTTTCAGGTACCCTTTTAAGGGCCTTTCATGCATGATAACATTAAGTTCTTCCAGTAACCCCTTGAGCTAAGTAGTATTTTAATTTCTGTTGTACAGGTAAGAAGACTAGGCTTTAAGGAAGTTAGTACACACAGGATCACGTGGCCAGCAACTGGTGTAGATGGGATTCTAATCAAGTCGTCTGCCTCTGGAGTAAAATTCCCGAATCTTCTTTAAGTTGAGTTTTGGCAGCAAGTTGGTATTACCTTCTTCAATAATTCATGAAGCACAGTGGTGTGTTTGGGGTTTCCAAAATAAAGGAGGCAGACCCAGTTCAGTGTAGAGGTTTTTCCACATTGACTCAGATGCCCAGATCCAGTGCCCAGGCATGGCGGCACATACACAACATGATCTGCCAAATGGCCAGAGGCTTGGGGCCTTTGAGGCTTCTCAGCTGGAGGAAACCTGAAACTATCAATTCTTACCTGCCCTGACTTCCTGCTCAATCATCCTACCCAGTGCCTGTTACCTCCAAGTACGGAGTTGGCCAAAAGGTCCCTCTTTGCCTGGACTTTCCCCATTCTACTAGTGAATGTCTTCCTCCCTGGAGAACTCCTCAGTCTTGGGCAAACTGGGACTATTTCTGACCCTACCTTGAAGAGAGTTTGAAATCACTAGAATGTTTTTCTATCTCTTTTTAGCAATCTAATCTAATCTATTGCTTTTCCAAGTTGAAACCTCTGTCAAGCCAGGCCATTTGGCTGGGGATGCCCTGTGAGAGACTCCCTGATTGACCAAATATTAGCCACTATCCTCTGAGCCCTCTTTTCAACTGGACATCAACCTTGGCCTATAAAGCTTGAATAAACACTTAACTGGTTGCTTGTAGCTTGAGGCTGCATCTGTAGGATGATCCTAACCCTCTTTAAAGTCCTGCCTGAGAAAACTCAAAGCTGCCAAAATTGCACGTAAGGGCTGTCAGTGGCTTGGTGGTTAAGGTGCTGGACCCTCACATGGCTGAATGTGGTTAGAGTCTCTGACCCAGGAGCTTGAAAATCATGCTGGGTGAGTATGTTCAAATGCCCCAAATCCCAGAGGAGAATGAAGGAGAAGGGATTGTGGAGTGGCCATTTTCCCTTCCCTCCACTGTTTCTCTCTGGCAAAGCCCATGTGCCCTATACTAAAACACACAATTCAAGTCCTGGCTCTCACAGCTTAAGAAACATTGTGGCATCTGTGTACGCGTGCCCAGAATCCTGACAGGACGGAGACATAGAGGAAAGAGGATCGTGATATGACCATGTTCTACTGGCAAACACACGTACCCTCTGGCAATTAAAAAAAAGGAGTCATGGGCCCAGCTGCAGTGACACAAGTGCTAAGGGTCCAACCACTGCATAAGACTGGGCCACATGGAGGCCTGGGTTCAATTCCCTTACCAAACTAAACAGGCAGACATGGCAGCCCGCCCCTGTAATCCTAGTTAACTGGAAAGCCGAGGCCAGCAGGTCACCACATGGTGAAACCCTCTCAAAAATATCCATCTGCCTCTCTGTTTCTCAACTTGCCTCTTCTTCTCATTTATATATATGTGTGTGTGTGTGTGTGTATATATATATATATATATATATATATATATATATATATAAGTTTTCTTTACTTCTTTGTGCCTCATTTAATCTGCTATAAAATGAGCATGTCATATTCCTCACTGAGTAATTATGGTTGTGAATATTAAAAGTTAAAACAAGGGACCAGCAGCTAGTGTGGTGGTTAAGTAGTTAAGGGGCTGAACTCTCACATGGCCAAATATGGTTGGGGTTCCAGATTTGGTGGCTAATTTTCTCACTTTCCCTCTCTCTTTGTCTCTCTTTGGTGAACATCCATGCCCTGTAGCAAATTTTAAGAATATTAATCATGATAAATAAAATTAAAATAAATAATCCTTCAGTAAAGGTTAAAACAATACCTACCACATAAGGACATACCAGGGAATGAAATCAGTGCAATATTTACCCAGCCACACACAATATCACAGAGGTAGTTAAAGTGTTGAATTGGAGGGGAGGGAAGGAAAGGGGTGAAATAGAAGCTAGAAGTGGAACTTTGGGCCAGAAGACCTGGAAAAACTTCTTGGAAGAGGTGGTGGGAGAAGGAGAATCTTTTTTTTTTAAATTGAGTTTTTATCTTATGTATTAGATAGTTTGCATATTGCACGTCTCTGAGTTCTCAGAACAATACTGTAAGATACACACTAGGCCCATAATTTACAAATATTGATGTTTTCCTGTGGTCACAGAGTTTATAAGAAGCAGAGCTGAGTAGGATCCAAGCCCATCTCATTCCAGAGCTGTATTTTTCCCACTTGGCTAACCTCCCTTCCTTACCCGATTATATGTCTGAGGGTACATTAACAACTTTCTTTGCAGCTCCAAACAGTTGCTCTATCTGTTACGTAAAAATCTGTATGGGGTTGTGTTAAGCTACTGGCTGCACCTGGAAAGGCCCTCTAACCTCCTTTGAATATATTGGCTGTGCAAATATAGGATGTGTTTGATTGTAAGGAACAGAAATCCAACCTAAAGTAGTTCAAACAATAAAGAAGTTTACTTTTTCTTGTAACTTTAACAGGAGTTAGAGACTGCTAAAGACACAGAACCTTAATCCTGGGGACTATGGCTCCATTATCTCTGCAAGACTTTGAATTCCCCAATCACACTTGTCCAAATAAGGGCCTTTTAAAAAAGGGACTGAAGGGACTTAGGGTTTAAAGATAGTCGCCATTAACAACTAAAATGAATGACTCCATTAGTCAATGTAAGTAAGAAAAATCCCTCTCCGTGAGTCATGGACCAAATATTCCTTTTCTTGGGCCAGTTACTATGTGGGTCTAACCCTGGACCAATAGCAATCAGTAGGTGGAGTGCTCTGTTCTGATGGTTTAAGCCTGTATACCTAAACCAATCACTGGAAAAAAAGGATAGAATGATTGTGGTTGGCTGGTACTAATTAAGACTCATTTCTGTGACAGGACTGATGCATAGACTATATGTGGAGAGAAGCATTCTAAATAGGTCACGTCTAATATAGTGGACATGACCAATCAGGATGGACACTGGCTGTAAACAACTAGTAAGTCTGTCTATTGTGTATTATCTGATTATTTAATCCTAGTCACCTAACCACAGTGTGAATGTTCCTAAAAAAGAAGGGAGAGTAGATCCTGAGTAGGAAGCCGAAAGTGGCTGCTATGTCTTTTGTACATCTACCTGAGTGTTAGGCTTAATGGACAGCTAAAGTAATCCTCAATATATTTTCTAGTCTGATAGTTGAATATGTGTATTACAGTGATTAAACAATTTTTTTTTTTGTGAGAAAGATTTTTGCCATTTGGCATGTGCACTCTCTGGAGAGGCAGAGAGACAGAAAGTGAGAAATCATCCCCCTGGTGATGTGGGGTGGCCATGCCACAATCCCTTCACCTCCATTCTCCTCTGGGGATTTTGGGCACATACGCACACATGCCCTGTGTGAGATTTATGCCGCTGGGTCCAGGACTTGAACCACGGTCGACTATGTGGAAGACCAGTGATGTAACCATTATGCCATCTGCTTGTCAGTGATAAAACAATCTTTAACTTGTATTTTAGTCTCATCCAAAGGTGAGCCTAACTTTCACCAGACCTATCCAAGTCCAACTCTCCCCTCTGTGGGAACCTGATAGCAAGTCAACACAGGTTCAAGTCTCCTTTATGCTAGAACAGAGCACCACTATGCTTAACACACAGACACAGTGAATAAACTCTGGTCTTTGTCTAGAGCAAGAAGCAAAAGATTTACAAAATCACTACCACTCTTTTCTGTGGTTTACTCTGTCCTTACAAATCCAGACTAATTGGGAGCATAGGCAGCTTAAATCAGCGGCAGGTCTGATTACAAAAGATTTTAAGGGATGTGCAGTATTGCTTTCACATGTAGGCAGAACTCCAATTAGATTACAGAGGGATGTCTTGTAAAGCCCCTAATATATATAGATAAGAATGATTAATATGAGCTTATCAATTATTTGTATTTAATTCTTTGCTTTGAAAGTGCTTATGGTGGCTTAACACTCGCGTGTTCTGCCAATTACTTTAACCTTTCCCCAGAAATCTCGTTTGCACTATTGACTTGAAATATCAATGCCAAGTCTGAAATAATAAGGTTTGGCCTATTTCTGATTTTGTAAGGAAGATTGAAACGTGTTCATCGGTTCAATTTTTTTATTGGTTTTACAAAAGGATGTTTGGTTTTTGGGCACTAGTTATATGGGAAGTCAGCTGAAAAGTAGAGTTTATTTTTTGTTTTTGTGTTTGGTTTTTGCTCTTATAATTATTTTTTAAGAGAAAATATGAAAACTTTATCTCTAGGATATGTATTTTTATTTAAAATTTTTATCTTTAAATGGACAAGTGAAGATTATATATTTCTGGTAAGTAATATGAGGTTCTGATATATGTATACTTGGTAGAAAATCTAAATCAAGCTACTTAATATATGCATTATATCACATCATTTTTGGAGGAGGAGAATACTCAAAATCTTCCTTCCTGGCAATTTTCAAATGTACAGTATATTACTAATTATAGTCACCATAATATACAATAGATATCTGAAAATTATCCCCCCTGTTTAACTGAAATTTTCTTTGAACAACATCTCCCCTATTTTCTTTGAACAATGACCCAGTGTATGGAGCTGGTCCTTCAGTTTAGTTTTTAAAATATTTTCATATTAATTCATTATCAGATATATGACTTGCAAGTATGTTTTTCTATTTTGCAAATGTCTTCACTCGGGTGATGTTTCCTTTGCTGTGCAGAACTTTGTAGTCTGATGTAATCCCATTAGACACTCCCCAGCAGAGTCTTGATGCAGCAGTTGTCTTCCAGCTTCAGCCAGCTGTGGATCATGGACACACACATGCCTGGTGTACTTAGGGAGGTCTACAGACATAGACCTGGAACCTTCCCACGTGAGTCAGTCTCACAGAGCACCATACTTCATCACTGTGCCACTGTCTGGCTCCCTATTTTTCTCTTGCTGTCTGTTCTTTTGAGGTCATAGTCAATAAACCTTTGCCCAGACATGGCACGGAGTTTTTCCCCATCACAACCTTAATGTGAACAGTCAAAGCAGTCTATGGACATATGCATTCTTTATTTTTTTCTTTCATTTATTTATTTTTACATTTTTCCACAAACATTTACTTTACATATCAAAAAATTTTAGCTCATACTCCATAGTTCTTGACAGTTTATAAACAACTTTCAAAATTTCAAAATACTGAATTTTAAAGATAATGTTCAAAATATTTCTTATAATTTTGTATAATTTTATGACTCTTTAGCAACAGAAGCAGTATGGTTTAAAATATATATATATATATTATTTTAGAGTGTAGACACTTGGTATATATTAAGTGCAGACATACAATGCCTCTCCTTCATAGCATGGCTTGCTTCACTCAGCAGTAAGTCAAAACGTATGCATTCTTGAGGTTGGCAGTTTGGCCAAGCATAAGGAGGACTGGAATACCAGAAGATCTGGGTTCTGCTCTTTGTTTTGCATTGGCTAGCTGTGTGATATTGGACCAGCCACTTAACTTCTCTGGGCCTCATCTGGTTCATCTAGTGTTTTCACTAGACTGGCAATGGTAGACATTCATGTCCACAGGGGAGAAACAAAAAAATAACTTGTGAGTAAAGAGAGCTTGGAGGAAATCAAAACAATAAAGCATCCAGTAAAAAATCAACTTTAAAATAAAGCTGAGGGCAGTAGGAGTGGTATAGGCAGCGCATAGCTCCTATACCACCCCCCATCTAGAGGGGACATCCCACTTGGCTTCCAACTGAGTGCAGGCCCTGAGTGATCAGATCTGAGCTTTTAAAAAGGGAAACTGCAAAATCCAGATTTTTATATGACATTTCTTAATTGCCAAATATTGGGTGAAACAATACCCTGTGTGGCTCAACACTGTCTTCTCAAGGTGACATTTTCCTCTGGGTTGAGTTCAGCTTGGAGTTGCTAGTTTGAAATCTCTAGACAAGAGGAACTGAGAACTCCGCTCCAGGTAGAGAATGCCATGGCTTTGTGCATTAAATGTGGAGTGTCTCCTGGAAATTTTTAACAGTTATTTAACAATTTTAACAAAATATTTGACAATTAGTGGAAAAGAGAAGCAGAGAGAAAAAAAAATTGGAAAATTTGCATGCTGACCATGTGGCAAGAGTGAAAAAGCATGTTGAGCATAGAAACGCTGTAGGTGTGGTGGAGAGTGTGGTTGCTAAAGAGGTGACTACACTAATAGAAGGGATCCGGGTGAAAATGATCAGGACAATAAGAGAAAAGCTCTTAGGGCATTGAACTTCCCAGCATAAGCTCAGAGGCCTGAGAGCACAAAACAGATTCTGGAATCGAACCCAGGGCTGGCATGCAGCTCTTTGCGTAGAATTCTCTGCATCCCAGTACAGTACCCTATTGCCCAGTCATGATCCAAACAGCCCTGAGTACAGCTGCTGATCCGGAGGGCACAGGCTATAAGCCTTGGCAGTAGCAGAAACAGTGTATGCATCCTTCTGGGGTTACATGTGGTGTTAATTCTGCAGGAGTACAGAATGCAAGAACTGGGAGGGTGCAGCAGCCTCCTGGAATTCAAAGATTGCATTGGAAAGTCTGGAGGCAGAGAACTGCTGCAGGGGTGGACCATTGCAGAGAGCAGCCATTAGAACCAAGTGAGACAGGACTTAGACCCTACTTATAGCTATACAACGGTAAGTGCTCCAAAAGGAGATCACTATGTTTTTCTTTTTAATGAAGTCTCTGTGTTTTGCCTCTATGGTTTGATTAATGTACAATTTATATCCCCTTTAACGTGTCTCTAAGGAATTTATGGCTCCTTTGTAATAAGGCAGAAGATAGGGATATTGAGCACACAGACAGGATAAAGCCAAGATGGAGACACAATGGCTAACTTTCCACAGCCAAAACTTGGTTACATTGAGACTCAAAGCAACTGTAGCTAGGGCAACAGTTTGTATTCAGTGACTGTATTCTAACAAGAAGTACAGGACACTATGGTCTTCTGACCCCACAAAGAATAGGGTAATGAATCACTTAGACTACCATGTAATCATTTTCTTTTTTTCCTTTTATTTATTATTATCATAATCTTGTTAAATTACATTGAATCACATATATCTTTACAGTATATTATATTTCTTTTTTCCAGAAGTAATACCTTTTATATCAGTCAAGACAAAGACATTACTATCCACATCATCATCATCAAATAGCTTTTCATCATTTTTTTCCAGATTATTATTATTATTCTCATTATTTTTTTAAATATTAAATCACTATATGTCATTTTGCTTGTAAAAAGAATTAACTCAACATGAAATACTTCTCAGGCCAGTCCAGTTGAGAATACTACACATGTTATCAGCAGTTAGCGTAATGGCTATGTCGCTGGACTCCCACGTAGTCGACCGCGGTTCGCGTTGGCTTTTTTTTCCCGAGAGGAGAATGGAGGAGAAGGGATTGCGGCGTTTGCCTGCTTTCTATCTCTCTGTCTCTCTCTGTCTGTCTGGCGAGCGCACGCGCATAGCGCTACACATGTTATCATCAACAGGTAATAAACCATTTCTTCTTTTTTTTTGAGAGATTTTTGCTATAGAGAGAAAGACAGAGAGAGACAGAAAGCGAGAAATCACCCCCCGGGGAGGGTGTGGCCACACCACAATCCCTTCTCCTCCATTCTCCTCTCGGGATCTTGGGCACACACGCACATGCACCCAGCGTGAGTTTACGCCACTGGGTCTGGGACTCGAATCGTGGTTGACTACATGAGAGTCCAACGGACATAGCCATTATGCTAACTGCTGGCCCTGGTAATACACCATTTCTGTGTCCCGCTAATGTCATGCCTATTTGTTCTCTTGCTATCCTTCTCTATAATCTTCCCTTCTCCTGCCCTGTTCCGTACTGTCTTCAGTATCCCTAACTACTTTCACTGCTTTTATGCCCTCCAATATTTCAGTCTCTACCATAAAGTGTGAATAGTTAGTATATTTTAGGTGGGTACATACAATATCTTTCTTTCATATCCTGGCTTGCTTTACTTAGCAATAGATCCTTCATTTCCACCACTCTCTATCAAATACCAGGGTCTTGTTTTTTTTTTTTTTTTTTTTTTTTTTAATGGCTAAGTAGTAGTCCATGGAGTATATATGCCACACTTTTTCCAACCATTCATCTGTTTGTGGACATTTGGGTTGGTTCCCTGTCTTAGTGATTGTGAATAATGCTGCAATAAACATTGATGTGTAAGCACTTTTCTGACTGAGCATTCTCCTGTCCTTTAGGTAGATACCCAGAAGTGGGATTGCTGGATCAAATGGTAGTTCTATTTGTAGATCTTTGAAGAACCTCCATGTTGTTCTCTACAGTAGCTGAACCAGTTTATATTCCCACCAACACTGTAGGAGAGTTCCCCTTTCACCACATCCCCACCAACACTTATCACTTTTTGTATTTTTTAATCTTTGCCATTCTGACAGGGGTTAGGTGGTATCTCATTGTGTCTTTTTTTTTTTTTTTTTTAAAGGTTTTCACTATAGGGTGCGTGCGCTCACCAGACAGACAGAGACAGACATAGAGACAGAAAGCGAGAAATCACCCCCCAGGGGGGATGGTCACACCGCAATCCCTTCTCCTCCATTCTCCTCTTGGGATCTTGGGCATGCATGCACACATGCCTGGCGTGAATTTTAAGCCACCGGGTCTGGGACTCGAACAGTGGTCGACTACGTGGGAGTCCAGCGACATAGCCATTACACTAACTGCTGATTCCCCTCATTGTGGTTTTAATCTGCATCTTCCTTATGATGAGGGATGTTGAGCATTTCTTCATAGGCTTTTTGACTGTTTGTATGTCTTCCTCAGAGAGATTTTTGTTCAGATAATTTTCCCATCTTTTAATTGGGTTAATCATTCTTTTTTTGAGTAAGTCACTTGAGTTCCCTGTGTATTCTGGTTATCAGTCCCTTGTCTGAGGCATATTTAACAAAAATATTCTCCCATTCTGAGGGTTGTCCATTCACACTTATTACTGTGTCCTTTGCTCTTCAGAAACTTCTTACTCTGATAGAGTCCCACTTGTCTATTTTAGGGATTATTGCCTGTGCTTTGGGAGTCTTATTTAAGAAATCTTTGGCTTCCCCAATGTCTCCCAGAGTTTCCCCAGCATTTTCCATCAGTAGTTTTATAGTTTGAAGTCTTAGGTTCAGATCTTTGATCCATTTGGAGTTGATTTTTGTTAATGGTGAAGGATGGGGGTTCAGTTTCATCTTTCTGCAAGTGGATACCCAGTTTTTCCAGCACCATTTACTAAAGAGGTTTTCCTTTTCCCGATGGATTGACTGGTATCCTTTGTCAAAAATTAGTTGTCTATAAGCTTTGGGGTTTATTTCTGGGGTCCCTATTCTATTCCATTGACCCATCTGTCTGTTTTATGCCAATACCATGCTATTTTGATTATCACAGCTTTATAGTAGATCTTGGGGTCAGGGAGTGTTATGCCATCCACTCCACTCTTCTTCTGCAAGATTGCTTTGGCAATACAAGGTCTTTTATGATTCCAGACAAATTTTATGTGTCTTTTCTAGATCTGTGAAGAATATCTCTGATATTTTGATTGGAATTGCATTAAATATGTAGATTAATTTGGGTATAATTGCCATTTTGATTATGTTAATTCTTCCAATCCAGGAACATGGGATGTCCTTCCACTTTTTCATATCCTTTTCAATATATTTTTTAATATTTTCATAGTTTTCTTTATAAAAGTCTTTGACTTTCTTAGGTTTATCCCTAGGTATCTTATGTATTTTGTGGCTATGGTAAAAGGAATTCCTTTCTTCAGCTCTACTTCATTCAACTTGTTGTTATTATATGGAAATGCTATAGATTTCTGGATGTTGATTTTGTATCCTGCCACTTTACTGTATTGATTTATTACTTCGAGAAGTTTTTTCATGGAAACCTTTGGGTTCTCTAAGTATACCATCATGTCATCTGCGAATAAAGATATTTTCAACTCTTCTTTGCCTATTTGAATGCCTTTTATATTGTTCTCTTTTCTGATTGCATTGGATAAGACTTACAGCACTATATTAAAAAGCAGTGGAGAAAGGGGGCAGCTTTGTCTACTACCAGTTTTTAGTGAAAAATCTTTTAGCTTTTCCCCATTCAGTATAATGTTAGCTATAGGTTTTTCACATATGGCTTTTATTGTGTTGAGAACTACATAACCATTTTCTAAAGCCTACTTCCTTATCAGAAAGCCAGTCCATTGCTAGGACTGCTATATGAAAAACCCTCACCTCTAGCTCCTCTTTGTCAACCCATTCAGACCCCCTTCCACTACATTGGAAGCTTTTTCTCCTTCCCTAATATATTCCACTTTCCTCTCCTCTCTGTGTCCACATCTCTAATTCTTCATGAACGTAGGACAAGAGCTGACATGGGTGTTGGGTCTGATCATCCAGCACTCATGTGGTGAGTGTACCATGGAAGCAGCTTCACGAATAGATTAACAATGTCTCATAAGATCCAACGAGTTCTACTGGGGAGTCAGTCCAGCCTCACCAGTCACTTGGAAATGTGGGGATGGAGCAGAAGAACTACGCCTAGGAGACCCAAGAACTGTGGAACTATTAGCATGTAGTGTCAGCCTGGAACTGCAGACACAAGACTTTCACAGGAAAGGGCTGAAGCCTGGGCTGAGTCCAACAAGGCCAAGGAGATGAGGTTGCCTGGCACTTTGGGGGCCCAGTCCCTCAGTGTGTCCAAGATGTAGTACATGAATTTCTAGGATTAAATGTGCCCACTTGGGTTTGGATTTGCTTGAGTCTGTTACTCTTTTTTCCTGGAGGAATGGACATTTCTACCCTGAGTGTGCTCTACAGCTGTAATTGGGGAGCATGTAATTTGTTGGCTTCACAGGCTGACAGCTAGAAGGAATTTTCCTTGAGTTTCAAATGAGACTTTGGAGTTAGTGTTGGAACCAGTTGAGATTTTTGAGACCATTGAGATGATTTTGTATGGGAGAAGTGTATAAATTTGGGGGACCAGGAGTGGAATGCTCTCACCTGAGTAGGTACCCAGGAAAGTCACGTGTTGGACTTGACTGTATGTTTGTATTATAAAGGTATTAGGTGAAAACCTGATTCCTTTATTGTGTTCCAAGGTAAGGCCTAGTGGGCAATGGTTGGTTCACGGTGAGGGTACCACAGGAGCAACAGCTTCATGAATAGATTAACAATGTCTCACAAGATCCAATGAGTTTTATTGAGTAGTCAGAAAAGTCATGATGTATTTTTCAGTTTCTATGTAAAAATGCTTCATGACTTTTCTGATGACCTAATCGTTCCAGTGAGAAGGGAGTTGGTTGTTAAAACACAGAGATCAGTCAGGATTTCTGTGTCTTCACAGGAGCCCACCATTGTCTGTGCTTCTGTCTCTCATGCTGTAGTCCTAGGACTGTGGACTTCCAGTCACCAGATTGTGGGTTGATAAATTTTATTTTCTTTGTAAAATTACCAAGGCTCAGTTATTTTTGTTACCAATGGAAAAAAAAAAAAAAAAAAAAAAAAAAAAAAAAAAAAAAAAAAAAAAAACTAAAACAGAAGGGGTTCTGGTGGGTATCTGCTTTGGCTCTCATACACCATTGCTGACAGCTGTTACTGAACCTGTGTGTTCCACAGGATGGACTGCTTTGCCGCAGGCAGGGCCTCTGAAGCCCTTCCTTGTATTGAAAAGAAACCCTTGGGCCAACAAATTCTCTTATTTTTCCTAATTCTGACATCTCGAGCAACAAAGAATATGTCTTTGGTCGCTTAGGGCTTTAGACTCAGACGAGCCTGTTCCCATTCCCCAACATATCTAAGAATCATTTCCTGGGTAGAGACAAGCTAGGAAAGGTCTTACTATACCCCAGAAGAGCTAAAGAAGGTTTTCTAGAAGGGAATTCAAATAAAAGCCCATCCACCATTAGTGCGTGCCATGGGTGGGACAAGACTTTGGATGCTCATGGCTGAGCCAAATTTCCCTCACCTGTGGGTAATGGGGGTCTCAGGAAGTGTGGGCAGAGATCCACAGGCAGGAGAGGTGCATGGCTTGATGCGCCTCCTCTGAAGGTTACCTTTGGGGGGTCTTTGTTCCCTAGAATGGGTCAAACTAGGGGGGGTGTCCTTCTATCTCAGAAGGGTGGCCTTATGAGCCCTGCCACCTGTGTCCACTTCTTGCCTCATTAAGTATGTAAATTAAGGCACTTTCTCCCCACCATGGACTAAGTCTGTAGTCGCTTTATCCTGCTCAGCCCTTTGCCAGGCTTTTCAGTATAGCAGCAGAGAGGAGGATTTTCCCACCTGGAGGAAGGCAAGAGTTGTGATGGCTGCTTGTGTATGGTTCAGGGACTGCATGGGAGCCCATGTCTGGGTGACATGGGGAGCAGAGTATTTAAGAGACTAGAAGAGCTCAGCTCCTGTTCAGAGCTGTCCTGCGGTGGGAGTGTAAAGTGCTTCTTTCTAAATGTGACTCTGCATTGTAGTGGAGTCTTCATGACATATTATGGAAATAATCTTTCACATGCTGTGTGATTTGACCCATAAGGCCAGAACAGGGAAATTAACTAGGTGTAATAAATAACATAAAACTGGTGAATATTTAGGGTCTGATAATGATGATAAATCAGGTTTGAAATGTTCCTTGAGAAGATTGTGAGATTCTGAGAAATGAAGCCAGGAAGATTGATTAGAACCTATTGCTTCTCAGAAAAACTACTGCAAAAAAAAAAAAAAAAAAAAAAAAAAAAAATACAGGGAGGTATTGCTAGGCTAATACAGCAGGCAAATACCATCCACCTTGTCCTCTCAAATCAAAAGGGAATAATCAACAAATGTCACTGCCTTTATGGGCTAATACATAGGAGAACAAAAGATACCCAAAGCCCCTGGGGGGTTGTTGATTGACCCATGAGATCAAGGAATGACTACATTAGGCTTTCTCTATATGGTCCTAATTTCTTCCAAAGCTTCATTTTGTATTCATTTATTTGTTTGTTTATTTACCTGTTCAACTTTAAGGAGCAACTTCTATTGAAGACATACTGGCTGTACTTAAGAGTCTGTGCCACTAAAACGTGTTCTTATGGGCCACATACTTGTCTCTTAGCTCTAGATGTGAAGATTCAAATCCTACATTTGGGGTGGCATGGGGGAAATTATATTACATACTTTAGGAATAAATCAGCCCTTTCCACTCGAATCTGGCCCAACTTGATTGGGTAACTTAGCAGTGTCATAAAATATTTAGCCTTTTTCTTAATTTTAATTTTTAAACTTACTTGTTTACTTATTTATCCTTTAGACAGGGTCTCACCATGTTGTAATCCTCCTGCCTCAGCCTGCAAGTAGGTGTGATTACAGGTATAAACCACCGTGCCCGGCTTTTTAGGCCTAGGGAATGGAACTCAGGCCTCCCACATGACAGGGCCCGCTGAGCATCAGCATCAGCATCAGCTAGTACGCACTATGGTGACCAGCCCATGTCAAATCTTCTGGAAGTTATCTGGGAGTAGAGTAGCCTCAATCGTGTGGTACTGAATAAAGAGGCAGATGAGCCTTGAGCATTTGTGAACAAACAAGGAAGCATAGAGAGTGAAGACGTGTGGAGGACGCTAGTTAATTGTCAGCAGACTGGGATAAATAGGAGATGGAGCAGGAAGGAAATGGGCTCAGAAGGGCCTAGGCCCTGCGCAGTGTGACCTTTGCCAAGTATTTTGACTTCGCTGTGCTTCAGTTTATGCCTGGGTAAAATAAAGAGAATACATTTTATCTTGGAAAAATGGAACTTGAAAGAGATAATGTATGTCAGCGCCTAGCGCTGAGTGTGGTACACGGCAGCTTCCTCCTCCCCACTTGGTGGCCTTCTGTCTTCACACACACTGTGAGTTTAATGTGCCAACTTGGCTGCTCTGTGAATTGCCCCACCGTTTGATCAGGTGTTATTTATTTATTGCCAGGGAGGACCTGCTCTCACCATAGACAGAGAGAGTACGCCTCCCAGTGGGGCATGGTCATGCCACAGTCCCTTTTGCTTACATTTCTCCATCCTGTCAGGATTTTGGATGGCACATACATGCACCTGGAATACTTTTTCAGCCTCTGAGGCTAGGATTTGAACCGTGGCCAGCCATATGGGAGTTGGGTTCCAATGCATAGCACTAAACTGCTGTGTTATAGGGCCAGCCCCAAATGTTATTTTGGTGTACCTGTGAGAGTGTTTGGATAAGGTTAACATTATTTATTTATTTAGATTTTTTGCTTTAGGGTGTGTGGGCTTGCTGGAGAGATAGAGAGAGATGGAGAGACAGAAAGCGAGAAATCAGCCCCCACCCCAAGGGATGGCCACACCACAATTCCTTCTCCTCCATTCTCCTCTTGCTATTTTGGACACGCACGTACACATGAGTTCTAAGCTGGCCAGGTCTGGGACTCAAACCATGGTCAACTACATGGGAGTCCAGCAACATAACCATTACTCCATCTGCTGGTCCTGAGGTTAACATTTAAATTGGAAGACTGAATAAAGTAGATTGCCTACCCTAATGCGGGTGGGCTTCATCTAATCAGTTGAAGGCCTGAATAGGACAAAAAGGTTGATCTCTTGAGTAATTTTTTCTGCCTGACAGCCTTCAAACTGGAACATCTTCTTTTTCCCTGCCTTTGGACATCAGCTGAACATTATCTCTTCCTGAGTCTAGGGATTTGGTGTTTGGACTGGAACAAAGCTATTAACTCTTGGTTCTCAGGCCTTTGGACTTGGACTGGAACGAAACAATCAGCTCTCTGGGGTTTGTAGTTTGCACACTCACTCTTCACATCTGGGGACTTCCAGTTTTCATTCTTGCATGGTCAATTGGTGATGATAAGTCTGTGTGTGCACGTATGAACCAATACGATGTGTGAATACGCACACACACATTCTACTGCTTCTGTTTCTCTGGAGAACTCTAGTTCAACCTTATGCAGTCCCTTGAACATAATGAGCATTTAATATTTGTTAATACACAGAGCCAGGAGTCAGAGAGCATTCTCTAAAGCTTGACAGGAGGACAGGCTGCCTCAGCACTGCTCTCTGATGTCTTCTGTTTGGGATCTAGGGTCTTTGAAGGAGCCTCCAGGGAAGGGCACAGGGAGAGGCAGCATCTCCAGTCCTTTCCCACACATGTGCACAGGCACAGCTTGCCCACTGAGCGGGGTTACTGCACACCCCAGGCCCTCCCTTTGTTCTGCCCCCACTACCTCAGTGAGGAGGGGATGTTGCTGGACCAGCTTCCACATTCAGGACTAGAATTGTAAGAGGTTTTAATTTCTTCCTCCTTTTAAAAAATGTGAAGTACAAATAGAAATACCAATTCTATGTAAATAAATTATTTGATTAAGTAGGACATTAGTGTGCCCAATGGTTAGACTTGACAAAGGCAAGTGAGGCAAGCTGGTAGTAGTTTTCCTAATTTACTTGAGGATAAATAATGCAGGAAGCTCATCAAAGATGTCTGCAGATACGTTTGAATGAATTAGAGGCCCAAGGCTAGAGAGTAGTGGTGAACGAGGAAATATACTGTCATGAAGTTAGTTTTACTGCTAAAGAAATCTGGAGCTGCAAAAAGCCATGCTAAAATCACATCCTAGATCTGTCTTCAATAAAAAGGGAAATTGGAAGTTAAAGAGAAACTCCCTCTCAGACTTGGTTCTATTAATCAGCTTCCATACTGGGTGGTCTGTTTCAAGACTGGCCCATTATGGCTATTGTGCCTGAATGAGGCCCTTCCCCAATGGACTCATGCCACTGCGTGACTGCGCTCTTTGACAGGAAGTGGATTATCATGAGGAGTCTCATAGATGAACAGTGGTGTGTCGATGTAAGGGTTTCTAAAAATACGCGTGCCATCTTCAATTGGCTGTAAATGGTAGCTGATTGAGGGCGTGAGTATTTTATGACAGATAAACATGCAGTTAAGATGCCTGCTGTCCCTGAAAGGAGATGTAAGGGACAACTATCTTTGGGATGTGTTTTGTCCTCAAACATTTTCCTGACCGAATCGCCATATCACAGTATTGTGAGATTTCTACTGGCTACTTCTTTGAGATCTTAAGACCGAAACCATAATTACCCATGGAGACATCTGATCAAATGTATTGAATAGTTGATCTCTGTTATCAGATGGATCCTAAAGAAATGCAGGGAATGGGAGGCCATCATAGCATCATAATACCCCCCTCTCTCTCTTTTCCTCACTTCCTACAGATATGTCAGATAAAATTCTAGGCTCTGGGAAAACAGCAGTAAACACTACAAAACACTGCTCTTATGTTACAGTGTGCATTTCTGTGTGGGGGTTGGGAGGGGCAAACACTAAAGCAAATGTATATTTTTTGTTTATGTACATAAAATTGTACATGTTAATCTTTTGCCATTTAGAAGTTGATTCTGTGTTCCATTAGATATTAGAAAATAAAGTAGAGGCATTTAAGACCTCAAAGATTTTTCTGGATATTTTACACTCCAAACAATGGTAAAAGGGGGTGAACTGTAAATTCTCTTGTTCTCCAAGTTTATAGCTCCAGGTTGTCTCTGGATAGGAGAGTTGATGGGCAGCCTTGGGGACAGGAAATAGTTGTTACTCAAATTCCAAAATACACCTGAAGAATTGAAGGACTCCCTAAGGGGCAAGTAGGTCTTTCACGTGAAAAAGGGTTGTAGAGTTAATACTCAGCCCACTTTGATTTTGGCCAGTGGTTCTCAGGGTATGGTCTAGGGTAGGTTACCACTGTGTGCATTCCCTGGTGTGTTAGTTACTGACTACTGTGGAAGTATGAGTCACCTGGTGTATTCATTTCCTATTGCTGTATCATGAATTTCCCACAAACTTGGCGGTTTTAAACAGCATGTATTTGTAATCTCACAGATTTTGTGGTTCAGGAGTGTGGGCACAGCTCCGTGGGGTCCTCTCTTAGTTTCCTGTGAGGCAGCAATTAAGATGCTGCTTTGCCTACATTCTCATCTGGACATGTGGCTGTGGAGGGACCCACTTCCAAGCTCACTCAGATTGTTGTGGAATTTGTGCCCTTGCTTTTGTTGGAGAGCATGTCATGATTCCTGTTAGAGCAGGGGGTTGGCTGGACTTGAGCAGGAAATCCCAATCTTCAATGGGAAGAGCATCTGACACATCTCTCATCGTTGTCAGGAGGTACAGCCAGACCCCTTTGTGCCAGTATGGGCAAGGTCATCTGACTTTTACTGCAAAACTCATTAGGAGACCCAAAGAATGTTACTTTCTTCCCCTCTCCCAGCAACGCGTGGGCACTCAAATACACCCTGGTTATTTGACCAACGTATAACCTTACTCTGGGGGTGCTCAACCAGTATGGGCAAAATCATCCTCATATGCATGATCATACCTTCAAAGACCATACCAAGTGCTTATTGGGCACTTGGCTTCCTCCTACCAGGTAAGAAGTGCTCAGGCTCAACAAAAGCCCACAGAAATAAACAGTACGGCTGGCTACAATGATGGTCCTCCCCTCCTAAATACTGATGACAAAACCCCCCAAATAAGAAAAACTTAACCCCATTTTCAGTGCAATTACGAGCTGGTAACTTGCCAGCTTGATCTTTGAGGAACCTCCATATTGTCCCTCCCTTGAGTATACTAACAAAGCTCATTGTTTTCTTACTTTTCTCGTGACTGTGGCCTTATTTGTTTTGGGATGGGTCTCTAATTTTAGAGGCCTATCCCAAAGAATCGAGCATCCCATCACAGAGCCTCCTCTTCTGGTAACACCACTTGTGGGAGGCTGTCTCAGCTCTCTGAGGCCACTTGTATTTCTTACATGTGGGTTTCCCCAGCATGGCTTTTCACTTCATGAAACCAGCAAGGAGAATGAATCTCTAGAGCAAGACTTCTCTTAAGATGGGGTCTGGGGACCAGCAGATGGTGTAATGGTTATGTTGCTGGACTCCCACGTAGTCAACTGTGGCTTGAGTCCCAGACTGGGCAGCTTAAAACTCACACCAGGTACGTGAACGTGCATGCCCAAAATCTTGAGTGGAGAATGGAGGAGAAGGAATTGCTGTATAGCTATCCCCCAGGGGGATGATTTCTCGATTTCTGTCTCTCTGGTGAGCACATGCACCCTAGAGCAAAAAAATCTCTCTCCAAAAACAAACAAACAAACAAACAAAACCAATAGTTTGATAGAACGAAACAGCATAGAAATGAGATGCTCTCACCTTTGAAATAAGCTGTTGATTAGAAGCCAGTCACAGGTCACAGCCACATCTAAGGGAAGGGAATTACACAAAGTACAGACACTAAGAAGGGGGTCAGGGAGCCACCCGAGACTGTGTATGCCGCCCCTGGTTTGCTTGTTGTAAATGCAGGTTGCTGGGGTCAGCTCTGTGGCCTGGTGGTTAAGGCAGTCGGATCCCATATTGCCAAGAACATGATTCCCGTCCTTTACCCTATGGCTTGAGAAACACACTGGGTATGTGTGTATGCATATACAAAGTCCTGAAAGAAGGGAGAAATGAAGGGGTTGTGGCATGACCCTTCCTCATGGGCAGTGCTCTTTTTGTTCCCTACTCTGTCTCTGTCTCTTTCTGTCAAGCCCATGTACCCTCTAGGAAAAAAGAAAAAAAAAAATCTGGCTCACTCTGGACCAATTGTTTCTGGAGTGGGGCCCAGGAATATACATTGCAGCAACCCCCAAGTTATATTTGTGCACATTGTAGTTGAAGAACCTTAGTGAGAAGCTGGGTGGGATAGCCTGAAGCCCTGAGAGTGCAGAATGCCTGGTGTGACTTCCGAACAGTTCTGCTGAGGGTCCCCAATGCTGAACCTAGTTCTCACCATATGTCACATGGTGAGACCTATGAAACCTAGGGCTGTGGCAGCCAGCTCAGCTTTTAAGGGTTGGAAGTTGAGTTACCTCCACAGCCCATTTGTGCAGATAGAGTTCAGTGATCAGTGGCCATTTAAAAATGGAGCTTGTCCCACAGTGTGGTCTCTAAATTTCATAACCCTGAGCATTACAAAACCTGAACAGAACTCTGTATAGCAATTTCCATAATGGTCTAAAACTGGCAACAACTCACTCAACTATCTTTTAATACTAAAGAGTTAAACTATGAAGTATCTATACCAAAGATTGGTACTTGGTCATAAAATGGAAAAGGGCCAGCAGGTATATGGTGGTTAAGGTACTCAATTCCCACATGACCAACCCCAGTTCAAGTCCTGGACCTGGCAGCTTGAAAATCATGCTGGGTGCATGATTTCCAAAATCTCAAGAGGAGAATGGAAAGAAGGGATTGCAGCATGGCCATTCTCTCTGAGGAATGATTTCTCCCTTTCTGTTTCTATCTCTCTCCAGTGAGTGTATATGCCCTATAGCAAAAACCTGAAATCTGAGAAAGAAAAAAAGAAAAGAAACAAACTATCGCTTATGCAGCAACTTGAACAATAAGCCAGGAAATTATGCTGAGCAAAAACAGTGAATCCCCAAAAGTTACACATTGTATAATTCTAATTAAAAACAAGGAAAGTTAGAAAAAGAAGACAAATTTATTTGTTGCCTGGTGTTAGGGACAAAGTGGAAGGGGTGGCAGGAGGGAAGGCGGATGATGTTGTAAGAGGGTAATACCAGTGATCCTTTGAACGGTTTATTTATTTATTTTGAAAGGTTTTTGTCTTAGAGGGTGAGAGACAGAGAGTAAGAGGGAAAGTGAGAAATCACTACCCTAAGGGGATGGACATACTGCAATCCCTTTTCCTCCATTCTCCTTCTGGGATCTTAGGCACACATGCTCACACACCTGACATGATTTTCAAGTCACTGGGTCCAGGCCTCAAACCACACTTGGCCATGTGGGAGCCCAATGACATAATCGCTATGCCATCTGCTAGTCCCTGAATATTTTTTTTTTCTTTACTATGGTGGTAGATACATGAAATTACACAGGTGAAAAAATTGAATAGACCTTAATGCATTCCTGCAAATGGATACAAGTAACATTCAAAATCTGAAAAAGATTGATAGATTGTATGAATGTCAATATCCTGGTCGTGATAGTATAGTATAGTTTTTTAAAATGTTACCATCAGATGAAACTGGGAAAAGGTTGCAAGGGATCTCTCTACATTATTTCTTACAACAGCATGTGAATCTCCAATTATCTCAATTACGATTTTAATTTGAAAAATTGCCTGGGCTTCACCTTTCTCACCTCATTTTTGCTGTCCCTCACTCATCTGGAGTTAAAAGATGGCTTTGTTAAAAGTCACCTTTCTTCTTTCTTCCTCTGCAACAATCCTCCCACCCCAGCCCTATGGAGGAAGTCTTGGCTTTAGTCAAGTAGCTCTTCTCTTTTTAAAGAAATTGTTGTCCTCCGGTGACTTCTTTTCTTTGATGAGCTCTTTGGCCACAAGAGAAATGTAATTTATTTTTTGGGTCTGGGGAGTGGGATCTAGTCTTCTTTTACTTTTTTTTTTTTTTTTTTTTTTTTTTTTTTTTTTTTTTTTTTTAGTTTGCTATAGGATGTGTGCACTCACTAGCATGAGACAGAGACAGAGAAAAGGAAAGTGAGAAATCATCCCCTGGCCATGCCATAATCTGTTCTCCTTTATTTTGTTCTTGAGATTTGGGGTGCACACACACATGCGCCCAGTGTGATCTGAGCCACCAGGTCCAAGACACATACCTACACCCAGATCAGTTTTTCTTTTTTGCCAAGCTGCTGGCTCATGGCTTGAATTGCATAGTTGGCCATGTGGGATCCAGCTGCCTTAAACTTCACACCTCCTGCTGGCCTTACCTAGCCTTTTTTAATCACAGAACCATAGCCTGCAGCTACTATCAAGCCCCAGCAAAAACAAGATGTCAAAGCAGACCCCTGCCCTCTTACTCCCCACTGAACACTTAGCACAATAGACTAACTTTTACTGCGGCATTGTCACATTATGTGACTCTGAGGCTAGGGACATCATTATCTAATTCCCTAGTTAGAGCAGTTGGCTGTGCATCAGTACTCTGTCCTAGTCATCTCTGTGCCTCCAGCACAGAGGTATTCAATACATGTCTGTTGAATGAATGAATGAATGCCAAATTTTACTTTGTTATTGTCTAGCATCACTTGGAGAGGAGGGGGACAGACTCAGTTGTTTTCCAAGAGAAATGTTATGTGGCTCATCTCATCAAGATTCATTTCTCAAAGTAGAATCAGTACCAACATGATATATATATTGAATCATTGGGAAAGTCATGACATATCTTTGCATAGAAAACAGAAAAATACATCATGACTTTCCAGATGACCCACTATATATGTACATGCATATGTATACACACACATGTATATATAATATATAACACACACATATGTATATATAATATATAACACACACATGTATATATAATATATAACACACATATATGTGTGTATATATAATGGATAATACACATATAACACACATATGTATATAATGCACAATGCACACATATATGTATATATAATGTATAATACACACATGTATATATAATGCATAACACACATATGTATATATAATGTATAATACACATATATGTATACATAATGTATGACACACACACATATGCATATATAATGTATAATACACATACATGTACATATAATATATAATGCACACATGAATGTACATAATGTATAATACACACATGTATGTATATATAATGTATAACACACATATGTATATATAATGTATAATACACATATATGTATATATGATGTATAATACACACACACACACACACACACATAAACCTTATTTGCATTTTAGAAGCAAGTTCTGCTTGAGCAATTCTAAAGTAAAAGTTAAAAGGATTATTGGGGTAGATAGAGGCTTCAGAAAGAGAGTGTTCTTAGCCCTTGTGGTCAGGATGAGTTGTCTCTTTGGGTCTTTGAATATTTGGAAAAGAGAATATTGGAAAATTTTAGTAAAGGATTGGGTTTGGAGCCCCTGTTTAGCTGGGAGCTTTGCCTTTCTACTCAGGCAGTCTGTATTCCACCCCCTGTTCTTCTGAGCTGTCTTTCTAGGAGACTGATTGATCAAAGGTGTTTTGCAAATTCTGACTGATGGGTTGAAGCTGTACTCTATCTTCTGTGTCTCTATAAGGCCAGCTCTGCATGCAACAGATCTCTTTATTTCCTCAAAATTTCAAAAGTTTCATTTCATGAATTCTTGAATAAAATATCTTCAACTGAGTGAAGAATATCAGCAGAAATAGCAAAGTGCCTATTGTCTAGAGGAAGGAGAGTTGAGTTTGGGGCCCCCAAGGGTGTATGCTTCAAGCATTAAGGTTTAGGTCATTGGCCCTATTAGCTCAGTATATTGTCTGTGAGCAACCAGCATGCCTAGGCAGTTGCACAAGGTGGATTTTTTTTCCCAACTCAGTGTAAGAATAATTCTCTATGTCAGAAATAGAGAGCCAAGTGGATTTGTCCCTTATAACTCCTCTTATGTTTGGATAAAATGACATTTCTCCTTCCTTTTTGCTGTATTTCTCCTTGCATTGCTTTGGGAAATAGGCAGATAAGGGCCCTCACCTTGATGACCCCTGGGACTGATGGTGTCTGGGCTATTTAGTTGGTCTTGGGGGATCAACCCTCACTGTAAAAGGCACCTTTGCATGGGGTGGGAGGATGAATTTGTTTGCCTCTGGATTTATGTAGACAAGGCACTCAATGGAGAATACCCTTAATCTTATTATGGGATAGTGACAATGATAACGCCTACAGGGGAAGTGTTAGGAACAAAATTCCCAGATACCTACTGAGAGCTGTTGAACAGTAGCCCCAGTGGGGTGCAAGAAGGAAAGGTGGCTGCCTAGAGTTATTGTAGGAGGTGTTTTTGTTTTTCTTTTAAAGATTTTGCCATAGGGTGCATGCACTAACCAGAGAGAAAGAGAAGAGAGGGAAAGTGAGAAATTCGCCCCCCTTCGGGGGGTGGGGTGGGGGGAATGGCCACATTGCAATCCCTTCTCTTCTAAGGGATTCTGGACATGCACGCACACATGCTGGGAGTGATCCTCAGGCCACCAGGTCAAGGACTCAAATCGCTGTTGACTATGTGGGAGTCTCGCACCTTAACTATTATGCCACTGAGCATCACTTATTTAGGGATAAGCCATGAAAAATCCTAGCATCCAGAATAATTGAAATAGGAATTTGAAGCATCTAGTCTCTTTTGAAAATACCAAAGGGTGGCAGGGAAATATATCTAGTCAGAAAACCTTGCTCTTTGCTCTCTGTAAACTCCCACAGGCTTTCTCTGACACTTTATCCAGAGATGCCTCCCTTCACAGTCTCTCTGATCAGTTCTTTATTGTATATATCAAATCAACCTGACTTCTTAGGGCTGAGTCAGCTCCCCTCAAAACCACTAGTTCTTCGCTGGGGATCTGCACTCCAGAAGAGAGCACAGGGCTGCACTAGTAAGTGAGAACCCTTTCTCTCTGAAGGGAATGGTGTCATGGTGATGTTAAAAATGTCAATCACTTAAATACCTATACAGAACAAAGTGTTTATGGGTAAAATGATAGGAGATCCAGGATTGGCTTTGAAACTCAACAAAGAAAAAAGGTGGAAGATAAAGATAACATCAAAATATTTATTATTTGTGGATATAAAAGAAAAGGAAGAAAGATTGCAGCCTGTATAATTTAAAATATTTTATTTTATCCTGATGGCTCATTCTTTGCTATATCTCATGTATGTATGTAGAGCTGTTATAATTCATAAAATAGAAACCTGTTAAAAAATTACTGAACTTATGAAAGATTTCCATAATTTACTTTTTTCCCGAATTAGTAGACATTAAAAGGACAAGTACTATCAAGTAGGAGTCTGTTAACATATTATATATTCAAATAGCACTCATGTTCTCTAAAAAAAGGTAAGAGAATCTTTTATAGGTTGAAAATTGCCACTTTTGGTTTTGTGTGTGTGTGTTTGGTACTTTAAAAAATGTTCTGAATTTCAGTTTTTTTCTGATTTGGTGTAACTAAATTTATTAAAGAATCATTTTATTTATTATCATCATTATTATTCTTAAAATTTGCTACAGGAAATGTGCATTAACCAGAGAGAGACAGAGAGAGAGAGAGAGAGAGGGAAAGTAAAAAAGGCAACAGGTTCAGGACTTGAACCACAGTCAGCCATGGGGGAGTCCAGCATCTTAACCACAACACCACCAGCTGGCCCTAGTTGAACTAATTTGAGAGTAAATAATCTCACTCTTTGGTACTCTTGTAAAATGAAGGAACTAATTAATCCAAGTAAAGATCCTAGGGGGATAGTAACTTTAAACATTGACTCTCAATAGCCACCACAAATATTGGGTGGAAGTTTATGGAGACATTTCACTTGATCCTACTGATCACCACTAAAAGGGAGACAACCAGAAATTTTTTACCTTCTGATATGGCTCAGTAGGAAGATTAGCATTACCCATGTCATCTGTTTGCAGTATAGAGTTCAATTCTTTAAAAGCATTGGATCTATTGGATTGTTGGAAAGGTTATGCATACTTTTGCACAGAAACACATAGAAAAGTGCGTCACAACTTTTCCTATGACGCAATAGATATAATCAAGTCCCTATATCCAACCAGTTTATAGAAAATGCAGAGCAAAAGAAAACACATTGGATGAACATGCCAACACTACATCAGCCATTGAATGAATGACTAATGCTTTTAAACAAATAGAAGACATCAGAAAAGGGAGAGGAACTTTTTTTTTTTTTTTTTTTTTTTTTTTTTTTTTTTTTTTTTTTTTTAGCTTAAACAAGATTTAAAAGACTAATCAAACAAAAGCTATGTGTGGACTTCAAATGCTGATTTGAACAAATTAACTACCAAAATACATTTTTGAAGCAACCAGAGAAAATTAAGTCGAGTTGTTGAATGAAATTAAGAAATCCTTGTTAATTTTGTCGGATAAGATAATGGTATCAAGGTGATGTTAAAAAGTGCCAGTTGAGGCCAATAGGTGGCATAGTAGTTGAGGCACTGGACGCCCACATGGCTGAACGAAGTTCAAGTTCCAGACCCAGTGACTTGAAACTCATGAGGGACATATGTGTGTACATGCCCAAAATCCTGAGAGGAGAATGGAGGAGGAGGGATTGCAGTGTGGCCATCCCCCCTGGGGGGTGACTTAGCACTTTGTCTCTACAGTGAGCATACACACCCTATAGCAAAAAAATTCTCTGTCTCTAAAAAACAGGTGCAACTCACTGATAGACATCTACAAAACAAAGTATTTATGAGTGAAATGGTAGGAAATCCAGGATTGCTTTTGAAATTCAACAAGAAAAAAGGTGGGAGATTGTTAGTAATTTTTGATGCTGGTGATAAGTACTTAGAATTGTTCTTTTTTTTTCTCCTTTATATTTTGAAAATTTTTGTAATAAGTGGTTCAAGTACAATCGAAACAAATTCTATTTTTTATTTGTAGATCTCAGAGAAATGAAGCAGAAGACATACAGAATAGAATAGACTAGGCCTTGCATTGACATTTTATGTTTCTTTTTTAAAGATATATTTTGTGGGTTTATGTGAGGTTAGGAGGTAGGAAGACAGTATACACAGAGTTGAGAGAAACTGGGATCCAAAAAATGAGGTGTTAATGACCACTCAAACAAGGGGAAATACAGGAAGACCAGTGCTAATTTAACTCTCTGAGGATCCTTGGATTATGTGTGTCTTGTCTCCTTTTTTTTTTTTTTTTATTTGCTATAGGGTGCATGTGCCCTCATCATAGAGAGAGAGAAAGAGGGAGGGAGGGAGGGAGGAAGGGAGAGAGAGAAAGAGAGAGAGAGAGCGAGCAAAAGTGAGAAAGCACCCCTTCTGAAGGATGCCAGGGTGCAATCTGTTCTCCTTCATTCCTTCATTCTCCTTTAGGGATTTGGGGTACTCATGCACATACACCTGGTATGTTTCTCAAGTTGCTGGGTCCAGGACTCGAACAACACAATCTATTGTGTGGAATCCCAGTTGCCTGAGCAACCACTCCAATGCCCTGGATCATGTTGATTTCTAATGTATTTCCTTTTTCTGCTGAACTTAAGACCAAGGACTGTGTTTTAGTTTTTGATCTATCCTAGTGTTTGTAGAGTGTCAGAGGAAGATTAGGCACTTAATAAACATTGAGTTGATAAATTTTAGTAAATTGGCACTGTTTTGTATGAGTAATTCAGTTAAAACTTTAGCAAATAACCAATGAAGTAGGTAAGCTGATCTAAACAAATCCTTAGTCTTGAAGAGAAAATTACCACTATTAGGTGTTGGGAACATTATATCAGATAAATACTAGGCATCTTCATTATAGGTAGGCAGGGGCTGTTTGGGAGTCACTGTATTTGCATTTCAGCATCATAAATTCAGATTACAACCTTCCTGGCTATAACAAACACATACGATGCTAAAAATACTACTTTCTTAGAGACAGTATTACAGGCATGGCGGCATGAGATTACTTGTACATGAGGAGTAAAAGGGGCTTCAATGAAATAACTTCCTATCAAGTGTAATAAATATGTACAATAAGTTATTATTAAGGACCTTTGAGATGGGTTACACTAATGAACTGTGGAGACAACTAAATGAGATCTTAAGTGAAAAACACCCCCCCCACACACACACATACCCACAATAAAACAGAGAAAGAATTGACAAGAATGTAAAGGAAAAGGAAAATGAAGAAAACAAAAGGAGCAGGTATGATGGAAATTGCCTTGCCATTCTGAGGCAAGAGTGAAAGCAAATCTAATGAGTTTCTCTGCTTCCAGTTTTAAAAATAAGACACATTTCTCAGATATGAAATGTGGTCCATTATCTGTCAATGGTGTTCTGAGTTGTCTTCAGGCAGCAAATATATGCCATAAAATAAACTTCAAACTCCCCACCCTCTCCTTTTAAGGGGTGGCACAAATCTAACTAGTTTGGAAAATAGGTTCTTGATGACAGTTTTTCTGCCTTTACTAGAGAAATTTGTTGATGGGTATGATGTGTGTGTGTGTGTGCGCGTGCACTGTAGTTCATAGATTTTATGATGAACATGTTTTTTCCTCACATTTTAACATCTCTGAAACCAAGGTGTGTGTCAGAGTTTAATTGGCAGCCCCTTATTTTCTCCCTCAATGGTTCACAAAATAATGTTACTTATTATAATCAGCTGTATCTTAGCTTGCAAAATTGATTTGTTTTGGGGTGGGACAATAAAGGGGAGAGAAGAGAAGAAATGGGAGAAAATGTAGTGTCCTACATTATGAAATGCTTTAGAAAAAAACTTTTATTTTTAAAATTTAGTCCCTTTTATTTGTTTGTATGACTATTTGAGGCTAAAAGTCACATTTGCTTATATTCTTTAGATGGGTCCATGAGAACTATTCAACTCTTCCTTCTGAATGTTCCTTTCCTTTTTTTCTCCTTCCCTTTCTCTGCTTCTCATATATTTGTGATTTGGGGCTTGCCCAGCTCTACATTTACAACTTTCCAAAATGTGTACCTGACTTAGATCCATGGTTGTTTTGAGATAAACCGGCCCTGAGAACACACGAGAACAGCGCCCAGACATGTACCCTAAGGCGGCACCTGTATGCCGCTTAATATCTTAGAGAATACCATTTCGGCTAAGTCCAAACACATTGTTGTGTACCTTCCCTGCTGTGCTTCTGTTTCTGTTCTCACGACTGTTTTCTGATGTCCTGGGCACATGCTCAGGCCAGATGCCAAGCAACTGCAGGCTTCAGCTCAGCAGCTATGAAATAAAGGGGCCTCAGCTCTTTATTCAGAGGAGAGAATTGCTTTTAACCCTTTGGAGCATTTCCTTTTGTTTCTTTCCACAGGTCTTGAGGAGCTCCAGTTAGAGGTGAGGATGTTAACAATAAAGGGTTCAGATGACATGTTGTCTGTCGCACAGTGGACAGAGAATAAGTGAAGCTGGAAACCCCATTGCTTAGCACCTTCAGGTCAGGAGTATTTCTCTCTCTTAAAAGTTTATTTATTTATTGAGAGACACTTCTTCAGTAGGATTTAAACTATAACCATCCCCCAGCCTTTCCTAACTAGCTAGGTTGGCAGGCATATGTACACATTCCCAGTGTATTTAGGTCCACCTGGAAACTGAACCCCAATCTTCCATATGGCTTCCAGCATTGCAGAGAGTTGTGCTACCCCTGTGTCACCATGGCTGGACCAGAACTGGACATCTCTTAAACTCATTTGTTTCTGTGATATAACTGAACTCAGATGATCAAGGATAGACTGTGGGGATTGGTTTATCAAAGTGGTACTGTTGCATGCTGGGAGGAGAGGTCAAAGGTATATGTCTGATAATTGGTTGCTGATAATTAGGTGGTGAGTTTGGACAATAGATAATAGAAAGCGGTAATGTATAGTCTCTGGTTGTATCTATCACCAAGACCATTAGCAAAAATTCAGTGAAAAATATTAATCTTTTGATGAATATTGAGCTAAATTAGTGTAAGCATGGTTTAAGAGTTCTGGGCATACTTCTATTTCAGAGAGTAGATGTTTTCTAAACCATGTACTTTAGAAATTTGGTGATGTCCATTTGTGATCTATGCAAATGTCCTTTAGCATCTATATAGACCTAATCTTTCCTTTCCATAAACCAAACAAAATGTCACCTCCTTGGGAGATTTAGTCATTGACAGAAACATAATTCCACTTATTCAGCAAGAGAAATGTTGACACTGACAAGAAGATAGTACCTTTTACCTTCAAAACTGTTTTATAGGAAACAATTTAAGCTAAAATAGCTTTTTTCTTTCATTTTTCTCCTTTTATCAGCAATGATTACTCACTTTGCTGCTTCTGCCATATCAACCCACATCCAAAGTGCCTAAGACTGATCTGACTGGTTTCTGGCTTAAGATGAAGATTAAGTATCATGAGCCAGGTTGGGGTACATCTGGGTGTCTAAAGCAAGGGCTTCAAGTCCTGGCAAGGTTAACTTTGTAGCTGTGAGTGGACAGAGGGGATGTAAAAACTTAATACAATGAGAGCCCCAATGTTGGGGAGCTTCCTCTCTGAGCATTGCCATGTTGAACAGTCATTGCAAGAAGAGCTGTCCCAGGTACTGAGTAAAAGTGTAAACGGGAGCAAGGGAGAGGAATATGTTATCCAGGAAAGAGCCAAGGAAAGGAATGGTGAAATGGGCCATGTGTCTGGGTCTCCAGCTGGAGGAAGATGCTGTTGGTTAGAAGGGGTACCTCCCATTTAAGGAAAGGCCATGGGCATCTCACATGGGCACCTCCCATGGCCTTTCCTTAAATCCTATCACCCTTTCTTGTTAGTTCTGTGACCTTTGGTGAGCTTCTAACTCTCCCTGAGCTTCATCTATAAGGTGAGGATAATTGCTACTTCATCAGGGGCTTTGTTTATAGTGTATGCAATCATTTAGCTTAGTTCCTGTCACATAGTAAGTGCTCAATAAATGTTATACTAGCTTTTTATTCCTTCATCAATCATATCTGTCTTTCTTACCCAAATGAGAACTCTCTTGAATTGGGAATTCTATCTCATCTATAATTTTCCTCCCACATCTTCCTTCGCCTCTCTGCAACCTGAGGATAGCCTTCAGGCAGTCTCTCCCGTTGTTTCCATGACCTGGCTCTCTCCTCATCTGCATCAGACCTCACTGACTATTCCCTCACAGTGTTTCCTGCTGCATCTTTTCCACCAGTGGATCTCTAAATGTTGACTTCTTCCTTGGGCTCTCTCTCTTCGCTCATTCTTCCAACTCGGAAACTGGTATTTTATGAGCCAACCTCTCCTCTGAGTCCTAGACACACATAGCAGATTTTTTACTAAGTACTTGGATGTATCATAAGCAAGTCAAATTTCAGAAAATCATGAGTTCAAGATTAAGTTTTTCAGTTTTGTAAGATGAAAAAGTTCTAGAGATGGCTGAGGGGTGACAGTTATTACACAGTGCTATTGACCCATATATGTGAAGATGTCTAAAATTTATGTTATGTATATTTTGACACAATAAAAAAATATTTCTTTGTAAAAAAAAAAAAACAGAACAAAACCACTATTATCCTCTTTTATTTCCTCCTCAAATCATCTTAATATATGGCTTCACTGTCTACCTAATGTCTCCAGCAGAAACCTTGTAACCTCCTTCTTCCTCACTCCCTATAGTTAGCCTAGGCATTTTGGTTAACTCTTCATAATATCTCAAAGCTAGTAGCTTCCTTTCCCCTTTTTTGCCACTGCTCTAATTCAGGTACTCTCTGTCTCTTTCCTGGAATTTATAGTAGCTTCCTAACTGCTCTCTTCATCTCTACCTGTATTAGTCAGCATTCTCTAGGCAGACAGTACTAATAGGCTATGTATCAATATAAAGGGGATTTATTGGGAAACTCGGCTCATATGATCATGGTGGCTAAAAAGTTTCACAACAGGCTATCTGTAAGCTGGAGACCTGGGGGTGCTGGTAGCATGGTTTAGTTCATGTCTAAAAGTTTTAGAAAGGGAAGTCACCCATGTTCCTCCATCTTCCCTAAATGCCAAATCCAATTGCTTTGGGGAGACCAATGATGTAACTCACAGACCGAGGCTAAAACCTAAGAACATGAGGGGTCTACTGCTGACCCTTCTTTGCCCATCTCTGCTTCTCTGCCTTAGTGTCCTGGCCCAAAGGCAGGTGAGCCTTAAATTTGGATATTCAAGGCAGTAGAAGGGTCTCTTCTGCTCTCTCAAGAGACCAACCTGCCAGCTATATTTATTTTCTTGGGGCTCCTGTTCATTGGGCTGTGCCTGCCCACAGACATATCCGGAATAATGCTTTACCAAGTTTATAGGTATTCCTTAATCCAGTCAGATTGACACCCAAAACTAACCATCACACTACCCCTGACCTCTGATAGTCCATTTTATATGTGCAGTCTGAGAAATCTTTCAAAGTCATAATTGGATTATATCCCTATCCTGTTAGAAATTCATCATGGTTTTTTCTTTGTATATAGCATAAAGCCCAGGGTCCCCAATAAAGCCTACAAGGCACCAGGCTCTGGCCCTGTCTATTTCTCAGGATCTTGCATTCACTTATTCCCTTCCCTCACCCTCTCCAGGCAGGTAACCCTTCTTTATGCTTGTTTTATGCCTGGAAGTATTCAAATGGTGGTTCTGCTACTTTGAAGTCCTTTCTCCCAGTTTCTGTGACTGCTCCTCCAATTCTCCAGATCTTGTTTTGAATGTCACCTTCTAATACAGACCACTCTTCCCCTAGTGCTCTCTGTCACTGCCTCCTTTTGATGTCCTTTGAAGCACAATCCACAGTTTGCAAACTGTAATCCTTTTATTTAGTTGATTTGTGTTTCTCTCTCCCACTGAGACGCACTGAGTCATCCCTAGTACCTAGCATAACACTGGACACACAGTAGGACTGTGTGAACACCTAGTGTGCCAATAAACCTAATAAAGTGCTCTACAGGTAAGTATTGAATGGATGAGCAAAGACAATGACATTTAAAAATGTGTCATTCTTTTTAGGAGTGATTGCATGATACCAAGAGATAAAGCATTAAGCTCAGTGGAGGGACATGGGTTAGGGAAAAGACTGGGGACTTTAGAGCAGAAAGATATATCCTGGGTTGTGGCCCTGCCTCTTATTCATTGTGTGACTTTGGGAATGTTGCTTTCTTTCTTATTTTTTTTAAATTAGTTTATTTTACATTCATTCACTGAGCATCATCACAGCATACAAAATGTGATTTCCCATTCAGAATACACTGCATAATGGCTTAATAATACATGTTATCATGGACAAATAATTTTCCATTTCTTGTTTTCCTATATATATTTTTTCCCTCTATTTTTCACCCTCTACTATTAACTACTCGCAGTTTAAACTTTTCTCTTCTGTTAAATGGGGATTAAGCATCTTTACTTCAGAGAGTGTTGAGAGAATTTAATGATATAATGAATGCAAATTCCCTGGATAAGCATTTAATACCTGGTCACTCACATTTTTCCTTCTACAAACTACTAAACTTTGTAGAATTTCAGCCATCAGTGAGTTGGTAAGAAAGGGAATTTGGAAGGAGAGGCGATCTAGGTGCTGGATCTTCCCTGACTCCTTACCCCCTGCTTTTACTCCCAATCACACTGCATCAGGAATATCACTGAATGCAGGAAGCACATTTTTTCCAGCAGTCAAGATGCCCAATCACTCTGGCACATATAGGCAAGGTGATTACCTTTGCTTATCCTTGCTTAAAGTTTCAAATTTCAGATGTAAGTTTCTCACATCCTTAAGTTCACCATACGATTGTATTTTTTTTTTTTTTTGAGAGAGATTTTTGCTATAGGGTGCGTGCGCTCGCCAGACAGACAGAGACAGACATAGAGACAGAAAGTGAGAAATCACCCCCCAGGGGGAATGGTCATGCTGCAATCCCTTCTCCTCCATTCTCCTCTCGGGATTTTGGGCACGCACGCACACGCGACTGGCGTGAGTTTTAAGCCACCGGGTCCGGGACGCAAACCGCGGTCGACTACGTGGGAGTCCAGCGACACAGCCATTATGCTAACTGCTGGTTCCCACGATTGTATTTTGAACTAAAGCCCAATGTCATTCCTCCTCCCACCCCCCCTCAGGTTTCTTGACTATGCTTCATAATACCTTCCTGACCTTTACCTTCATGACCTGAAAAGCTCACTTCAATGTATACTTGGAAGCCTCTGAGAGATCCTAAACGTATTTTGCTAAGTTGCATTATATGAAGTTATAACAGTTTCTCCTTTTGAAGATGTCCTATTTGTCTGTAAGCCTTCCCTCTGCTCTTTATCCTATCCCCTGAGCAGGTAGCATGAGATTTTTCTGGAATTCTAACTGCTCCCTTTCACTCAGCTTCTGGATTTCTGCCTTTCCTTTATTCATCTACTTCCTATCCCTGTTCCTACCACCTTTCTTGCTCTCTCTTTACTCATCCCTCTTCTACATTATCACCACTGCCCATTTCATCATATTTCTGCTCTATGGCCCTCTTCGGCTGGTACAATTGGTGGGCCAGATACTTGGATGCCCCAAGTCCCATCCTTGGGTTTACCTATGATTTCAGTAACAGTTATGGAAGATGGCTCCAGGTACTCCTTTCTCCTTTCTGCTTCTCTGCCTCAGGGCCTTCTTCATACCAGAAAGAGCAACTCATCTTGTGCAGGCACAGCTCAAAAGTGCAGTGCAGGGCAACTCTCAACCAACAGGGATTGAAGCAATGGCTTTGGGTCCTGGCACATAACTGGATTTGGCATTTAGGAAAGATGGAGGAGTATGGGATGACTTTCAGGTTATTGAGGCCAAGGGGGCTGGAAAGTTATAGGAATGATGTTGTAATCATTCAATGCAGAGAGCACAGGAGAGGGCCAGGTAGGGCCAAGAAACTTCAGGCCAAGAATCCTGCCTCATTTATGTATGTGTGCTCAACACCTAGCATAGAACCAGCACCTGAGTGTTCATGAAATGCTTGCTGAAACATAAAACCCATTTCTTTAAGTGTGAGTGTCTTTTGGGAAAGCTATTTTGTGGGAAGCCAGGTGCAGCTACCCAGCTACCATCATATAGTTTTCACGATATTGATAGATTTTTCTCTTTTAATATTTGTTCCAGTGTTGCGCAAAACATCACTATCAGATTCATAAAACTGCTATTTCCTTGTCATTTGTCAAGCCACTTTGGAAGTCATTTGCTTTTGGGGGGATTAATCTTCTAGAATATCAGTATTACATGTATTTCAGTAAGCATTCTAAGTGGTTCAGCAAATGTAAATTGTTTAGCATTTATACATCACTTACATTCTCCAGGAGATCAACATTAGTTAATTCTCATGATACTTAGAGATAAGTGTCATTTTTACTCATGATTTGTACATGTCTCAAGTTTATAAGTGTTTTCTGCCTGCTTTTTATTGTCAGTAGCTATTTTGCTTTCCATCACTAAGATTTCCATTTAATTTTGTTTATTGTTCCCTTTGTGGACTGGGAGCACAGGCTGACTTTTGTTTGATGAGCAATAGCTATTTGAACTCAAAGCAATGTCCAGGGTCCTACATTCTGCCTGGCCGTGTTCCTCAGAATTACAGCTTTATCACAGGGAATACTGTAGCAGGATGTAAACCAGGAAGTTACTTCATGAATAACAGAGTTATCCTGTCTCCTAGCTATTTCTACCTTTGGAAGGATATCTAGTAGATGTCATGAAAAAAATCTACCCCAAACCTTTCCTACTGCCACCCCAGCTCCTTGAGTGCAGAAAGTGTAAGCTTTAGTCCAGTGCTGCCTTGGGAAGTATGTGACTGAGTGATAGAGGCCATACCATGCAGGAGGATGCCCAAGTGGGATTCATGCCACTGGTGACAGCCATGGGGAGCCTTAGCTCCCCCCTTAGAAGCTTTGCACACCAGGAGGGTGCCTGAAAGAGCTGTATATCATTTGGGATGAGGCATAGCAACAGAGACCACCACCATTAAATTAACCCAAATGTGGAACAAGAAAGGATGACTTCTGCTGGCTTTGGGTGTAGACACTTCCAGCATGTGAACCAGAGCAGATGTGGATTTCTACAGGGGGAACTGCCAGACAGATGCTGCTCCCATCTGAATGCCATTACATGATAGACAAATTCCCTTATACCCTTTGGGGGATGGAGAAGTTTGTCTCAAATTTAAGTGAATATTTGCCCTGAAAGAAAGTCTCAAATCCTCAATAGAAGGAATCAAGTTATCTTATATTGAAGGGTTAAAAGATTTTCATTATTGGCAGAAATGGAAGCTCAAGAGCCAAGTTGAGATAGGTTATAAATAAATTTTAAAAAATCAATTTTGTAAATTTTATAGATTCTCAAGACTATCAAACACTCTATAAACTAAACTATTTTATTATTATCCCATTCAGCAAATGAGGAAATTGAGGGTAAGAGGTATTAAATAACTCACTCAAAGGTGCCTAAGTAGTAAGTGGCAGCACTGTTTTCAGAACCAGGTCTATCTGACTTGTATGCTTAACCTTTCTCCTAATAGATTATTTGTGCTTCCTAGCCTTTCCACCAAAGTGTTCTAAAGAGACAGAGGTGCTCAGTTGAATTCACAGACAGGGAAAGATGTTCTTGATCTAGTTAAGTGAAAAAGAGTGAAAAGGTTATTTTCTCTTGGAGAGGTGCAGAGGTGGGAGGGTGGGGCTGGTTATGGTTTAAATCAGAAACTATAGAGGACTTGGAATTTCTTTGGGGTTCATTCCTCCCTCTCCACTAAATTATGAATGACATGAAGAAATCATACTTTGTATTCTTCATATTATTATATATTTTCTCTACTTTTAAAATGTTTCAAATTGTGTAGCATTTAGAAAAAATGAATTTTCTTGAGCAAGCTGTTTTTATCCTTTGGCACCAACTAGTCCTCAACAAAACTTGATTAATCCTCCAAAGTGTACACATCCTAGTTTGAGATCCTGTGAGTGGTTTCAATCAAGTACACATCTTTGAAACATAAAACAGATTTTTTTTAAAGAGGGCAAAAGCAAAATAGAAAATAATTTTTACTAATATAAGAAAAAACAAGGAAATACACTCTGTGTGTGTGTGTGTGAGAGAGAGAGAGAGAGATTGACCAATTGGCCCAAATGGTTAGAACAGGGTATTAATGAAACCCCAGGCTGCTGGTTTTATGTCTGTGGGCCTGTGGGGCTGATTTTGAAGATCAGAGCTGGAGTTGACTGAGAGTGGAGCTGTTAGCTTGATCACTGTGTAGATAACCACAACCACAGACCCCTTTCTGGTCATGTCTATGGGATAGTAGGTCTATGGGTTGCCTGGTGAAGTGACCGTGCTCAAAGCGAGTGGAGCTGGAGAAAGGATACTCCAGGGGGCAGAGCTCTGCCTCTTGTCTGCAACTGTATACCAGTCTCTAGAAATGCTCTGCCTCTCTGTATCTCTGGGATAAGTACATTTACTGAGTAACCTTCTTATTCTTCAACTGTTTTTGAGAATAGGATATTTAGATTTGTACATAAATATTTCCATTGTTGGAAAGATTATATTTCTTCATAATAAGTTGGTAAATTAACATCCTGATTTTGCAACCCATATCTTGTGAATTATCTTTGCAAACACCTGTCTTCAGAGTGAAAGCACATTCAGGAGAACAGAAGAAGTCAGGTTTTGCATCTGCAAAGCTGAGTTGCAGCTCTGGGACTTCACTAGGCTCAGCAGGCCTGAAGACAGAGTCTTTCTGGGCCAGGTCTGACCAGGTCAACCGGGCTCACCCTTTCTGTCTCTGTCATTTTTCTTGTTGGGAATCGAGCTTGCATTTAGGGATTTGAGTGTGCTTATAAAAGTGTTCAATCTCTAATAAACAGAGAAATGCAGATAGGAAAATGACATGTCATAGTTTAGTTGACAAATTGGCAAAAAAAAAAAAAAAACCCACAAAAACCAAAACAACAACAAACAAAACAAACAAACAAAACAATAATACCCAGAGTTGGGGAGGGTGTAGGAAAAATCACTCTTCTATACTTTACGTGAGGGCATAAATTGGTACACTCTTTCACTTTCTAATGCTACATAGTAAACTATTTCAAACTGCACATATCTTTTGATTCACTCATTTTATATCCAGGAATGAATCCTAAAGGAAAACAGATAAGTATTACTTGTAACAGTGAAAGACTCTACCTACCCTACCTAACATGCCCTTCAACAAGGGAGAGGTGGAGACAGAATGCACTGAAAAGATCTTGTAGCAGCATGTTCACAGACATGCAAAGATGTTCCCATGCAGTTGAGTGTACTATATAAATATGTACAATATATTGTTGAATATACAAGAATATGCATGTGCCCATATTTGTACATGCACACATACATATGTTTGTATGTATGTGCATATATGACTTAATGATGGTTTTCTCTGAAAAATGGAATGATGACTGATTCCCACAGAAACCCAATTGGTCCCCACCCTTGTGACATCAGAAGACCCCTTGATACCTTGTGCTCCACAGCTGTCTGCTCTGTGTTCCTAATTATGCCTTCTCTGCCTCATATCCCTCTCCCCACCAATCCCAGAAAAGACCTTCATGCTGCTGAGTTTTATTCTTCACTAGTCCATGAATACTCTCTTTTAGTTCCTGGCTATCATTCTTTGCCAAACCTCATGCCAAGTCTGGTACCTTTGGGACTTAACTTCTTTACCCCTCTCCTGGTCTTCTCGGCCATGCATCTGCCCATATAGCCAGTTTGCAGCTGTGGTTCTTGAGCCACCTGCAGTGAAGCCATGCCATCTGTTTGGCTTTTGCTCATCTCCAATGTGTTTCTTCTGACTCCCAGTTCATCTCCACTGCCCCATGCCTTTGGCTGCCCACATGGCAGGGGCTGTCACTCATTCCTGGAGAATGTCCAGATTGGTGGGTTGAGTGGCAGTGAGCTCGCCTTCCATGTGGGAGAACTGGCAGAGGTCCAGGAGCTTCACTGGTAACCCTATCCTGCCATTCTTTATTAAGCATTGATGACATTATCTTTCCATGGAGAGCTGGGCTTAACATGTGCATGTAAAATGGCCTCAACAGTGGGATTTAGGAAAAAAAGAAAGTTCCAGAAACCAGGAATGATTGAGTGCCCTACTTGGAAGGCATTATCCAAACTTTCTCTCCTTCTTTATTTTGTATCTCTACTGTTTGTTCAGATAGTCCAAGACATTATTGGAAAGAAGATGCCATAACTACAGATAGTCTTAGGCAGATAGACCTAAGTTTTTTTTGTTTTGTTCTGTTTGTTTCTAGATTTTTTTGCCATAGGGCATGTGCACTCACTGAGGAGGGAGACAGGCAAAGAGAGGGAAAGTGCAAAATCACCCCTGGGGGAGAAGGCCATGCTTCAATCCCTTCTTCTCCATTCTCCTTTTGGGATTTTGGTCATGCACATACACACGCCTGGTATGTTTCAGGCCACTGGGTCCAGGACTTGAATTGTGGAGTTAGCCAAGTGGGATCCAGTGCCTTAACCACCACACCACCTGCTGGTCCTGGATGTGAGTTTTAATACTTGTTCTAATATTTTTTATATAGGGTTCACTAGCCCACTTTATCTTCCCTGTATAAAAACTCTACATTGTAGCTACAGTTAAAGCCTGCATCCTCTGCATGGAGACTCTGGTGTAGTTCTTTACCAGATCGTCAGTGTGTTTCTGATAGGGAGATTTAGTGAACATCTGCCTTTCCAGATGTCAGAGTTTTGATAATTGTAAGTCTTGGATATGGCCTCAAAAGTGGCCTTGGCAAAGTCACCCAGTATGGCACGACAGCCTGTGGCTGCAGTGGTAGAGATGTAGCAGTGGTAGACTACAGCCATCGGCAGCAGCTTCTTGGATGCAGGGACCAAGACAATGCCCATACTTCTGGAAACTGGGATAGAGAGGCACCAGCACACAGCCACAGCAGATAGTCACCTTGTAAGGGATGGTGTGAGGCTTACCAACCTTGTTCCTGCTGTGGCCTCTCCACACCGGGATGTCAGAGAGGATGGCTAGGATGATGGCCTCTCAGAAGGTGTGGCTCTCTGCTTAGAGCACTTAACAGCCAGACCAACATGGCCACTATAGTCCCCAATAACAAAAAATGTCTTGAATCTGATCTGCTGGCCAGCATGAGTCTTCTTTGCAGCAGCACAACCCAAACCTAATCCTTGAGGGATGCTCCCAGAAAAAGTCAACAATCTTAAATTCGATGGGCAGGGAGAAGAGATTGATCTCCTCCAGGGACTTAATAGTCATGTCCTTGACCAAGTGGCCTAGCTCAGTGACAGAAATCCACTCCTTGCCTCTTTGAACTCCGTGGATGGCCACTGAGCCAGCCTGAAACCCTGGCCTTGGGTGCCACTGCTGCTGCCAGAGCCTTTGTAGAAGCCACTACAGCCTCCCACCTCAGGGCCTCCAGGCCTTCCTGCTGTACCCTATTGCTTGTTATCTGATGGTTTTGGTTAAGTGACTTACCCTTTCTAATCTTTAATTTACTCATCTAATGAAAGGAGACATAGGAATAATAATGATAATATTTATTATGTATTTTCTATAAGCCAGCTACTATGCTAAACTCATAAATTTAATCCTCCCAACAGCAGTATTGTAGGTAATGTTAATTTTTCATTTATAGTTGGGAAAAGGAAATTTTGGAATGCTTAGATATCCAAATTCCTTCCAGCTTATAAGTTACGGAGCCATTATTTGAAACCAATCAGACAGCTATGAGGCCACACTCAAAGCCTACAATATTTGCCTCTTCCCATGAGCCAATGTAGGTGCAGCATCTCCTTCCATGCCAGCACATACTAAATGCTCAAAAAGTGCGCCCTGTTAGGGGTATTCTGGGTTGACAGGTTGGGCTTTGGAGTCAGAGGTTCTCTGCTTTATAGATATCCTGGGACTTTACAACTCAAACCCAGGAGTGGGCTGGCTGCCTGTCTCATATCTGAGGCTATGGGCTGAATCTTTCATTCCCTTTGAGACAGTGAGCAATGAAACTCCAATTTATGATCTCCTGCTCTCTTTATGGAGCTTCTGTTCCTATACCCCATCAATCATTGTCACTTCAAATTCTTTCAGTGTCTTGCAAAATCAACCTACGTGATCTTTCCATTGGTTTAAAACTCCTGCAATGAAGATCTATGCTTACCTTGTCTCTCTGAAATGGGCATTATACCACCTAGAATCTTTGATAACAAACCCTCAACAATAATAAGGACCATAGCAATTACATTACCACTACAATTAATGTCAACCCAGATTCTACTACACAGGGTGCTCGCTATTTGATACACGAAGTGCTGGGCCCCAGGGTCTCAAACTGAAATTCCTGATGAACCAGGCAGGAGCATAAATGAAGAAGTAGGCCAGGTGGGCTATAATGAACCAAGAGCCTGTGGCCTCATCACAGAGGAGACTGCCGCTTAGCTGTGGGAGAATATTATTACTTTGGACTATAGTCTCAATTTTGTCTCAGGTCTCCACATTTCTCAAGAGAAATTGTAAGTATATTTTTTTATGTTCAATTTCCCGATGTAAAAAATGTAGGCAAATAATTCATGTTTAAAAAATCCTTATCTGTACGATGCCTACCATTTATTTTTATAGCCTCAAACCTAGCCCTCATAGGACACCGAGTGACCATCATACATTAGTGACTAATAATAGCATTAGTCATGATCATGGGATAGTGGATTTATGTACCAGAGGTCTCTAATGAGCCATTGCAAGGACACTGCCATGGTAAGAGGCAACTGAGGCTCACCAATGTGATTGTACTAATTACTGTGGCTTCCAGGTCAATTCTAGGTCCTCTTCCTGGTTTTTTAATTTTTATTTTCTTGGCTTTAACATTCCTTGTTCTCTTTTATTTCTTGATCTCCTACCAGCAGTTCAGAGGCCTGACTTGGTTCTCCTAGAGAATTCCCCCCTTGTCTTTGGCTCCCTCCATCTCCTTCTTTCAAAGAATCTGAGCTGCTGACCCACAATGAAGCTATGTCAGAGGTGAGGCTTTCCCCAGGTGGGTTTCACCAACCTCCAGTGCCTCCTCTTTTGATTCTTATGTTGCTCTTCTGGGGCTGGGTTTACCTTCTACTCAGTTGACTGGGAGTCTTTGAGTTAGAAATCAATTCATAGATTCTAGCTATGTAATGCAGTCTCCATGTGTCTCCATTGGTCAAATAACACCAAAGGATGCAGTTATGGGATGAATTGTGTTCCTATTTCCGCCAAAACTATTCATATTAGAGTCCTAACCTCTCTCAAATCTCAAAATGTGAGCTGGTTTCAATGTAGGTCTTTAAAGAGATAGTTAAGATGAAATGAAGTCAGTAGGTGGGCCCTAATCCAGTATGACTGGTGTCCTTCTAAGAAGAGAAGATGAGGACACAGACACACACACAGAGAAAACCACATGAAGACACAAGGAGAGTATGGTCAACTACAAATCAAAGGAAGAAGCCTCAGGACAAACTAAGCCTGCTGATACCTTGATCTTGGACTTCCATTCTCCAGAACTTTTATAAGGAAAAGTTCTGCTAATATTTTGTATGATGGCTCTGGCAAACAAATCCAGACCTTGAGAAAAGATCTCAGTCTAGTGCTGTGAGCCCCCAGTGAGTCCTTTACAGCTATTAGTATGTTGTCCGACCTCATGACTATAGTGACTACGTGAGTCATAGAGTACTGACAGCTAGTCCAGGATAGAAGGAAGGCATAGAAAATTCCTAGTATGTTTTGTCTCCCCCCTGGGATTTATATGAACACAGAGGAATTGTAAGACATTAGAGACTGTGTAACTGGAGGGAGTTTATGACAATGGAGTGGTGGGAGAATCCCAGTTTAGTCAAGAGCAAAGGCAAGTCCATATTTTGATGGAAAAGAAGTCTTATAGAAAGTGGAATCAAGGATAGTTTGGGTTCTGGTTGACGGGCATGATGGAATAGGTGGTTTGAGATCAAAGCTGAGAATAATGAAAGGATATTAGATACCTATTTTCATATCATCTTAAAGGGCCTGGACAAAAGCAAGACCAGTGATAAACTTCACTGATCTATTAGACTGGATCACATCATTTTGGTTCATTTTCTGTCAGATGAAACCCATGCATTGAAGTGTTCTATGCAAAGAATGTTTACAGCTTCTCAGCATCTCCATTTTATTATTTTGCATTGTATTTGGGACTCTTACACATATTGACCAGCACTGGAGTTTGCAAAGGAAAAACATTTGAGTTGATACCCATGAAATTCACATTTTCCAGGAAAAGACAAACCAACTTATACATATTGTTTCTAAATCTGAGAACCTCCACCAATAAAGCCCCTTTTCTTCCTGGAAAATCTGCAGAAGTCACTTAAAGCTGCCAGCCTGTGGCCACGTGGCACAATTAGCAGGCCATTGCTTCTTGGCTTTGCTGAGCTTGGCAGAAGCAGCCTCCTGTGACTGCGTGAGATATGCCCTGCTGAGCGGCTTTCTCATTGATCTCGTCTTGGCTCAGAGAGCCAGAGAAGCTGGGAGGGACAGCATCTCAGCCTCACAGTGTCTTTAGGCTCCAGGTTAGCATTTTCCACAGCAAACAGTTCTCATTTTTGACACATTAAACCATCTTTTGTGTGTGTGCATTAGTGAGTCACTGAGAGACATTAGCCCAAGTTTATGTGGAAAGTTCATGTGTTGATTTGTTAAAATAAAGTAAGAGAAATGCTAGGTCCTTGATGAATGGGTCTCTTTAGGGTCAACACAATTGCTGGTTCTGGGTTCAAGAAGGGGAGAGCACTCTACTATGATGAGTAAACCTCAGCTTTCATTTTCCAATGATGGCTGAAATATGAAGGCATAGTCTTTCACTTGGGCTTCAATTACTCTTTTCTCAAATATTTGTTGAGTACCTACTATATGGTGGGGACTATTCTAGGTACTAGGGATATAGTAATGGATAAGAAACATGGCCATGCTTATTGTAGATCTTTCATTCTAATTATGGGGAGGAAATATATATGTAAGAAAATGATGTTACAGGATGACTTTGTAGCTTAGTGGTTAAGGGAGCTGGATACCATATGGCTGCCCATGGTTCAAATACCAGCCTGGTGGTTTGAAAAACACACTAGGCACCTGTGTATGTTGCCCCAAATCTCAACAAGATGGAGAAATGGAGGATGGCTAT
The DNA here is from genome assembly GCA_026018925.1 of Tupaia tana. Lineage (NCBI taxonomy): Eukaryota > Metazoa > Chordata > Mammalia > Scandentia > Tupaiidae > Tupaia > Tupaia tana. The sequence goes on along the minus strand of JAKSZU010000001.1, from coordinate 110,739,229 downwards.
GTCCCATCAAAGGGTGCTTTCTCTCTCTTTCTCTCTCTCTTTCTCTTGCCTCTGTCTCTCTGTAGAGTGTGCAAGCCCTCTGACAATTAAAGAAAATGAAAATGATGTCACATATGCTAATACTACAAAGAATATTGAATAGACCATGGGGTAGAGACAGACAGGAGGGAGCTGATTAGAGAGTTAGTTAGGAGAGTTGGTTAGTAAATGTGACAATAAGGCTGAGACTGGAATCACAAGGAAGAGGCAGCCATTTGAAGATCAAGAGGAAGAGAAGCTAGATCAGGAGGAAGAGCAAGTGCAAAGGCCCTGAGAGGGCCACACATGTACCACGTTCGAGGGAACAGGCAGGACCCACACTGTAACTAGAACACTGGGAATGAAGGAGAGAGTGGAAGGAGCTGACGTCAGATGTCAGTTCAGGCAGTCCTTGTGGTCCAGGAAAGGAATTTAGATTTTATTCTAATTGACTTTTTCAACCAACAACAAGAAGGAAGGTACTGGGTTTAGAAAAACAATGTTAACCATAAGCTCAGGGATGGAGGCAGACAATTGTCCTCGTTAATCATATGTCCCGATTTTACATCAGAGAGTGGCAAAGTCAATGTGCAGACTGAGGCCTGAGACTTCACTGTGTGTGACTCTGTGGCTTCTCTCTGCCTCCCTTTATTTCTGATACTGAAGAAAGAGGTCATGCATTATAGAACACATGGCTCTGGAGATGACCCTCATACCTGCCATCAGTGGCCACATAACACACTGAGACTAAGGGTCTTCATCACACGAAGCAGCCGTAGGTGATGTAAAGGCCTTACCTTGGCTGTGAGCAAAGGTCTTATAGCCCAGGAGAACAGGACTAAGAGATTGGGGTTCTCAAAAAATGAACTAAAATGGCATGTGTAGATATACATAAGAGGAGATTTACTGTGGGAAATGGCTCCTGCAATTATGGAGACCAAGAAATTCCACATCTGCAAGCTGGATAACCAGGAAAGCCAGTGATGCGACTCAGTCCGAGTCCAAAGGCTTGAGAACCAGGAGCCAATAGTATAACCCTCAAGCTGCTTCTGAAGTCTCAGAAACCAGGATTTCTGATGCACAAGGTGGGAGAAGATCAACATCCCAGCCCAAGAGGAGAGAGATGATTCACTCTTCCTCTGCCTTCTTGTTTTATCCAGAAACTCAAAGAATTGAGTAATAACCTGCCCTCACCAATGATGGCAGGTCTTTACTCCCTTTTTACCCATTCAAATGCTAATCTTTTCCAGAAATATGTTCCTCATAATTATGTATGCCCCCATAGACATGCCCATAAATACTGTTCCAGCTATCAGGGTTTCTAAGCCAAGTAAGTTGACGTGTAAACTTAACCATCACACGAGATTTCATTATAGTTTCAAAATGCAGTTGAAGTGCATTTTATGAGGAATAGTGTTACCTGTTTTCACTGGGGACAGAACAAGAGAATAGGTTTCTTTTAAGTAGAAGTTCTTAACTGATGTCCTTAGACCTTTAAGTGATCCATGACAGCAGTAGGGGGGGTCCATAAGCTATTTTCCACATTTTGAAAATGTCTAATGTCTAATGGAATCACTTTGGCAGATTCTGTTTGGCAGAATCTATCTACTAAAGCTGAATACGCATACACCCTAGGGCCCAGCAATTTCTCTGCTAGGTATGGGCGTTAGATACAGAAACACTTAAACAAATTTTCCAAACTAGACATACCAAAGCATTCAAAGCAGTACTACTGGAAATAGCTAATACTGAGAAATTACCCAAATACTTTGCAACAGTAGAACTGATAAGTAAATTGTAGTGTATTTATACAAGAGCATATGCATTAGGCACTGAGAATGAATGATCTCAAACTTTGTATATAACATGGGACTTAGCTAATGTTGAAAGTAGTTAGACAAGAAGTATACTGGAATCATTTATGTAAAGCTCAGACAGGGGAAAGTACTCTGCTGTTAGAAATGAGGATGGGGGTCAGGCAATATAGAGTGACTTGAAGGGAAGTCAAAAGTGCTCCTTATCATGGGTGCTAAAGTTTTGTTTCTCACTCTGGGTGCTGGATATGTAGGTGTGTTGATTTGTGAAGATGAATTGAGCAATACATTTTTGATATGTGTACCTTTCTATGGTTGTATACTTTGATTAAAGTTTTAAAAAATATTTAATGGCAATTGGAGCATGGCTATTTCTGGTTTTTATTGCGCACATAGTTTAATATAAATGCTCATAATGTAAGATGGGAGAGGAAATTGTTGCTGTAAAGACTGTCAGGTAATTTTTAAAATGTGGGTCCAACTCACAGGGGGAAAATGGTAAAAAATTTTCTTAGTGGACTACTTGTGAAAAGTTTCAGAACCGATAGGCTAAACTTTTAAAACGAACTGTCTCGTTGATGGTGTGTTTGTTAACAAGAGAGTCCATAGAATATTTGTGGCATTTTCACAAATGGTATAAGAAGTGTTATTTTTCCAGGATGACTTAGATTTAGACCTTGTAAAACATAGGGAAATGGGTAAATAATCCTTTATATTTACTAGTTATTAGTTTCTTGGTTTTTTAATTTTTAAAATTTATTTATTTTTATTTACATTTTTTAATACATTCAATCACATTATTTAGCTTACAAGGTGATCATTTCAATATATGAACATTTCTTCCGGTCGAGTTGATCAAAATATAACAACACTACCTCCCTGTCTCATCAATGCTGTCTTTGTATCCCTCCTCCAAATGTTCTTCCCCACGCCCCACGCCTCTACACACTCCACACCTGGCACTCACATCCACCTCTTGTGTTTGTACATCCTTTAGCCCGCCAGTTTCAGTTATAGAGTGCGGACATTCGGTATATATTAAGTGAGAATGAGGTGAGGGTCCCAAGTACAACTGGGATCTTCCCTTTTGCCTCATCCAGAGAACTACTGGTGGCCAGTTGTGTTGTCTGATACTCAGATGCCACCTCCTGGTTAGTCGATAAACAAAGAAGATCTCAGGAAAGAGGAAGAATTGTATGCTGGATTGAAAGTGAGCTTGTCATGTGTATCAATGAGACAAAGGACTTACGTTCTACTAGAACCAAGGTTTAGTCCTCCTCTTGGCAATCAACCTTCCACCATCTGTTAGCCACCCTTACCACCATCTGCCAGCCAGCCAGCCAGTCTAGTCTCCTGTTTGTCATGCGTCTCCCTGGGAAATCGAGCAGTCCATGTGGCTGATCAAATCCACCCTGTATTTGCAGACGCCAGAGCAAGGGTTGCTGCAGGTGGTGGTGAGAACAGGAGAATCTGCCACCACGTCCTGTCTTTCTCCATTGAATTAGTTCATGGGTTAATGTATGGCAATAGTTTCAGTTTGAAAGCCCAGAGGAGCTGAGGGACAGCTGTCTCACCTGGAAAGACCTGGAAACCCAGATTCTAGATACGAGGTGGGAGGACAGCAGCCAGAAGGTAGCTGTCTTAAGAGGAAGTCATGTGCCAGTGCTGAGAGATCATCAAGAGCCATGGTTCTAAGATTTGGCCAGTGATTCAAGATGATGAGACACAACTCCCCAGCAGCCACCCTCATCTTTCCTCTAAGTGTCCACTCCACCTATAGACCCAGGGGGCAAATCTGGGTTAATCTAAGCTAAACTTAAAAGTCCAATTTTTGCTGACAACTGATTTAAAGAAGAAAATTTATCCCAAATCTAGCCAAAGAGAAGAGGGGAAATGTATTGGGACATGTCTGGGTAATTTTTCCCCACAGAAAGGAGTAACCTTGGGAGCCAGCAGTTAGAGTAAAGGCTATGTCGCTGGACTCCCACGTAGTCGACCGTGGTTTGCGTCCCGGACCCAGTGGCTTAAAACTCATGCCGGGCGCATGTGCGTGCGTGCCCAAGATCCCGAGAGGAGAATGGAGGAGAAGGGATTGCGGCGTGACCATCCCCCCTGGGGGGTGATTTCTCGCTTTCTGTCTCTATGTCTCTCTTTGTCTGTCTGGCGAGCGCATGTGCCCTTTAGCGAAAACCTCTCAAAAAAAAAAAAATAAAGAAAGAAAGAAAAAAAAGAAAGGAGTAACCTTATTATCATCTGACTGCCACCATGTTGTGACCATGAAGACAGTAGGCCTGGAGACAAACTGACATGTTTAGGCTCCTGGGGAAAGAGGAAAAGATTCTGGATCCCTCAGGACACTACAGGGCCTTTAAAGTAAATAGTCTTAAGGTACAATTCCATTGTGGAAGCTAACATATGTCCCTTATTGTGTAAGCCGATTGAGGTTGAGTATTTGCTTACTTTTAGCCCAAACCTCCCTAATTAAGCTAAAGCTTTAGTCTAATTCTTTCCGACTTGCATGTTGTCAATTTCTTTCTTTCTTTCTTTCTTTTTTTTTTTTTTTTTTTTGGAGAGGTTTTTGCTATAGGGCACGTGCACTCACCAGAGAGACAGAGAGACAGAAAGTGAGAAATCACCCCCCAGGGGGGATGGCCATGCTGCAATTCCTTCTCCTTCATTCTTCTCTTGGGATCTTGGGCACGCACGCACACGTGCCTGGTGTGAGTTTAAGCCACCGGGTCCGGGACTTGAACCGCAGTCGACTAAATGGGAGTCCAGAGACATAGCCATTACGCTAACTGCTGGTCCCGCATATTGTCAATTTCTAGCTAGAAAATTTTACTTGGATATATCCTGTGAACCATTATTTTTCAGACTCAAGTATCTAAATCTTAACTGTTTTTTTCTGCAACTCAAATTTTTATTAGAAATAATTTGAAATCCTTGATTTATTTTAATTCCAAACTATTATTACATCATACACATATATACAAATCATAAAATTGTATTTTAATAATCATATACAAATTTTAGTATTTTGGGGGGGCCAGCAGGTGCCATGGTGGTTGTGGTGCTGGATACCACATGGCCACCGTGGCAGTTTGAGTGCCTTGACCTAGCAGCTTGAAGAACACACTAGGAGCATGTGCATACATGCCCAAAATCTTGAGCTGAGAATGGAGGAGAAGTGATTGCAGCATGACCATTACCCCAGAGGGTGATTTCTCATTTTCCCTCTATCTCTCTCTGTCCATCTCTCTCTTCTCTGTCAGTGCTCATGCCCAAAAATATAAGAAATAAAAAGCAAAAACATAACAAAAACAAAAAAAACCCTCAGCTTCACCTGCCCATGACTATCTGTAATTCTGCATCTTCTTTTCAATAATGTCTCAGGGGTATCTTAAATAGTAGAGATCCCTATGACAAAAATCTTCATATGTGTATATATACACACACACAAACACACACAGACAAACACACACACACATACATATTTAAAATTTTCTCTTGAAGAATTATTTTTATTTAACTTTACTTATTTATTTTAATTTTACCAGAAAGGAACAGAGAAAGAGAGAGAGAGAGAGAGAGAAAAGAATAAAAAAGCAAGTCGTCCGGTCCGGAACTCGAACTGCGGTCAACCATGTGGGAGTCCAGAGTCCTTAACAACCATGCCACCTGCTGGCCCCCAACACACATACATATGTTAGTGCTTGCTGTTTGATAGGCCCTGTGCTAGAAACGTTTATGTATATATATATTTTCTGATAAAGTACTGCAAATTCTTAAAATAGCACTGCAAGACAGTTTTTATCCCCACTATGTATCTCAGGGAAATAAGACTTGGCACTGTTAGGTAACTCCTCCAAAGTCATGCAGTTTGTCTTGGCAAAAAGAGAATTAGAGCATAGTAGACTTTCCTCCTTGTGGTGGGCCCTCTTCTCTGGTCTTCAGATCTCTCTTGCATCTGTATTTCTATTCCCCACTGTCATTCATCAGGGTCAGGCCTAAGTGTCTCATGTCTGAATGTGGCAATGGGAGGGCTTCCAGACTCTTGCTACAAATCTAAGCTGCATGTTCCTGCTGCGTAGATTTCCCCAAGATTCTGGCCATTCCTCTTCCCTGTCCTCAGTGATTTATCGTCATCTTTAGCAGCAGTCACAGTGGCAGGCAGGTGACACAAATGTGTGAAGTCTGTTGAAGGTGAGACACTAAGCTCTAAACTGCTCTTGTTCGGACCAAATACTTTTTAAAATACCAGGAAGTTTGAGTTAAAAAGGCACAGGTGGCAACCAGTTTGTAACCAATGGCCTTTAAGGTAAGAGTGCCACTTTTCTCATGGCCTTCAAAATCATCTAAAATGGAATCCTCAACTAACTTCTCCCTCGTGTCTCCTAGTTACGGCCCTTCTGCGGCCTCTCTTTTAGGCACGCAGCCCAGATTCCTCCATTCTCATCAAATGGCTTGACTGCCAAGCTCTTTCTCATGCATTTGTCCAGGGCTTTTGATGTTCTTTTTTTTTTTTTTTTTCTCTCTCTTTTTGTAGAGGTTTGTTCCTTAGGACACCTGTACTTGTTGGAGAGAGGCAGAGAGAGTGAGAGGGAAAATGGAAAATGAGAAATCACTCCCTGGGAAGATGGTCATGCCATAATCTCTTTTTTCCTTTATTCTCCTCCAGGTATTTTGGGCATACACACACACACACACACACACACACACACACACACAAAACCAGCATGAGCATGAGTTTCAAGCCACCAGATCTGGGGCTTGAACCATGGTCGGCCACATGGGGGTTCAATGATATAACCACTATGCCATCTGCTGGCCTCTAATCGTTTATTCTTACTTACTACTCTAGGATCACAACCCAGCTCTCGTCTCCTTGACAAAGTACTCCAGGCATCTCATAGGAGAGATTCTGGGGATTGAGAGAGGCCCCCTAGACCTACAGGCCAGGATCCTAGATTATCTCTGCTGGACATTTTCCAGGTCTTTGCTTGAACACTGCTGGTAGTGGAGAACTCTGACTTTTCAAGATGGTTTAGGTGCCACTGGGCTGCACTACCTGTTTAAACTCCTGCCATTGGTAAAGCCAAATCATCATTCCAAGTTCTACCTTTCTAAACATTAATTAATTAATTAATTAAAGAGAGAAAGACAAACACCTTTAATTGGATCTCACACTGTGACCTCCCCATGTCCCACTCCCCCACACATGTACAACCCAGCCCTCCTAACCAGTCAAGATCGTGTATACCCATACCTGGTGTGTACAGATTGATTAAAGAACTTAACCTACAATCTTCCATGTGGATCCAGCATCTCTCACTAGTGCATTACTGCTGCATCACTGAGCTAACTCCTAACTTCCACATTCTGAAGTCAAATGGCTCAAGTCCACTTTTTCTTTTAAATATTTAAAGAATAGTTATTGTGTTTTCCATCTTCTTGGGATCCACCATATTCAAAACCCTCTCAATCTCTCTTAAATCTTTCTTGTTTTCTACAAGAGAATCAGACATAGTGTTTTGACTGTGTAAGCACATTCTAAAGCCCTACTAGAAAGTGTCTGACTTCGAGTAACAATCAGATGGGAAAACAGTGGGGCCAAACAGAAGATGGTACTGATTTGTGGTGCAAGAGCTATCCATTGAGAAGCCTTCCTCATGGTGTAATAATGTGTGTGTGTGTGTGTGTGTGTGTGTGTGTGTGTGTGAGTTTACTGGTGGGTGGGGAAGTCAGGGAGCTGTAAGAGTGTGTGTGCGAGTGTGGAGAGGTGTTGGTAGGGAGGTGGAGATGGGGATTTGAAAGCAGGGTGGTGGTTTTCCTGAAATATCTGCCTGAAGGAATCTGAAAACTCTTTTTTGATGACAGCATATTTAATCTGAATTTGTAGATTAGGATGGACATGGCCACAATGAATTTTGGCATATTTATCCATCCCTTTGCTGGATTTCCACAGCACTGATTATCTGTGGCACTTTCTTGGGAATTACTCTCATTCCTCCTTGTGCCATTATGAGCTTATTGTGCCATCCTTGACCATGTCACTGACCTTTCCATGGGAGTCTATTGTTTGCTCATGGTGAGGGTAAATGCCTCAGAGGGAGGGACTGTGGTCCTCACGGCAGAGTCCCTTGTTACTTCTAGAAGAGTGGACACAGAGTTCAGGTGCTCATAAGCCTTTCTATCAGGGCCATAAAGAACAGAAAGCACCATAAATACAATGGAACGATTACTCAATGGGCTCTTAAGGTTAAACCAGCCTATTACTGGTATAATTACATCTCAGGGTTAAGGGGCTTTAAAGGTCATTTATTGAAAAGTCTCCCTTCCATTTAACTGAAAACATTTTCCTGTAGCTTCTACCAATTTGTCTACAAAGAGAAAGGATTTCTATTCCTTACAGTAGACTTCAGAGTAGATAACTATTGTGTCTGCTGTCATATATGTAGCATGAGTGATGAGTGTGCCAGTATGTGTGAGTACATAGACATGTATGTATATGAATGTGTGTGTATGTGTGTGAATGTGTGTGTGTGTGTGTGTGTGTGCATGTGTGTACCCACACACTTGTTGAGTACATAATCTTTTTTTAAGAATTATTTTATTTAATTTTAGTTATTGTTATTTTTTAATGCTTTTGAAGTTGACCAGAGAGAGGGAGAGAAAAGGAAAGTGAGAAAGCAAGCTGCCAGGTCTGGGACTTGAACTACAGTAAGCCATGTGGGAGTCCAGCTTCCCTAACAACCATGCCACCTCCCAGTCCTGAGTGCATAATATTACCTGTAGTAAACTACAGGTAATTAATGGGCTATACCAGTTTGGGGGAGAGGTCTATAAGCAATGAAGTTTTTTACATTACAAAGCAATTTTAAAAAATTTGCTGGAGGATGTACGTGCTCACTGGAAAGAGAAAGAGCGGGAGAAAGCACCCCACCCCGTGGAGAATGGTCACACTACAATCTCTTCTCTATCTATCCCTCCTTTTGGAATTTTGGGCATACGTGCACAGGTGTCTGACATGTTTTTTAAGCCACAGGATCTGGGACTCAAACTACATGGTTGCCCATGTGGGATCCAGCAACCTCAACCACCATGCCACTGGCTGGCCCACAAAAGTAAATTTAATATATGATTCATTTATTTGAAAGGAGAGTAAAGATAAATAGGTAAGATTTTTGCATTTAATCTAGGTTGGGTTTCGTTTTGATTTTTATTTGCAGTTCCTCTTTTCTATATTGAGTGATAAAATTTTTTTTTGGATTGCTAGAGGTTACATATGCTTTCCAGAGAGAGACAAGATCCTTTCCAATGGGGTATAGTCATGATGCAACCTATTTTCTTCCATTTCTCTACCAGGTCAGGATATGGAGCACATACACATGCACACACACTGTATTTCCTGAGCTGCCAGGGCCAGGACTCGAGTCACAACAGGCCATATGGGATCTGGCTCCCAATGCACATTACTTAACCACTTTGCTACAGGGTAGGCCCTTGAGTGTTATAAATTTAGTTTTTTAAAGGTTAGATTATTTGTTTTATTTATTTTTAAATATTTGCTATAAGGTGTGTGTACTTGCTGGAGACAGAGAGAGAGAGAGTGAGAAAGCACCTCCTAGGGAGGATGACCATGCCACAATCCTTTCTCCTCTATTTTCCTCTTGGGACCCTGGGCATACATGCCCATGTACCTGCATGTTTTTCAAGCCACTGGGTCTGAGACTCAAACTGCGTAGTCGGCCATGTGGAATTCAGCTGCCCTAACCATCATGCAACCTGACTGACCCAAGTGGTATATATTTAAGTTATAAGCCTTTAGTACAATTTTTAAAAAATCTCAAAAAGAGTCTCATTGTCATCTTGAGTTGACTGTAAGCATATGGAATCCTGGCACAAGAGGATTTCATCCTTGGGAGGCCCCATCTCAGGAACAACCATGCTGGGCAGTAATTTCCACTTCCTATTTCTTGTTCTCACCTTCTAGAGGCTCCAAGTGCCCTTTCCAGTTTCCTCTTTGGACACAGAGCTACTAGGACAATTTATTTCCTGGTTTCTGTTGAGTTAGAAAGATTTTAGAGAAATGGTGCCCAATCCTCCAAAGGACAGGCAGCGTCTGCCCATTTAAGCTTTGATTTCTGTATCAGGTATGCACCAAGGCAAGAGAGGATGTGAATTAAAAAGGACCCATAACTTGCTCATCAGTCATGATGATGAAGAGGACCTACTTCTCCATGCATTAGCTGCTAGTGAAAAAGAACAGGTTTGGGACCAGCAGTTAGCCTAATGGCTATTGTCACTGGACTCCCATGTAGTTGACCGCGGTTCGAGTCCTGGACCCAGCGGCTTAAACTCACGCCAGGTGTGTGTGTGCATGCCCAAGATCCCGAGAGGAGAATGGAGGAGAAGGGATTGCGGCGTGACCATCCCCCCTGGGGGTGATTTCTCGCTTTCTGTCTCTATGTCTCTCTCTGTCTGTCTGGTGAGTGCATGTGCCCTATAGCAAAAACCTCTCAAAAAAGAAAAATAGGTTTATTTTGTTTTATTCTGAAGATGTTTATAATGCTTTCTGAATTTTTCTTTAATGATCATATATTCATTCATCCACTCTTCTATGAAGCATCCACCAAAGAACACAGATTGAACAGTCCTAATCTAAAATCCAAAATGCTCCAAAATCAGAAACTGTTTGAATGCCAATTGATGCATTAAATGGAAAATTCCATACCTTGTTTCCTTTGATGGATTATAGTCAAAATGCTATAATACAAAAATATTATATAATTACCTGTAAGCTACATATACAGGATGTATATGAAACATAAATGAGCTTTATGTTTAGACTGGACCCCGTTCCCATGATATCTCATTATGTATATGCAAATATAAAATAATCTGAAATCCAAAACACTTCTGGATCCAGCATTTTGAATAAGGAATTAGTAATCTCTACTTACAGTATGCGAAGGTAAACAGCAGGTTAGAACTGCCTGCCCTCAGAGAGTGTATCATCTGGTGGAGCCGTTTATTTTATTGAACAATTACTGTGGGCTAGGCATTGTACAAAACATTATACTTAACACACTCTCACTTAATTCTCATAATAAGCTTGGCACAGGAATAATTATCCCCATTTACTAGATGAAGACTCAGAAGCTCAGACAATAGAAGCTACTTTGCCAAAAGCTATTAAATACCCAGGCCAGGACTGGAACCTGTGGAAGATTGTTTTCCTAGTCTCCCATATTTGATACCCTTTTCCCATTTTATTGATTTGGATGTGGTCATATGGCTGACTTTGACCAGTGAGAGGAGAGTGGAAGGGATGTCCTTTCTGCACAGAAGATTCAGTCCAGATGTAGTTTGTCTTGTTCTCTGCCATGATAACAGTTCCAGGTAAGACTGCTCAGTTAGCCTGGATTCCAAAGTAAAAATGACATAGATGAAGCCAACAGGTGGTACAGTGGTTGGATTCCCACATGGTTGCCTACAGTTTGAGTCTTAGACCTGGTGGCTTAAAAATCATACCAGGCACATGTGAGTGCATGCCCAAAATCCTAGGAGGAAAATAGAGGAGAAGGGATTGTGGCATGGACATCCGCTCTGGGGGATGATTTCAAGCTTCCCGTCTCACTGTCTCTCTCCAGGGAGTGCACACACTCTATGTTTAAAAGCAAACAGGGGAACCAGCAGTTAGCGTAATGGCTATGTCGCTGGAGTCCCACGTAGTCGACCGCGGTTCGCGTCCCGGACCCAGTGGCTTAAAACTCACGCCGGGCGCATGTGTGTGCGTGCCCAAGATCCTGAGAGGAGAATGGAGGAGAAGGGATTGTGGCGTGACCATCCCCCTGGGGGGTGATTTCTCGCTTTCTGTCTCTATGTCTCTCTCTGTCTGGCAAGCGCACGCGCCCTATAGCAAAAACCTCTCTCAAAAAAAAAAAAAAAAAGCAAACAAAACGAAACAAAGATAGCATAGTTATAATCCATCTGCATTGGGTGTGTCGAGTGGAAAATGAACTACTGCTATGTAAGCCACAAGAATCCTGCAGTCATTTGTTCTGCAGCAGGCAAGATCTTCTGATTAGCACTGAACCTTTAAATCATTCTACCAGAGCGACTTCTTTTATATTATTTTTATAACTAGAAGTGAAAAAAATAAAATTGGAGAAAATATTAATATGGGCAGGATATTTTGGCCTAAAATTGTTTCTATGAATGTCATTTGTGTGTATGTGTGTGTGTGCGTGTGCCTCATCTGCCATCACTCTTTCACTGTTAAAAATCTTCCATACCCATGAAGTTGACTGGTCATTGGCAGGACACCTCCTATACCGTGCTGTCCTGATGCTTTTACCAACACCCCTTCCTGAGATGGTTTACAATTGGACCAGTGTTTATTGAGTGTCTTTGGTAATGTCTGTTGTACTGCTCCTTCAAAGTTCCAAGCTCTTTCTTCCTTTGTAAATCCATTCCTAATGACACTAAACCTGAGTCACCCCTCTTGCTCTTCTTCACTAGACTCTTGCATCATTATGTGCCACACATTATATGCTACCTAGAACTGCTTACTATAATTTTTAACTTCAGCAAATTCACAAAATATAAAATTCACCATTCAGTGTTTTTTTAGGGTATTGATAGTGTTGTGCAACTATCATTAAACACTATTTAATTTCAGTACATTTTCATTACACAAAAAAGAAACTGCATACCCATAAGTGAAAGCCTCCCTATTTCCTTCCTCTCTGCAGTACTTGGCATCCACTAGTTGCCTCAACACTTTTTTTTTTTCTCTCAATAAATTTGCCTGTATATTTATCTCTGGACATTGCACATAATGGAATTATACAATATGTTGCCTTTCGCATCTAGCTTCTTTCACTTAGTGTAATGTTTTTGAGGTTTATCCATGTTGTAGAATGTATCAGCATGTCATTCCTTTTTACATCTGAGTAATATTCTACACACAAATATACCACAATCTGTTTGCTCATACATCTGTCGATGGACATTTGGATTGGTTTCACCATTTGGCTATTGAGAATAGTGATGCTGTAACCATGGGTGTACAAATTTTTCTGTGGATGTATGTTTTCATTTCTCTTAAGGATATACCTTGGGGGTGTAATTCTCAGGTCACATGAAAACTATCTTTTTAAGTCTCTGTTTTTTATTTTCTATAAGACACTGCAAGCTCCCAGGGCAGCAGGTTTGTAACTCTATCTATACTGGGCAGTACATATATTCACCCCTTTGACAAATGTGAGTTGAGTGCCTGCTTTGTCCCTGGTATGCTTCTGAGTTATAACTGCTAGGGTGATTATCATGGAATCCTAGCCTGTGATTTGAGAGGTCATCTGGTCCAGCTTGCCATTCAGTAGAAGAATCCTATATGTGGTTTTCTGATCTTTTTGTAAATAGTCATCCTCAAACTGTATAGCTCAGCTCCTTAAAAATAATTCTGATGCATATTTTAATTTCCATATTAAAACAGTGTATTTTTAATGTGAAAAACTTCAAGTACAAGAATATATACAAAGGAACAAAAATTATTTATAATTCCATAACCCAAGAATAAACACTGCTAACATTCTGCTCAATTTCCTCCCAAACTTTTTTTAGTCCAATGATATATTTCATGTAATTGGGATTTTCCTATATTTATCAAATACCTCTTATACTGTTATGATAAGGAGCTTCACATTCTCTTATCATCAGTAGCTGTTGCTATGCAGCCTTCACTCAGTTTCCCCCAGGTGTCACCCAATGGTTCCTTACCTTGTGTGCATACCACATACCTCTTGCTTCTATGACACAGTGGCATCTGTGCAAACCAAACCTTTGCCCTTTTGTTTCTTAGACTTCTCAGAAAGAGATGGTGCAATCAGTTCCCCCTTGCAGTGGCCACTGTGGAATTCATCTTTATATTCACTTTCCCTCCTCCTCTGTTTAGTTCCCCTAGTCTTGCACTCTCGCTTCCTGGGATCATTTTCCTGAGTAAACCACCCACATGTCAAACCTTGTTGCAGATGTCCCCTAGGGAAAAACACAGACTAAAGGTACTATATTTGCAATTTTGGACACAGATTTTATTTAAACACATGTCATGGGTTTAGAATGTGTGTGTAATCTCTCTCTGTTCATCTATATATCTCTATATATCTCTCTCTCTCTCTATATATATATATGTATATATATATCTGTGTATATAAACTTAAACAGTATATTAATTATAAGTATATGAATTTCTGTATACAAATTGAAATATATGTTATACATATTATAAACATATGTGTGTATGTGTATATGTGTGTGTGTATAAATAGATAGATAGATATAGGTATTCATCTCTCTTCTATAACTTTCTTTAACAAGAGAGGCTAGAAGCTGACATTTCCCAGAATCCTTTGCCAGTAGGGTTCTAATTTATACTTTGCCAGTAAGAGGAAACATAAACCATTAGAAAGCAGAGTAGCATTGTTACTCTAGTATGGAGTGAGCATGAGCTTTCCACACAGTGAATATGAATTTTTGTAGTGACTTTTGCAGATTCACATGCAGTTATACGGAATAACACAGAGAAATCTTGTTTACATTTTATGCAGTTTTCCCCACTGGTGATAGGACAATGATATAATACAAGAACTTAGATACTGGGGCCATCAGGTGGTATGGTGGTTAAGGGTGCTAGACTCCCAAGCCTGGCAGCTTGCTTTCTTGCTTTCCCTCTCCCTCTTTCTCACTCTGTCCCTCTCTGGTTAAATTTAAATAAATAAATAAATAGATAAATAAAATAATTGTTTTTAAAAAAGGTCTGAGATACTCACATTAAAGCAGTTCACTTATCTTGTTCTGAATTCCTTGGTTATATTTGTGCTCATTGGTGTCTGTGTATGTGTGTGTGTGTTTAGTTCTATATGATTTATTAACACTGGTTGGGATATAATTCACATACTATAAAATTTCACAGGTTAAGAGTATAAGAAGGTTCAGTGGGTTTCAGAATGTTCACAGAACTGTGTGACTTTTGCCACTGATTCTAGAAATGCTGTACTGATTCAAAGGCACTCTTTGCCCCTCCCAGCAGGCCAAGGCAACCACTGACCTCCTTCTCTTCCTCTACAGATCTGCCTGTGGTGGACATTTTGTGTAAATGAGATCATGGAACATGGTCTCCTACAATTGGCTTCTTTCATTTAGCATAGCATTTGCGAGAGTCCTCCATGGTGTAGCATATAGCTGTACTTCATTCCTTTTTGTTGCAGAGTAGTATTTCCTAGTATGGATATAGTATATTATTCTGTCCCTTTAGCAGATGATAGCATTTGGGTCTTTTTCACTTTCAGGCTATTATGAAAACTGTGTAAGCTTGTATGACAAGTTTTTGTGTGGACATACATTCTTGTTTTGTTGGGGTATGTATTGATGAGGGCGATCACTGAGACATAGGATAACTATGTTTAACATTTTGAAGATCTTCCAGACTGTTTTGCAAAGTGGCTGTGTCATTGTATATTCCTACCAGCAATACTTGCGGAGTCCAGTGTTCTCACAGCCTGCCCAGAATTTGTGGCCTTTTCGATAGTTTTACACAAGTGTATCACACACGTATGTCCGTGTACGTACCACCGTAAAGTACTCCACAATTCCATCTCCACAGGGATCCTTCATGTTGCCCTTTTATAACCTCACCCACTTCTCTTCTGCATTCTCCTCCCCCCATTGACTCTGGCTACCACTAATTTTTCACCATTTCTAATAATTTGTCATGTTAAGGATGTAATATAAATGAAGTTATACACTAAGTTACCTTTTGGGTATGACTTTTTTTTAAAAATAATCTCAGAGGATACATACATGGATGTAAGAGGAAGAAGATCCCCCAATAGGTCAGGGTCATGCCACGAGGCTTTTTCCTCCAATTCTCTATTCTATCAGTCTGCACTATAAGTGGTATCTAGGTTTGAATTTTTTCTCTCGACATAATTACCTGTAAATTCATACAAGTTGCTGTGTGTTTCAGTGGTCTGTTCGTTTGTATGGCATGGATATACCACAGTTGGTTTAAGCATTTTCCTGTTGAAATGACATCTGGGCTATTTACAGTTTGGGGTTATTATGAATAATGCTGCTATAAACATTCATTTATAGGTTTTCGTGTGAAATCAAGCCTTCATTTCTCTGGGATAAATACCTCAGAGTGCAATTACTGGGTTGTATGGTCATCAAATGTTTACTTTATAATAAACTTTCCATTTGTTTTCCATTTTTCATTCTCCACATTATGTAGGAGTATTCCAGTTTCTCTACATCCTCACCAGCATTCGGCGTGGTCATTCTATTGTTCATTTTACAGTCTTTGCTTGTCTCTTTCTCTACACAAACTGTGAAAAGCATCAATTTTCACAAAGTTATCTTTTCACTTAAGGCAGTGATCCTCATGTTAGGGTTTTTTTTTTTTTTTTTTTGAGAGGTTTTTGCTATAGGGCGCGTGCACTTGCAAGACAGAGAGAGACAGAGAGATAGAAAGCGAGAAATCACCCCCCCAGGGGGGATGACCACGCCGCAATCCCTTCTCTTCCATTCTCCTCTCGGGATCCTGGGCACTCACGCACATGTGCCCGGCGTGAGTTTAAGCCACCGGGTCTGGGACTCGAACCGCGGTCGACTATGTGGGAGTCCAGCAACATGGCCGTTATGCTTACTGCTGGTCCCACCTCGTATTAGGGTCTTAAAAGTCATTCTTTAAAAGGTTATTTGTTTCTTTATTTCTTCCATGAGTAAAAGAGAGAGACAAACACCAACCTTCCCATGGGAGTTTGCCTTGCAGAGCTTGGCATTTTACTGCTGTGCTACAACTAGCCTCAGGAAAGTCCTTTTAACTCTCATATCATGAAAGTGATTTCTTATCATTTTTTTCTGATGTTTTTGTAGAGAGGCAACGTAGGATGAAGTAGGTGAGAACGGTTCAGCGCTTTCTGTCTGAGAGCTACTCTGTTTCAGATCTGGCTGTACCATCTGCTGCGGTGCCCACTTTGGTTAACAGGCACCTCTAAATATTCTTCTTTCTTTGCCTGCTATCTCCTGTCCTTCCGCTGTTTCCTAGGTTATGCTGTTCAAGCTGTTTTCTTTCTGGCAAGTTGCAGCCCTAAGTTCTCCAGTTTGACAATGTCTGTCTCAAGTTGACATCCAGACCTGAGCACTCCACTGCAGAAAAGCTGTGACAGTGCAGGGAAAGCGGGTCTTAACCTGAGCTTTTCTGCACACTGTCAATGTGAGCAAAGACTGTGGTAACTTCAAGAGGCAGCTGTGTTAACCCCTTGGCCTTTATTACACTTATGAAAGCAAAATGCCATCATTTTCCCATGCGCTACTACTAAATCAGCTCTCTCTCATCCTACATTTCTGCATGCGATTTAATGAAGGTTACCTGTCCCTGGAGTGGTTTCTTTGATTAATACATAGTGACCCTATTTGTTCCTGTTAATGCTTTCACCTAAAAGTCTATTTTGCCTTGTAAAAAATTCCCATATTAGAAATTCTCTGCTAAAATTTTTCTTACATATATTTTGCCTTTACTTTCAGTTTTCAGTATTTTATTTCAGGGATCTCTGTTGTATATAGTATATAGATGTACTTAAAAATCCTATTTTATAATCTAAATTTTAATAGGTGAGCTCATTAATTTATATTTGTTGAAAAACTAAGATGATTGGATTCATTTATACCATCTATTTTATTTCTTTAATTTTACCATTTTTTGTTATCCTTTCCTGCCGTTTGATCTTAAAAGTTCCTTTCTCTTTTCTCCTGTATGTATATTATAGATTTTTTCCAGTTTTTAAGTGCTTATTCTTAACAATTATTATTGCTTCCTACCTTTTATAAAGCTTAAATTTATTTAGTATTTTTATCCTATTCCCATTCTGTACTTTTTGTTTTTAACCTTAGGGTATAGGTTTATAATGCTATAATTAAAACTAATTGTATTAGTTGCAATTCATCCTGCTAGCGTGTTGATTGATCTTGAGGTCCTGATCCAGTCCTCTAAATCCTGTTTTGTACCATTGCTAGTTTTAATATGCAGGAGTCTATCCATGTCATTGACTAAAAAAATTAAATAGAACCTCATTTGGGGTCCTGTGCTTACCGCTTACAAACTCCATGCTGTGGGAATGGAGAGTGGGGAGTCAAACATAAGAATTCACTCTCCTAGGTATCATGAATCATGCCTGACTATGACCGGCTTTCTTTTCCTTGACTATTACAAGACAATTTCATCACTTCCCCCGCTAAAGTTCCTGTCACTTCACTCCATCATTCAAGGCTGACTGCTGATTAAAATTAATTGAGGAAAAGCTGCTCCTCTGGTTGCTTCCTCTGCCTTCAGAATGATGAAATTGTCAACCATGCAAGGCAGGAATCCATCAGACTCTTGTACAGTGAGACTGCCGGCTGATGTCTAGATAAGAGTGGTATGTCGCCACGCAGCTGTGTAACTGTGATGGGGCGGAGGTGGGAAGAATAAGGGGACACAAATAGACAGTTGGTGCCCTCCAGCAAGGAGAGGTAGAAGCTCTGCCACTGACCATAGCGTACATCAGGAATGGAAAATTCCACATATTTGAACACATACAGATGCTAGATCATTATTTAGTTACCTTGGAGATATTTCCTTAGTTTTTCACCCCTCACTTAACCCCTTGCAATCTGTTTTGTCTTCACTCTTTTTCTCTTTCTTTCTTTCTTTCTTTCTTTCTTTCTTTCTTTCTTTCTTTCTCTCTTTTTGACAAGGAGAGTATACAATTTATTTGTTTCATGATGGAGGTTTCATTTATTTGTATCAATCATGTCATGGCACCTGTGACGTGGTCTCACCATGTTGAGATTGCTACCTCCTCCAGCTTTCCAGCCAACAAGAATCATGGGCATGCCCACTGAGTGCACCCAGCATTTTTAGCTCAACCCAGTTTTTGAGCCCCAGGCCTTCTCATATGGCTCCAGTATAACACGATGACCCCTACTGCCTGTGTCTCTGTGGCTAGTTAATGTCTCCCATCAGACTATTTTCTCCTCCAGAACCAGTTTCTTGTCCTAATTTAAAAAACTCCTCATTTGTACTGGGACCAGCAGTTAGTGTAATGGCTATGTTGCTGGACTCCCATGTAGTTGACCACGGTTCACGTCCTGGACTCGGTGTCTTAAATTCATGCTGGGTGCGTGTGCGTGCATGCCCTAGATCCTGAGAGTAGGATGGAGGAGAAGAGATTGCGGTGTGGCCATCCCTCCTGAGGGGGGTCATTTCTCGCTTTCTGTCTCTCTGTCTCTCTCTTTCTGGCGAGTGCACATGCCCTACAGCAAAAACCTCTCCAAAAAAACAAACAAACAAAAAACAAACAAACAAACAAACAAAAACCCTCATTTGTGCTTAGCACCATGGACCTCTGCTTTTTTCCTGAAATTCCTCCTTTCTCCTCTGTCAGTGCATTGTCATGATGTTCCCCAACCACTTCCCTTTGCAGTTATCACTTGTCTCTCCCTCTGTTACTTAAATGTGGGCTTTCACTCAGGCACAACCCCGACTTCCTGCTGGATGTCTCCTTTCTGCTCTTTAAAACTTAATGTGCCCTGTATTGAATTCTTCACAATAGTCCTCAGAGGAATTCATTCATTCATTTTTTCTTTTCTTTCTTTTTTTTTTAAAAGAGGTTTTTGTCTTAGGGTGTGTGTGCTTGGTGGGGAAATAGAGATAGAGAGAGGGGAGAGAGAGAGAAAGAGAGAGAGAAAGAAACAGTGAGAAAGAAAGTGAGAACTCTTCCCTCAGAGGGGATAGCCATGCTGCACTCCCTTCTCCTCCATTCTCCTCCTGGGATTTTGGGCACACATGCACACCTGGCATGATTTTCAAGCCACTGGGTGTGGGATTCAAACTGTGGTCAGCCACATGGGAATCCAGCAATGTAACCACTACATCATCAGCTGGCCTGAGGAGTTTATTGCTAAATACTCTACTCCTTGTAATGGTACCATCATTTTCCCAGTTAGGTCAACTTAAGATCCTGAGTCCCAGAATTGAGAACTGAGTGGTCTCCAGTCTTGCTACAATTGAATAAATATGTATGAGTGCCTGCTGGTGGTGCTGGGCTCTAGGCTTTCCCACGGAAGAGCTCAGGGTCTTGGGATTAGAATGAGAATACCATATGATTGGTTATGCAGTGGTCAGTTCGATACATATGATCTGGTATCCCAGAGAGGGAGGGAGGGGAGGAAGATGCATTTTCATGGAGGCTCTCCTAGGTGCCATTCCCGCACTAGTCAGTCTCTCTCTCTCTCAGTCTCTCTCTCTCTAGCTGAAGCTTATGACTCTCTGAGGTGGATATTACTGCCAAGAAAAGCTAAGCTTAGTGGGGTCAAGGTCATATGACTGCATGATAAATGCTGTAGCACAATTTAGAGTTGGGTTTGTTATTCTGTTATTTTTCCAGAGTACCACATTGCTCCTGGGCTGTCACAGAGAAGGCGATGTGTGCGTTAATCATTTAAGGATAAACTATTCTCAGTAGTTAATATGTAAAAAATAATGTCTAGCATCACCAATAGAGTGTAAAAAGGTACAGAGATATGAGTATATGTATTAGAATTTTAAGTAGACATAAGAAATTTAAGAGGAAGAGGAAGTTTAGGGATAAGATCTGTTATATTTCACATATATTCAGTTTGGGACATTTATAGGTTACTCACCTTGTCAGTTAAGTGTGTAGTTGTAAAAAATGAGTTTGTATTATAAGTTTACAAAAGAAATAGGAAACAAGAAACATTTTTGCATCAAAATAAACTCATACTAAAATTGCATTTTTTTTTCATGAGCTTTTAAAAGTCTCCTAATATAATGTCAAAAAAATGAAAGAATGAGCGAGAAATGATTGAGAACAGGAATATTTTTTTTTCTTTTTTTTGGAGAGATTTTTTTTTTTTTTTTTGCTATAGGGCGCGTGCGCTCGCCAGACAGACAGAGAGAGACATAGAGACAGAAAGCGAGAAATCACCCCCCAGGGGGGATGGTCACGCCGCAATCCCTTCTCCTCCATTCTCCTCTCGGGATCTTGGGCACGCACGCACACGCGCCCGGCGTGAGTTTTAAGCCACCGGGTCCGGGACGTGAACCGCGGTCGACTACGTGGGAGTCCAGCGACATAGCCATTACGCTAACTGCTGGTTCCCAGAACAGGAATATTGAGCAGAGTTGCCAGAGAGATGAGAAACAGCAAGAGAGAGTAGGTGACAAACATTAGAGAAGAGTTTCAGACAGGTCAAGGTCAATAGGGTTTGCAAGGCAATAATTTGGTGTCAGAGCTAAAAATGGCAGTTGAACTAGGCAGCTAGGAAGTCACTGGAGAAATTCAGATGTGGAATGCAAGTTTCAAGAGGTTGGAAATTGAGCAGGGGTTAAGAGCAGAGGGCCTATTTTTTAAGGCAAAAATGTCTACAATCTTTTGTCTATAGTGATATTTCCTCCCATTTCCAAGGCTCAGTTCAAATATAATTTCATCTATGAAATTGTTCCCTTATCCTTTTCTCACTCTGTGTTTCCAGGTCATTCTTACTTACGCTATATTCTTTTCTACGATCTAGTCTGCATTTGTTAGATGGCGATAGTTTCCAGGACTGTAGCGTATGCTCCATGGAGTATAAGGTTCTTATCTTGGTGCTACCCACAGCACTAGCCTTGCATGTAATGGATGTCACATGGCGCCTTGTAAGCAATAGACACTCATGAGATAGTGGCTGAATTGAGCTACTTAGAGATCAGCATCATGGAAAGCAACATGAATTCTTGTAATAATTCTGGTGACATTTATTTTCATTTTTAGGGAGGGACTATATGCTGAGTGAAAGAATTATAGATATATTTTCTGGCTGGATTTTCTCTCAGGTAAATGGGTTCTGAAATTAGATAGCTCAAGGGACCAGCAGTTAGCGTAATGGCTATGTCACTGAACTCCCATGTAGTTGACCGCAGTTCACATCCTGGACCTGGTGTCTTAAACTCATGTCGGGCGCATGTGCGTGCGTGCCCAAGATCCTGAGAAGAGAATGGAGAAGGGATTGCAGCATGGCTATCCCCCCTGGGGGGTGATTTCTGGCTTTCTGTCTCTCTGTCTCTCTCTTTCTTTCTGGTGAGTGCACGCTTCTGTAGCAAAAAAATAAAAATAAAATAATAAAAAATAAAAAGCCCTCCAACAGCAACAACAAAAATTAGATAGCTCAAAATTAACAATTATCTCAGAACTTTAAATAGTTTGTCTACAGGAAATCACACCATTAGCATACAATTTTGTTCAAGTGACATTTTTCTTAACTTGTCAAAGCTTGCTCTATCTTACTACGTTTTTAAATTTTGATTTATCTGGAAATTTTGACTTTGTTTAGAAGTGAGTCTTCAGGGTTCTGACCAACCTCAGTGATCAGTTTTGGAGTAAGAAAGTTTTGAGAAGAAAGGATGCTAACCAAAAACAGGGGGACCACCACCATACAGTGTTCTAGAAATAACACTGGACTTAGAGGAATGATGTCTGATTTCTGGCCCCAACTCTACTCCTAATCAGTAGTGATGACCTTACTCAACTACTTCTCTGTTTTATTCTCAACATTTATAAAAACAAGGCAGTTAAACAAGATATCTCTAAGATTTCCTTTCCTTCTTTAATACTTTGTGAATCGAAGGAAAGCGATTCTACAGTCATATTCTAGTAAATATTGCTACCTCATGCTCTCTACTTTCCAACATCCTTTGGCAGTGAACATGAAATTACTGAAGGAGGAAACCACAAAATTGCCTCCTTCTCTCCTTTCCCTCCACCTTAATCCTGCCTTGCCAACATTATAAAGAACTAAAATGCAATTCGATGGCTTCACTTTGATTATTGAACTGTAAGCTCTTCTAGGAAAGGGACCATGTCTAATCTCCTCTGTGTACCACCTCAGAACTGTGGTTCCGGATCGTATGCATGCAGTTTGCTTAACCGACCGTTAGAAAGCTTGACTGTGTTGCGTCTGTGTGGTGACCTGCTGAAGGTGAATTGCTCAGCTTGGCAGGTAATTTATGACTCCTATTTATTGCTATTGATTTTAATTATGTACTTTATTTCTATAAATATTCTACATAGACCTAAAAACTTTCAAAAGTACACCGATTTTGTATATATGTATGTGTGTATATTATATGCATTATATATGTGTATATATATTATATATGTGTATATGTACATCATATATGTATATATATATATATATATATATACAAAATTTGTGTACTTTAAAAAGTATACATATATATTTGATTGAAAATGAAAACCTACAGAAAGAAAGAAAGAAAATTCCAGCACTAGTCTCCTTGTTACATTTTATGTCATAAATCAGATGATAACTTCCTGTGCTTCTGGATTCCTGAGTTCTGAACACTTTCTCAATTGAGTACTAGGAGTAAGATAGGAGTGGGTGGGTGATAAGAACCTTCTTTTCCAGTATCACAGGACTGGTAGTTGTTTTAAGGTAAAGATTGATGAAAGTGGACATGTTTAAAATGAGTCATATATAGCTCAGACATCTATGTCTAAACCCCTCCAAATACAGATCTCTTTTAAAATCTTTTGATATAGGGTTTTCAAGGCCTTTTTTGTGTGGGAAGGTTTTGAAGGAATACACTACTATTGCATACACATTGCCAATAGTGCCTAATCTCTCTCTCTTTAGATGGAGGAAAAACTTAAGCCTTTGTAAAGCAATCTTAGCATAAAACTCTTCTAGATATTTGTAGTCACTTTCTCTCTCTCTCTCTCTCTCTCTCTCTCTCTCTCATATGTGTATAAAAGATTTTATTACCAGAGGAAACATGTACCTACCGGAGAGAGAGTAAGCACCCCTCAACAGGGAAAGGTCACACCATGATCCTTTTCCCTCAATTTCTCCTTCCCATCAGGATTTTGGACATTCACACACATATGCCCAGCATGTTTTTCAAGCTGACAGACCTGGAATTCAAACATGGTACATGTAGGATCCAGTTCCCAATACACAGCACTTAACTACAGGCTGGCCCTTTCCAGATCTTTTTTTTTTTTTTTTTTTTGATTATTTTTATCTCCCCCTAATTAAACACAATTTGAAATCTTTCTAAAATATTCAACCTAACTTTCATAGGATCAACTCCCTCCCCTCCTTATTTCATCAGTTTATATATTTAGCTATGTAATTTCAATTGCTATATAATTTATATTATAAACAATTTTACATTGAGAAGCACAAGACTTCTCAAAGTGGTCTTGTAGTTACGTGCCTGAACGGACCACAGGCATTAACCTTGCATTGTGGAGAGGAAATGGAGGCTGTAGCTTCATCTGGTGATTTTGTTATAGGAGCATCAAGTATATCTTTGAAGTATTTTTTCAGTCAAAAGTCTAGTATTCTTCTTCTTTTTTAATTTTCCCAGTTTTATTGAAGTTTAATTAATAAATAAAACTTTTATGTATTTTGGGCTGGCCCTGTAACCTAATGGTTAAGGGAGCCAAATCCCACATGGCCAACTGTAGTTTGAATTCCAGGTCTGCAGCTTGAAAAATACATTGTATACATGTGCATGTATGCCTAAATCCTGGTAAGATGGAGGAATGGAGGAGAAGAAATTGCAGTGTGACTATGTCTTATTGGAGCATTCTTTCCCCCATCTCTGTTTCTCTCTCCCTCTGGCAAGTGCATACACCCTCTGGCAACTGAAAATAAACAAGTAAGTAAATAAATAAATAAGTTATATGTATCCAAGGTGTACAACATGATGTTTTATTATATGTATACATTGCAATATATTCACTACAATCAAACTAATAAACATCACCTTTCGTCATTGTGTGTTTGTCCATCTGTGTGAGACTAAGAAGTATTCTTAGCAAATTTCAACTACACACCATGGTGTTGTTAAGTGTAGTCGCTATACTGTATTAGTCTTCAGAACTATGTATCATTATACTCTGTAATGAATTTGACTCTTTTAGATTCCAAATATAGGAAAGATGATGCAATATTTGTCTTTCCATGTGTGGGTTATTTTCACTTAGCATAACAGCCCCCAGGCTTTTTCATGTTGTCAAAATTGACAAATTTTGTTTTTTTTTTTAAAGCTGAATAATATTCCTGTGTGTGTACATATGCATATACTTATTTTCTTTAACCATTCTTATGTTGATGAAGTCTCAGATCATTTCCATATCTTGGCTATTATGAATTATACTAAAATAAACATAGAAAAAGAAACAACCTATGGACTGGGAAAAATATTTGTAAACCATGTTTCTGATAAACTGTTAGTATACAAAATATGTAAGGTACTAAAAAAATTAATAGCAAGAAAACAGTCCTGATTTAAAAATCCTCAAAGGACCTGAACAGACATTTTTTCAAAGAAGACATTCAAAAGACCAACAGGTATATGAACAGATGCTAAAAATCACTATTAATGAAGGAAATTTCAAATTAAAACCATAATAACCTATCATCTCACATATGTTAGAAGTGTTATAATTGGAAAGACAAAAGATAACAAGTATTGGTGAAGATGTAGAGAAAAGGGAACACTTATTCACTATTGCTGTGACTGTAAGTTGGTATAATCATAGGAAAAGTATAGGCATTTAAAAAAATTAACAGTAGAACTGGCATATGATCCAGTAGACACAGTTTTGGATGTATATCCCAAACAAATGAAGCTAGAGATGCTCTTGATCTTGCTGAAGGGATTGTGCAAAATGTCCACAACTGATTTTTACCTGATGTTTATCCTGTTGATTGAACAGATAGGTATGTTGATTTTCTTGTCTTCATTTGTGTAGTCTGATCATGGTTAGATGCAACGTCTTAGCACTTATAGTTCACTGAGGTTTCTGACATAGTCTTGAAAAAAAATCTTTTGTCTTTGTCACCAGTGGTAGTAAATATTTTAGAGCGCTTACAATATGGGAGGTATTATACAAGATGCTGACAATGTACAACACAAATTACAGTCCTTTATTCTTAAGACCCATGGAAAGAAAGAATGTTGGTGAGTATGTATGTTCACAAATATGGAAAATAATAGTGTAGAGTAATAGATATAAATTGCAAAATGAGTTGTGTAGAGAGTAAGGGCACAGGAATTTAGATGGATTTAATGTTACAGTCCTAATCACAAAGAGTTTTACACAAAGAGTTTACACCATTTATTTTATCTTAAATATATATCTTATATCTTGTGACATATTTGAGCATAGATAAAATACTGGACTTGAACAGGGACATTCCAACAGGAGAAATGACATAGAAATGAACAAGCCACTTGGTGGGAGCAGATACATATTAGATCTGGCTGCATATTCTGGAGATGAACCCAATTCAAATGTCAGAAGTCAGTGTTCTGAGCATCTGCATCCAGGCAAAGGTAGTCAGACAATGGTCTAACAAATACCCAGTCAAATATCCTTTCAAAGGATAATAAAAGATCTTGGAGCAGGTAGGCAAGATTATCAGAGGAGACATGGCTCAAACTATAAAGGTTTGTGAAGGCTGTGACTTACATGTAACTAAGCCCCAGGTTGATCAAATTGAGCACTCTTGACATTAGACACTTATGAAAAAGGGGAGGCTTTACTATGTTTTGGAACTAGAAAGTGGCACAAACTTCCCACTTTTTTTTTACTTACACCCTTATTTCTAGGAAAGAAAAAACTTTTACAATCTGAACATTCCCTGGGGATACATGTAACCAATGAGCTTGTGGCTCCTTTTGGATCACAATTTGATGTCTCTGAGAGTCCTTGAAAAGTTTCCTATTTAGGGAATAGTTAGAGGAGCTCTGTGTAGCCTCAGAGTTGCAAAGGTTCTCTACCAATTGCATGATTCCTGTGACACAGAACACTCACATAATAGGGCAAAGCAGGTTTATTACTTATAGACAGGCAGACAGATAAACATAAGTCTAGGACCTGTGGTGCTCTCATCACGTAAGGTTCAAGAAAGTTTCTTAGAGTAAATGGAGTCTAGCCTGTGTATGTGCCATATTACACTCAGCTGAGGAAACCTGAAAGTACTGGGTTTATGTGCCTTGTGTGAAACTAAATTTGCTGAGCATAAGCATCACAGAATATCCTATTCTGGGAAGAATGAGGACATAGCCAAAGTTGTTCTGGGTATTTCCCTCTTACAATATTGTATTCTTGGTACAGTATTCCTAAGTATTGCAAGCAAAGGGGCAAGATTAGGGTTGACCAAAGTCATCTGGGAACCTGTCCTCCTACAAAATTACGTCTGAAAAGTATGTGTAGAGTATGTCATCCCCAATGGGCTTGCTCTATGCTGAGGTGGTCCATGACACTTGATCTTCAAAATATGGCTGGTTCTCCCCTTCTGAGGAGAAAAATGAACTTTTTCATTAGCTTATTTTCTCCTAAGACAGAAGAATGATCATCTAATTATTGTGTTAGCTAGTTGATCTTAAAAAAAAAAAAAATCAACTAATTCTAGAAATCAAAACCTATTTCTATCTAGGTCTCATTTTACTCATTTACATTTTTTCTAATGCCTTGTATGTTTTAAACCAAATCTAAAACTTAATATTTAACCTAATGAGAATATAGTTACTTTTATGGTTAAATAATTATTGCAATATTCAGTGGAAAATACTTTCACACAGAGTAACACCTGATTTCTTTTCTTCAATGTGATCACAAAAAAAGAGTATTAGGAAACTCCCTGATTTTAGGAGGAATTCCAATCAGGCCTGAAATTAGGGTTTGCTGAGGGATATTACACCTGGAAAATTGCATATGTATTTTTTTTTTCTAATAGTCTGCACAAGTGACTCCATTTGTACTTGTTATAGAGCAATGAAAGCTTGCAGCTAAAGCCTATAAGTGGTTCGAAGGACATGCGGATGGTGAAAGAGGGCACTTGGTACTTGCTGCATCCCTTTTCTTCGTGGTTTTATCATCAGTGGATGCATGTTCCTGTGATTTCCATGCTTGGATCTGTTGTGTTGCTTCCTTCTTGGTGCCATCTCTATTAATTTCTCTCTTCGACATTAAACTCTTTAACTATTTCTTATCTCTATTTTCCATGAGTCTATAGGTCCATGACTTTTCATGTATACATCCACAGTGTCTAGAACAGAAGCTGCACATAGCACGTAATCAGTAAGTATCTGTTGAGTGCATATGTTCTATAATTATGTTTATTGTATGTTTCCATCAGCCCCACACTAAATAATAGTTAGGATATCAGTCACAGGTGAGGAGAGAGTTGGGTAAGGTCACTGATAATGGCAAAGCAAGTCCCCAGTGCTGCAGGATCTGAGATGCTGTATAAATTATTGAAGGTAGTTCAATAGGGATGCTCTTTCCAGAACTAAGACTAAGGGTTTCATTCTGAATTTCACCATACTAGGACTTCAAATGTTGTCATAGACCCTATCTCTATATTAGCATCATTGACACAGAACTAAGAAGGAGTAAGTGTTGCAAAGACAGAATTGCAAAACATGGTAGAGCTTTCTCTCCTGAATTCTTTTGGCCAATGTAACACCTATGAATTAAATGGAATCAGACATCCTCTGTCTCCTTGTGAGACTGTGGCAATTTAGTTGTTGAATAGCTGAGTTGTGGACAAATAATTGTTATTTAAATCTATTTATAGAGAACTTTTTTTAGAACTATTCAAATTTATTTACTCATTCATTTTTTAAATTTGACCAGAGAGAAACATAGAGAGAGAGAGAGAGAGAGAGAGAGAGAGAGAGAGAGAGAGAAAGAGAGAGAGAGAGAGAGAGAGAGAAAGTGAGAAAGCAAGCCAACAGGTCTGGGATTTGAACCATGGTCAGCCATGTGGGACTGTCCAGCACCTTAACCACCATGCCATCTGCTGGTACCCTATAGAGAACATTTTTAAAAATTACCTTGGTATCCCTTCTGCTTGCCTCTGAAAACACAGTACTTGATAGCAAAGAGAGGAAAATATTTTTTTCTGCGGGAGTCTCCAGAATACTTGCAGAAGAGAACAGGCTACTTCCAAAGGACTAATTTCAAGTACATAAACAGTTGGATCAGCTCATGACAGGGGGACTATCCTCATATTTATCTGGTCAACAGAGTTTTTCTGAGCCATTGGAATGCAGCACCAGCCCCCTACCCCATTCATTCCCCACAGGTAAGGTGTCTTGGGGTCAAAGTACTACATCTTCTGACTGCTGAGAGCCCAACCCCATCCATATGTTCTGGATTTATTCAATTCTGTTACTAGGAAATTATGTAATGCAAGGACTTTAAGGCCATATGTAGGGAGCCCTGTCTATATTTCTAACCCCCCGCTGTGTATGCACCCCCCCCCCTGCCCAGAATTGTTGTGTTTCTATGAATTTCCAAATCATCTACAAAGTGCCTATTTCTTTTTCCCAACTGGCCCCTTGTGTTATTTATGATAGACCCAAGAGAAAATGTTTATTCAAATCAGAAAGAGGAGAGTCTGTATGAGAAGAGGGGCTTGGCAATGCTATTTGGAGCTGAAACCTATGACATTAAAAAAAATGAAAGCATGTGCCGAGCCAAGGCTTCAGCCAAAGGTGACTATTGGGTGTTATGACAGCCAAGAGAAAAAATTTCCGCTAAGCCGATGACAGCCCTAGGGCATTATGGAGAGTGTGCTCCAATAGCTTCAGGAATTGATTATTTTTTGTATGAAAGAATTGTTTAAGAGCAAACAATTTGAAAATTGTTATTATCACCCACTTTATTTTTTTACCAGGACTAAATAATTCAATAAATTATCTTTGAAGAGACATGACAAAGAAATAGACATTTAGAGGAAATGAAAGCTTTCTGCTTGATCTTGTCCAATCAATAAAAACTCCAGGGGTCCCTGTTCAATGAAGAAATTCAAAAGACCCCTGGCATCCCCACAAGTAGGACTCTGCTTTTTGAAATCTAAACACAAAATCTGTAGCAACTGATGGATTTGTTTGCTTTGAATATGGGCATTCAGTGTGACTTCTGTATTTAAAAGGACCTGAGAACACGTACCTAGAACATAAGTGGGTAAATCCTGTGTCTCCAGAAATATTAATGATACCAGTCACAATTCAGAAATTACTAGAATTAATATGCTACCTTCAAATCCTGGATGGCTGATTCATTCCCATAGACTTGCTATTTCAGTCTGAAGAGCTGCATAATTCCCTGCTAGTCTAAAGCTATGCAGGTCCATGATGAATGGAGAGGTTCCTAAGTTCCTTTGTCAACCCACATCTAGGTCTAAGTGAATTAAAGACATATTCTGTTTGGAGGATGCATATCCTAATGTTCAAGAACTATAGCCTCTATTCACCTAATGCCTCAGCCCTAAAATTTGGTTCCCTTCCAAGCTCCCATACTCCACTATGTGGCCTTGTCACTAACTAGTTTCCAAAGCCAGGAACTTCTGAGCATATGTTGGCTCCTCTCTTTCCCTTAGCCTCACACCAAGTCACTTATAAATCCTATTGTTGCTCCCTAAATATTGCTTAAATCTGTTTTATTTTATTTATTTCCATCAGCCTAGTGCAAACTATTATTCTTTCTCTCTTGGATTACTTCAAGAGCTTCTCAGTGGCCTTGCTACCAAAATTGCCCTACATCCACCTTGCACCCTATCCTTTCCTGCTTTTGGTCCTTGACAGATAAAGTTCTCCCTGCTGGGAAAATTTTCTCATCCCTTCTTTCCCTCTTCACTTAGCCAACTCTCGGTCCACTTAAAATTCACCTTATACTTAATGTTCTTAATAGATTCTTTTCTGATGACTCTGTCTGTATTGAAGTAGCTAGTTTTATGCTCTAACAAAATGCTGCACTTTGTAGTAGCACAAATCTCACTTCTAACTGGTGGTTCTCTGCCTCTTAGATTTTAGACTCTATGAGGGCAGGAATGGGGTATTTCTTGTTCACAGAATGTGAAACATCAGCTACTCAGTCAACATGTGTTGTATGCAAGAAGAACCATAGAAATAATTGACCATCCTTCTATAAATGTTAAGTTTCGTGTAGGAGACAACCGAGTCAACAAAGCCAAGTGGAAGGGTCATTATCCAGTCCTGGGAATATGAAGGTTGCTCTGATCAATGCTAATTAGAGTCCCAAAGTCAATTCCCAAGTACAGCTGGTCCCCAGATTTTCTTTTAAAAAAAAACAGAGTGTGGGACCAGTAGTTAGCGTAATGGCTATGTCGCTGGACTCCCATGTAGTCGACCGTGGTTTACATCCTGGACCCAGTGGCTTAAACTCACACCAGGCGCGTGTGCGTGTGTGCGTGCCCAAGATCCCAAGAGGAGAATGGAGGAGAAGGGATTGCAGCATGGCCATCAACCCTGGGGGGTGATTTCTTGCTTTCTGTCTCTCTGTCTCTCTCTGTCTGGTAAGTGCACGTGCCCTATAGCAAAAACATCTAAAAAAACAAACAAAACAAACAAACAAACAAACAAAAACACAGCAGAGTGTCACATCTGTATCCTGGGTGAATAAATTGATTTATTCATCCTGTGCCAATTCTTTTGTGGTTATATCTGTTTAGATGGAAATGGAAATGCACTATCTTTCATGTTGCTATGTTTTAAAGGTTTCTATTAGTTTTTAAAGTTTATTAATTTTCAGAGTCTGTGTCTTTTCCCTAGATTCCATATGCTTTTCTTAAACAAATACATACAAGCATACCACAATGTTTGCAGAATGGGTTAGACACATGCATCACGAACTATTTTGGTACTTCATCTCCCAAAAGCACTTTTCAGTAACATGTTGAAATTTACAACCATCCCAAGTCAGAGTTTCTTTTGGAAATATTGCTGAGTAGAAAATCTGTGTAAAAGATGAAAAAGTTGGGTGACCTGCCACTTGTCCTAGCTATAGAATCACTCTTGGTGACTTGCTATGGGCTGCCTCCCAACTCCTCTGTTTATGAAACTCTGCTACCATAAAAATGACTCAGTGACAAATGGTGCTGCACTCATGGGGTTTGCTACAAGACAACACCATTTC
Organism: Tupaia tana; assembly: GCA_026018925.1. NCBI lineage: Eukaryota > Metazoa > Chordata > Mammalia > Scandentia > Tupaiidae > Tupaia > Tupaia tana. The sequence continues at coordinate 110,707,311 of JAKSZU010000001.1, read as the reverse complement.
ATTACACAAAATATCAAGTGTTTTGGCATCCCCAGATTAGCACCAGCTCAGCTTTCTATACCATACTTGGTATTTTTAAGTAATTATTATTGTTTTGGTTTAGTAGAAACTTTGGCATATTCTTGCCTAAGGCAGCAGCACCTCTTTGGGTTTTTTGTGAATGACACAATGCAGCTTTAGCTTTTTGAAAGACAGATGGAGATTTCAAATGGTTGTATGAATATGATACTCATCATGTTCCTGGAAGACTTCAATGTTTTCATTTATTACCAGCAGGGGTGATTGACATGACCAGCATGTCTGAATATCTCAATAATGGATTTAATCTATCATGTTGAATTGTGAATGGTTTGGAGAAGAAATTATTTTTAAAGTATATTCATTATTTTAATCTTTGGTTTCAGAAAATAATTTATGTGCATTTATTTGCTTTTCCTAGAAGTACCTTTTACTTTAAGGCTTGTTCAATCAACCTTTAACAAATCATTACACTTCTCAAACACTTTTAATGTAAATTGTACTGGCCATCAATGTATTTTTTATGTATACGGTAAGCTCCTGGTTATTTAAATGTTGATTGTCCAGTTTCTGGAGTTTGTAAGTTCCTTACTTTTCATCTTTCTTTTTATCTTTTTATTTTAGATAGACCCTAGCTTTTTGTGTGTGTGTGAGAGAGATTTTTGGTATATGGCATGTGCACTCACCAGAGGACAGAGAGACAGAGAGACAGAAAGTGAGAAATAACCCTGCAGAAGGGATGGCCATGCCACAATCCCTTCTCCTCCATTCTTTTCTTGGGATTTTTGGGCACACATACACATGCACCTAGTATGAGTTTCAAACTGCTGGGTCCAGGACTCAAACTGCTGTCGATTTTGTGGGAGTCCAGTGATGTAACCGTTATACCATCTGCTGGTCCCATCAGAGCCTAACTATTGTAATCGTCCTGTCTCAGTCTCTTGCAGCTGAAACTACAGGTGCATGCTCCTTCTACCTTTTCAAATTTTTTAGAACAGGAATTGAACTCCGGCCTCCTATGTAGCCTCAGCTTGCTGAGCAGTAGTACCAACCAAAGTGTACTGCCCTGGGGGGTCCTTCTCTTTCTTCTTATTGTCTCTCTCTAACTGTCTTTTGATCATTTTGATCTCTATTAAAGGAGGAATTGGGCCATAGAATCTTATCATTCAATCAATAAATACTTATGATGTTTATGTCCAGCGTAGTTTTTGCATTACACGAACTTGCCATTCTCCTGAGAAAGTGGTGTCTGTGGAAAACTATGATCTATCAGGACCTGATTTGGTGGGTCAGACTGTGTGAGAGAAGTAGGAGGTGAATGAGACCAAGAGGGTTTGGAAAGCAAGGCTCAGGACAGCAGTGTTTGCACCACAATAATTTCAATAATTTCAACAATAATAATGGGGAGTGTTTGGGCAGAAATTGAATAGAGCAGAGAGCATCATGGACCTTCAAAGGTCAAGTTATCTCTAGCGATGTGTTAGGGGCAAACAGCAGAAATGATTGTGAAGACAGAATAGATCGGATTACAGAGGACTTCATTGGAGAGGACCTCACAGTGTGGGGAAGTGTAAGAGGATTTTTGGCTTTGAGTGGTAAGAAGTGGGAAAGCGTTGATGATAGTGACCCGCTCCCTGAAACTCAAAAGAATTAGCATGATTCCTGGAAATGAGCTTTGGCTAAAGCCTTGACAGGAAGAAAACTGAATCAAAGTTTAAAATTAAGTTTGGGGAGAGATTTATCAGTTAACTTTAAAATTTTGTAATCCTTCTACTTTTCAGGGATGACGAAGAATTAGCTTCATGTCATTTTCCTCCCTCTTTATCTTGGCCTTTTGTATGTTCGTTGATAGGAGATTTGCATTTGAAAAGTTTTATTATATATTCCAGTAGGAAAATTGTACATTGTTGATAAATGTATCTTTCATAATCCTTGCTGTTATTTGAACACTGCTAATTTTATTAACACTTTCTCAAAGGAAAGATAAAAGTGAAATAAATGCCGGTACAACCCCTTCATTATCTTGTCTGCCCTTGTCTCACTTGCTTTGCTGAAATTCTAATGGATAAAAAGGGGGCTGCCCAGTAATTTTCTTTTCCTGTGACATTCAGCACTCCTCCAGTACATTGCTGTAATGAAAATTGGCAGCTCTTGAGAAAAACAGTAACCATTCAGAGGAAAGCACCTGCTACATGGACCATGAACAAAAGAAGAACCTCTCTGGCCCAAATATGATGCCATTCCTCAAATGTATTAGAAGCAACCTCGTTAGATGCCCAAAGGTCAGTCAGTCTCAGAGCAGGAGATGGGCAAGACCATTCTATCCCAGATGCCTTGTCATCCATCATCTTACTCACAATGATCAGAAGTTTGAAGTTTAAGGGCAATAATAGCCTAAGGTCATTATCATTTCTCTTTAGATTTTTCAGCAAGAAGTTAGGGCACAAGATGTCTTAACAACATTAACATCAGAGATTATTAGGTCCCTATATAGTTTTTTCCCCTTCTCACTGAATGTTCTACTTAGTAGGAGTTAACAGCATCAAGTTGATTTGCCTTGAAGGATGAATAAGCTATGACTTTATTGTCACAAGCATAGTGTTTTATATATACCAGTTTGATGTTGAAGTTTGAAGGATCTATCTTTGGTGTCTCTATTTATTGTAGTGATAAGACCTTCGATCACAGTCTGCTAGCAACTCTCTTTTGGGAATTTCTCTGAGACAGTTTGTGAGTCATACAAAATAATTACACTATTTTGTCTTAAATCTCTGATGATATCATTTAGCAGTGTCACCCACAGTGTTCACTAGTTTCACTCTGTGTGTCTTCTGACTGCCCCTTAAGTAAGCCCCACTCTGAAAGTATGGGGATAAGTTGTCACTGAGTATGATGAAGTGTGCTCAAGGCTGGAGTAGAAACATCAGAAGTGGGTCCCCAAGTGATTTTCATCAATAGAAGCATCATTGGAGCAGGTGAAAATTTTAAACAAGAAACTATGCAACTAAATGTATGCATCCTTTGGCATTTGCCACAAATAAGTGTGTGGTGATCAATAGTATTAAATTTAGCATGGAGCTGGTCCTGCTACCTTGAAGAAGTCACTAGCCATGAGAGTCTCAGGGTTTTCAGAGTAAAATAGGGATTGAATATCCATATCATAGATTTTTTGTTAGGATGAAATTCACTGGTATTAAACTGAATTCAAGGGAACCAGCAGTTAGCGTAATGGCTATGTCGCTGGACTCCCATGTAGTCGACCGCGGTTCGCATCCTGGATCAGGTGGCTTAAAACTCACGCCGGGCGCATGTGCGTGCGTGCCCAAGATCCCGAGAGGAGAATGGAGGAGAAGGGATTGCGGCGTGACCATCCCCCCTGTGGGGTGATTTCTCGCTTTCTGTCTCTATGTCTCTCTCTGTCTGTCTGGCGAGCGCACGCGCCCTATAGCGAAAAACCTCTCCAACAACAACAAAACTGATTTCAATATATGCATGTATATATGTAGGTATATACCTATTTATCCAACCATCCAGTCATCTCTCTCTTACACATCAAGAGCCCATAAATGGTATTTATTGTTATCAGTGCAAAAAAAATTGTTGTAGTGAACTTTCCATTCTCTGTGGTTTGAATTTCCTAGATGTCTCTATTGGCTGCTCTTCTTTTCTCTTTTTTCTCCTTCTATCTTCTCCTTACACAAGACTTCTTTCTCATCCTTATCATCATTTCTCTCTCTTTCTTTGGTCTGCCACTCTTACAAGTCCTTTTTCTCTTGTAAATGGAGAGTAGGTTTGCTTCTTCGACATGGAGAGTAAGTAAGGAGGACAGCCTGGTCAGCTACCCTTTCCACCCCCTGTAGAGGGAGCTCAGGACTGCTTTCTGAAAGGAAGGTGGGACCTCCTTCTGCTCTCTCACCAAACCCTCTCTCTTACAGAACTCTTCTTTCCTATCAAGTGTGAGAATAACTATACTAATCCTGCTGAAATTAGACAGTTTCTGCTCCTGTTTTTTGAGTTAATTTAAATTTCAGGACTTATTTCCAGGCAGGGTACCTGAGCATCCTAGACAGAAAAAAAAAAAATAAAAAATAAAAATTAAGATTTCTCTGAGGAAGGAGCAGGCAGGTTGCAAGTATATCTCTTATTTTAATATAATGGTAAAACAAACCTAACTAAACCAAACAAATAAATACTGTTATTCTCTTAAATAAAACTGCAGAAAATGTAGACAAACCAAGCCTTGGTTTATGAAAATACTCTGAAGATGGACTTTATCTTTGGAGTGATAAGAGATTATTAACAGCAGTGTATGGCAGCTAATTTATATTTTTTGAGGGGTGACTTCACGGAAAAATTACATTCATCAAATGGAGAATAAAATTTTTAAAAGTACCAAAACCATTGAGAAACACTATTTGTTTTTTTTTCTTTTAAATTTTTTTATTCATTCATTTATTTTTTTATTTAAATTAATTTATTTACATTCATTCACTATATATTGTTACAGCATACAAAATGAGATTTCTCATTTAGAATACACTGTATATTGGTTCAATCAAGCAAATCATCCATGTTATCATCAACAAATATTTTCCATTTCTTGTTTTCTGTATATTTTACTTTTTTATGCAATCCTTGATTCCCTATCTCTCACCCTCTGCCGTGTCCCATCCTCCTCCCACACTGTCTCTGGTGTCCATGGTTTCTTTCTATGACTTCCCTGCCCCCATTTTATTGATTTGCTAATGAACTTTATTAATCTAAATATTTCCAATAGCAAGCGCAGCTGATATATACATATCCATGAACACAAGTCTGACTTTAGGCATAAACCTCAGTGAGTAGAATGAACATACTATAAAGTAGCACCTACCTGGGGCTCTATAGCTTACTGTAGTCATTAAATTTGCATTTTTTTTCTGAAACTTTTTAAAAATTAATTAATATACATCCATCTCCTAATCATAATCACAGTATACAAAAAGTGGTTTCCCATCCAGAATATACTGCATAGTGGCTTAATCATGTATGTTATCATCAATAATTTTCCATTTCTAGTTTTATATATATATATATATATATATATGTATTTACCCCTATGTCTGACCCCCTGCCCTTTCCCACCCTCTTCTCACACTATCTCTGGTGACTACAGTTGCATTCCATTCCTTTCCCCCCACTTTTTATTGATCACACAATTTCTTAAATAATCTAACTACTTTCAATAGCAAGTTCAGCTGGTAATTTCAAGAAGAGCAGTTTTGAATTGGTAAGGAAATTGGCTTAAATCTTAAACCTTGGGACCAGCACTTAGCGTAATGGCTATGTCGCTGGACTCCCATGTAGTCGACCGCGGTTCGTGTCCCAGACCCGGTAGCTTAAAACTCACGCCAGGCGCATGTGCGTGCGTGCCCAAGATCCCCAGAGGAGAATGGAGGAGAAGGGATTGCGGCGTGGCCATCCCCCCTGGGGGGTGATTTCTCGCTTTCTGTCTCTCTGTCTCTCTCTGTCTGGCGAGCGCATGCGCCCTATGGCAAAAACCTCTCCCAAAAACAAACAAACAAACAAACAAAAAAACTTAAACCCTGGAAACAGGTTAGTATTCTGTTCAAATAGTAGGTACATGAACCTATTGACAGCTCAAGACAGGACAAAAACTCTTAAAACTGAACAATAAAGCCTAGAAGAAAAGCAGTAGTATTTTAGTCAAAAGTCACAGAATGCTATTTCACCAGTTCAGTCTCATGTACTTAATCTATCTTGTGTTGTAGTCCAATCTTCCCGATTGAATTCTGGATATAATATTCAACTCCAGACTTGTCTCTATGATTAAGTTGGCCATTTTCTTAGTTTTTGAACTTTTATTTCTGAGTGACTACATTTAATTTTCCTGACATAACACTCCCTTGAGAATTTCTTGGAGATCTGATCTGGTGCTGGTAAATTCTTTCAAGTTTTTTTTTTTAATTTTTTTATCTGAGAATGTTCTTGTCTTTTCTTTCCATAGGAAGGGTAATCTTGCTGGGTACAGTATTCTCAGTTGCAATTGCTTTTCCCTTAACACTTTGAATATATCTTCCCATTCTTTCCTCACTCACATTGTTTCCGATGAGAGGTCTGCTGTTAGTCTGATGGGATATCCTTTGTAGGTAACTTGCTGTTTCTCTCTTACCAATCTTAGTATCTTGTCTTTGTGGTTTTGGTCAGTCTGGCTATAATGTGTCTAGGAGAAGATCTTCTTGGGTTGATTCTATTTGGGGTCCTTTGTATTTCTTGGGACTGGATCTTTGAGTGCCTCTGTAGGTTTGGAAAGTTTTCTTGCAGGATTTCATGGAATAGATTATCAATGCCCTTATGAGTCTCTTCACCTTCTGGGATGCCAATTTTCTGGATGTTTAGACATTTGATGGTATCTAGTATTTCTCATATATTATTCTCAAATTTTGGAGCAATTTTCTCAGTCTTCATGGTGGATTTTTCTAGGCCAGCAATTTTCTCGTCTATGTCTGAGATTCTATTTTCTGTATGAGCTAGTCTGCTTTTTAATACTTTCAAAAGAGATTATGATGTCCTGTATTATAGTCTCCATCTCTAACAGTTCCATTTGATTCTTTTGTAAAGTGTGTAATTCCTCTTTTAGATCTTTCAAGAATTTCCTCACCTCCCAGAACTCATCAGCTCCTTTTTCCTTTCTCTTCTGCAGTTTATTGTCTCTCTTCTCTTCAATCTCTGTTAGCTTCGCCATTACGAATGTTCTAAATTCTTTATCAGACTTTTCCATGATTTCCATTGAATTGTCTGTGGATGAAGAGGAGTTATTCTTTTCCCTTGGAGGAGAGGTATTTTCTTGCTTCCCCATATTTCTTGTGGTCCTGTGGTGATTTCTAGTCATCTGATGAAAAATGTGTTTCTTCCCAAACTTGAAATTCAATCTGAGCATCCAGGAGCATGCAGAAAAGGAAACAGAGAGAGAGAAACAACAGCAACGAAAACAACCAAGAAACAGAGAAAAAGAGAAGGAAAAAAAGCTGTAAAAAAACTAAAAAATATTATTACTATTTTTTTAAAAAAAGCAAAAATTAGAAAACTGCATGGTGCATTTGCATGTTGCGCAATATCACTTGTTTTCAGCGGCCATAAAGGTGTCTTCTGAGGCCTGCTCCCTTGCCTCTCCACATGAGTTTGTGGGCTGGAGGCTGAATTATCAGTGGAAAATCTTCATTTTTCCTATTCCCCTGAAATCACTAGTTCTTAGTAGCCATGAAGGTGTCTTCTCAGGAAACACTATTTGTTTTTGAAGTTAACAAAACTTTCATCACAACCCAATCAAGACAGCCTGACCAGGAGGTTCCTAGGAGATCTGATTCTGGGTTTAGTGAGAAGCTGGGCTAAGAGAAGCCAGTTGAGACTTGGATATCCATTGCATTTGTTGGGGAATTTTAATTTGAGGTTACCCTGCCAATTATAGAAAAGTCACATGAGGTCTCAATCACCATAAGCACCACTTTGTACTTCAATAACTAGAATTAGCAATCCCTGTGTGAACTGGGGATCTGCTATCGAAGCTGACCTCTATTGGGCTCTTTGATTTGCCCCAAATGTACTTGAAAAAGGAAGCTGCTGGCTATCCCTGTACCCACAAAACTCTAGTTTTATCCAAGTAAATTTCCCAATACTGATACCTTGAGTATTCACCTTGGGATATTATCTCTTACATACTTTACGGCATATAATCAATTGGCCATTATTTATCAAAGCAGAAAAATATTTGGTATAAGCAAAAAGTCCAAATAACACCAGCTTTTGATTATCACTCTTTTGGTTGACCTTGTAAATTTCCCTTTACTTGAGATGGCTTGATCTATGGGAGCAAACCTGGAGAAAGCATGGTGGAATGGGAAAAACACTGGGTTTCGACAAACGTGGGTTTTAACCTTGGCTCTGACGTTGAATAGCTGGGTGCATCTGGATGATATATCTAATTTTTTGAGCCTATTTTCTTATCTATTAATAGGATAATGAAACTTCCACAGTTGCTTTGGGAAGATTTAAGACATACTTGAAAAATCACCTAGTGTAATACCTGGTATGTAATATAGTTCAACAGGGAATTTTTATTTTTATGTACGTTGGCTAACTTCTCCAGCTTGACATGTAACTTGTAGAGTATTAGGTATAATATGTCCATTGTTATACACGCATTATTACAGCTACCCCAAAGTATCTTCTCATGTGTCCTAGAACCCTTGCCTATTGGTGTGTGTGGTCATGGCTCTTTCCACATACCCATATGATTACATATAAATACATACATTTTACATATGAACCCACCCATTTTACTGACTCTGTTCTCAGCACCCAATAAGACATGTGCTCAAAGGAATGGGAGATGGGGCAGACAGTGCAATGCCACTTAACACATACCCATCGATGACGATTCTATGATAACCAGGCAAGAAAAGCTGAGAAGTGCCCACAGGAGCAGTCTTTGGCTCTGTGCTGGTGCCTGCTCCCTCAGGTACAAAGGCAATCTGAATGAGCTCCAGCTTGTAAAGTCTCCGACACTGCAGAACGCACTGCTCTTTAGACTACAAAGTAGTTGGCATGATGTGAAATCAGAAAGGCCGACCTGATGCCAGGCAGAGCTCTGCTGTGAGAGCTTTGGGAATTGATATTGGCTCTCAGCCTTTCACCAAGTTCTGCTCTGTGTTTCGTACATCTCCTAAACAGTGTGTAAGCTTACTAAAGGCATGGCCCACATAGTCTTTACTTGCTCTGTTTCTGGGAGCTCTTTGTATTCAGGAGAAGTTTATTGACCAGGAGATGAGATAGGAGCCATGGTATTGTAAGCTGGTTAATCATTAATTGGCCCTTGACTCTGTCAGGTGATGACTCCTTAGTTGATTAGCCATTAGGGTTTCTTTTGCTAACAAATACGTGTCCTTTCATTGGGCCTTATTGAGCATGCCCTTCTGTAGCCTGGCAGAGGAATGGAGGAAAGGGAGATGCCAACCAAATGCAATTGTTGCTGTTCATGACACAGGGGTAAGATTTGTTGGGGTGGTTGGTCATTTTATTGTTGAGGCAATGTGAATGAATTATCTATTGCTCTTTCCATAATAAAATATATTTTGACTGTTTTTATGATTATGTAATAATATATACTCAAAAATCATTTGCACGATGCCAATAAATATAAAGAAGAAAGTAGACATTTCCTGAATGCCAACACTCTGAGGTCACTCACTTGAACATTTAATGATTATTTGAGGAAAGTCCTTATGCATTAACTTTTTATGCACATATATCGAGAAGTATCTATGTTTTATGTACATCATATCACATTGCTAAATGGTGTATCTACATTGCTGCACATCTTTCCTTTCTCACTTAATATTTTGGAAATCTCGGGACCAGCAGTTGGTGTAATGGCCATGACATTGGACTTCCATGTAGTCGACTGCGGTTCGAGTCCTGGACTTGGCGGCTTAAACTCACATAGGGTGCGTGTACATGCATGCCTAAGATCCCAAGAAGAGAATGGAGAAAAAGGGATTGCAGCACATCCAGCCCCCCGGGGGGTGATTTCTCGCTTTCTGTCTCTATGTCTCTCTCTGTCTTTCTGGCAAGCACACGTGCCCTAAAACCTCTCTCTAAAAAAAAAAAAAAAAAAAAAAAAGAAAAAAAGAAAGAAAGGAAGAAAGAAAAAATATTTTGGAGATCTCTCCATGTTAACCAGTATGGATCTAACTCATGATTTCTCAGCCTTAGTACTATTGACTCTTTGGGTTGGTAGTTCTTTGTTGTGAAGAAGCTGTCTAGTGCATTGTAAAATATTTAGGAGCATCACTGTACTCTACCTACTACATATCAGTAGCACCCAGTTCCTACCCCCAGGTTGTGACAACCAAAAATGTCTCCAGACATTGCCAGGTTGCCCCTCATCGACAGTCACTGATATAACTGATTATATTCAATAGCTGGATAATATTCCTCAGTATGGATCTGTCATTTTTTACCTACTCATTCATTTTTTTGATGGCTATTCAGTTTGTTTCCAGTATATTTTTTTGTCTGTTGAATCGATTACTTTCGTGGGCACTTCTCTTGGTCCATAGTCATCATTTAAGAACCTTTAAGCCTTGTTGAGACAGAATTCATACGGTTATCTCTAAATGCAACAATACTGTAGTCAGGCTTTCTTCCAAAAACAAACCATGAAATGACACTGATTCCTAGGCCTATGACATACTGAGGATTCCTGCCCCATCTATTATAGGTGCAGTAGGTGTTTTTCAGTCTCAGATGATGGTGGCCAGGTAAGAATGTAGGTCAAGTGTTATCAAATATTCTAATTTTTAAAAGAAGATAGAAATCTATTTTTTATGTTAAAATTTTTCCAACTTTTTGAGGTTGAAAACTAATTAAAACTTTTGAGAAAATATTGTATAGGCTAAACAGGACAGGTCTCCTGCCCAAATTTGGCCCACAGATGGCCACTCTACAATCTCTAGTGAAGGTATTTATTATTGATTGTGATCTCTTCCATTCCAGAGCTCGGTTTCTTAAATGACTAATCCTGCAGCTCTTGTCCAGTTTTCTGGTGATAAACATTATGCTTTGGCCCACCTTCACTATAGTGATGCTTAACTTTCTCCACCATTTCCCTCATCTCTTAGAGTGTTCTCATGCTCTTATAGACTGCATAGTCTCAATATCCAACACTGTGTCTGGGCTACCCTGGGGCGTGGGGTGTGCTGACTTATATGTTCTTGGGAGAATTGGGGCTAGGAAAGCTTGATGCCTTAGGATCGTCCCATCTCCACCTTTAAAACTTGTCTCCATGGTACCTAAGCTAGGTTCATGGGAGGGGGTGTTTACTGAGATTAGGTGGCTTTCAGCAGCATGGAATACACAGGCTTCTTTAGAATCTGCTGTTCATTTAGAGTATGTTGCTAATTTATATACCTGGTTTCCTTCTTAGGTGAAATGCTATACCCAGGAAGGAGATCTTCGAATCTCATTCCTTCATTTCATAGCTGGGGAAATGAGGCCTATGTAATGAAGCAGCTTAGCTGAGTTTCACATCTAGTGCTAAGGCAGGGGCGGCATGTCTATCTGTCTCTTGACTCCCTTTCCAGCATGTCAGCACCACTGAATCTACTAGCTGGCTTTCATAGAAAGTCACCTTTTTCTGCTTCTAATTTTCAGCTGAATGATCTGGCTGTTCATATTACTATGATCCAGCTCTGAAAGGTGGCACTTAGGTACCATGCACTTGTTTGTGTTTTACGGAGATGGTTACCTCCCCAAGTTTTTCAAGCCTTGTTCTTCTATTCAGGCACTATTTAAATGAGAATAATTCTAACCTGGGAATAGGTTAGAGGAAGATTTCATGGGTGCTCTAGTAGCATAAAAAATAAAATATATCTGATTCGCAAATGCTACATCAACAAATTAAATTTGAAGCTTGAGAAGATTTTGAAGACACCAAAACATGTAATAACTGGCAAGCATTAAGCGGGATTGGATTGATGGGCAGCTTGTCCTTTTGATTGGAAGTATGTGGCACCATGGTCCCTATGCACTCAGCTTGCTAGCTCTCTGCACCCACAACTGCCAACAGCTCTCAGCTGCTGAAGAAGGCAGGCAGATCAGGCAGTCTGAGGGGAAGGCCATGTGTTAGAGCAGGCATTTATCCCAGAGCCAGCCCTGCTGCCAGGATGCTGTCAACAGTCTGAGAAATGCTTTAGGGACTGCCCACCAGCTTGACACCTGGGTTGGTCAAGGTTGGGACCCTCTGGAATTTGACTGTTTGTTGGCAGTTGCAGCAGCAAAAATGATGGCACGAGAAGAGACATGTTGCTCCAAGAGAGGAAAAAGTACGCCCAGCCAAGAGCCTTGAGAATCAGAACCCCGCTAATCCTTCGACTTCTCTCAGCCTCAGTAGTTTCTTCTGCAGCATAGAGATGAAACTGAATGCCTTTCCATCTTTAAAGATGCTACTAGAGCCAGTTGCATACACACAGTACGTGTGTGTGTGTGTGTGTATGTATCTTATGGGTTGATTTATATCCCTACAAAATTAACATATGGAAGTCCTAAACTCTAATACCACACAAAGTGTCCTCCTTTGGAAATAGGGTTGTTGCTGATGTAATTAGTTAAGATGAGGGCAGCAGCAGTTGGCATAATGGCTACGTCACTGGACTTCCACGTAGTCGATTGCGGTTTGAGTCCTGGATCCAGTGGCTTAAACTCACCCTGGGCACGTGTGCATGCATGCCCAAAATCCTGAGAGGAGACTAGAGGAGAAGGAATTGTGGTGTGGCCATGCCTCCTGGGGAGTGATTTATCACTTTCTGTCTCTCTGTCTTTCTGGCGAGCGTACATGCTCTATAGCAAAAAAACTCTAAAAAAAAAAAAAAAAAAAAAAAAAAAGATGAGGTCATACTGAATTAAGGCAGGCCCCAACCCAACATAAATATTGTCTTTAAAAGGGAAAATTTGCTCACAGACATACAGGCAACGAAAGTATAAAGATTGGAGTGACATTGTTGCAAGTCTAGGAACCAACTAGAAACTGGGAGAGAGGCCTGGAACAAATCCTTCGTGAGTATCTCCAGAGGAAGTTGGCCCTGCTCACACCTTGACTTTGAGCTTCTGGCCTCCAGAACTATCAGAGAGTAAGTTTTTCTTGTTTAATTCACTCAGTTTACCGTACTTTATTAAGACAGCTCTAGCAAACCAACATGATATGTATACTGTGTATTAGCATACACACATACACATGTATATAGAGGCTTGAAATATTTATGGCTCAACAGCAATCTCTAGTATATCTTAAGCAAGTACAGACCTGATTGTGGCATGGTATTGAGTGAATTAATTAATAACAGCAGGCTAGGCAAATGATGGGACTTGGGCAGCCAGATGTACAGGTGAAACAGTACTATCCCTGGGGGCAGATACTATATTGGTTGTACTTAGTTGCTTATCCTCACTACCCAGTACAATATCCAGCTCTTAGTTGGTCCTATTTGTTGAATGGATTAAAGATTGTGACAAGTGAATTTATTATCCCTCCAAAAAGAAACAGTGTATCCTCAAAGCAGTCACGCCCCATCCCATCTAGCCCCTGGCAACAGCTAATCTTTCTCTCTGTGGGTTTGTCTATTCTGGATATTTCACATAAATAGAATAATACACTATGTGGCCTTTTGAGTCCTGTGTCTTTCAATTAGTAAAATATTTTCAAGATTTATCCATACAGAAGCATACATCAGTATTCCATTCTGTTTACTGTGCTGAGAAATATTCTGTTGTATGCATGCATCACATTATTGTTCATCCATTTAGCAGATGAGCATTTGGGTAGTTTCTAAATTTTGGTTATTATTCATAATTCTGCTATGAACATGCACATGTTTTTGTGAATATTTGTGTACAAATATTCTCTTGGGTATACCTAGGACTAGAATTTCTGGGCCATATGGTAACTCTATGTTTAGCTTTTTAAAATAATTATTTTAAATTTAAATTTATTTATTTAAATTTGACCAGAGAGACAGAGAGAGAGAGAGAGAGAGAGAAAGAGAGAGAGAGAGAAAGTGAGAAAGGAAACCACCAGGTCTAGGACTTGAACTGCTGTCAGCCATGTGGGAATCCAGTGCCCTTAACCACCATGCCACCTGGTGGGCCCTATGTTAAGCTTTTGAAAGAACTGCCAGTTTTCACAGGGTCTGCACCATTTTATATTCTTTTTTTCTATAGGTGGGGCTGGCAGGTGGTGTGGTGGTTAAGGGTGCTGGACTCCTACGTGGAGTCCCAGATTTGGTGGCTTGCTTTCTGCCTTGCCCTCTCTCGCTCTCTTTCTCTCTCTCTGGTCAAATTGAAATAAATAAATAAATAAATAAATAAATAAATAAATAAAGTTGTTTAAAATAATTCTTTAAAAAAGAGATTTTGCTATAGGGCATGTGTGTTGATAGGAGAGAGACAGAGAGACAGAAAGCAAGAGAGAGAGAGAGAGAGAGAGAGAGATATCACGCTCTAGGGGGCATGGACATGACAAGTCTCTTTTTCTCCAGTATCTTCTTGGGATTTGGGGCACATATGCACACCTGACTGGCATAATTTTCAAGTCACTCAGGTCCAGGATTCAAACTGCCTGGTTGGTCATGTGGGATCCATTACCTTAACCTCCGTACCACTTGGTGGCCCACATTTTATATTCTTACCAGCAATGCAGGAAGCTTCAGTTTCATTTTCTTCACACTTCTCTCATTTATTTTTTTAATAGCCATTCTAGTGGGTGTGAAGTGGTATTTCATTACGGTTTTACTTTGGGTTTCCTGAATAATTAGAGATGTTAAGCATCTTTTCATGTGCTTTTTAGAGAAGGCAATGTTTATTTTTTAGCAAGGTCTCAGTATGTCACAATCCTCCTGCCTCATCCTCCCTAGTTGTTGAAACTACAGGTCTATGCCATTACCCCTGACTGATTTACTTCTTTCTGATTAGGGAGTTTTGTTCATTTGTTTTGGGGTTGTAGGAGTTCTCTGCATATTTCATATATTAATCCTTTTTCAGATATTTGATATATAAATATTTTCTCCCATTCTGTGGGTTTTTCTTGGCAATATTCTTTGCATAAAAATTTTGACAAAGTCAATTATTTCTACGTTTGTGCTTTTTATGTCAATTTAGGAAACTGTTGCCTAATCCAATGTCACAAAAACATATGCTTCCATTTTCTTGTAAGAGTTTTATAGCTTTAGATATCTAGCTCTTTTATGCATTTTGAGTTAATTTTGTACATAGTGTGAGGTTGGTGTCCAAATCTATTTTCTGTATGTGACGGTTCTTCTGTCTCTACACCACTTATTGAAAAGAACATTCTCCATTGAATAGTCTTGGCCCTTGTCAAAATCAGCCATATCCATCCTTATGATAGCACTACACTGTTTTGATTTCTGTAGCTTTGTCGTAAGTTTTAAATCAGGAATTGTGTGTCTCTCAACTTTGTTCTTCTTTTCAAGATTGTTTGACTAATGAGGCTTTCTTAACCAGCAGAGACAGCTAGGACTCGGTCAGAATTACAAACTCAACAAATTGATAGCAAGATAGCCACCTCTCTTTAAAACTGACAACCTTCTTTCTGCTTCTGGTAATAGTTCTGACTACACCAGAGCAGTGGAGCTGTGAGAAATGAGGTATCTGGTCACCATTTTTCCCACATCATCTTGAAAATCCTGTCATCTTGCTTTATTCTTCAAACATGTACCTGAAGCAGACAGGACAAATCTGCTTATGCTCATTATATCAGCAAGGAAAATGAGTAGCAGATGTCAGGACCTGTTTAGATTACAAAGATAATTTGTGGCATAACAATGCTAGAAGCAGACCCCCAACTCTCTCAACATCATGTACTTCTATTAGAAAAACGGGGGGAGGGAGAGTACTTTTTAAAAAATTACCTGCACAGTAAATGTTAAACATTTAAAACAAATCATTGCAGATAAGAAGCAAAGCAGAAGAAAGAGAAGGAAAAGGAGGAGTACATGCAGAAAGGAAGATAATTATTCGTTATGCCATTATTCGGAGAAGAGCCACAAATTGCAAGATTCCCCATTAAACCACAAGCAGGGTTATGTTGATAATGTGCTGATTTATAGCATTTACCAACTTGTATTGTGTAAATGTCCTACAGTGGCTGATTTCAAGCTAGCAGCATGACATCCCTAAAGATGCATTTTGGAAGGGACGCACACAGTCAATGTTCACAAGCTGGTACCATTACACCACTGAAAGGTATCTTGGTTCCAGGCTCCTTGACACGCTGCCTGTGAACCATCAGCTTTAGCATCACTTGAAAGTTTCTCAGAGGTCCAGAATCTCAGGCCCTACCATGGCTTATAAAATTAGAACCTGCATTTCAATAAGACCCTCAGACAACTCCTATGCACATTAAGTTTGGGCAGAGCTGTATGTCCAGTATGGTAGCCACTAGCCACATGTGGCTTTTGAGCTGTGTGCCTAGTGTGGAAAAAAACACAAAATTCTGATAAATAATTTTTGATATTGACCGCATCAATATGATAATATATAGAGTTAAATGTGTTACTAAAATTAAGCTTCCTGGTTTCTTAATATGTTATTAAAAATGTGACCATTAGGAAATTAAACTTTGTTGGGCCATCCAGTGGCATGGTGGTTAAAGAGCCTGTATCCCACATGGTTGATTCTGTGGTTCAAGTCCCAAAACTGGTGGCTTGAGAAACACTGGGCTTGTGTGTGTGCATGCCCAAAATCTCAATAGGAGAATGGGGGAGAAAGGATTGGGATGTGGCCAACCCCCCTGTTAGTGTGATTTTTCACTTTCCCTCTTTCTTTGTCTTTCCAGTGAGCACACGTACCTATAGCAAAAACAAAACCAAAAAAAAAAAAAAAAAAACAAGGGAAAACTAAACATTGCTATGAGGCACACGTTATATTTTTGTCGGTCAGCACTACTCCAGACCATGAGATCCCTTGAACGCTGATTATTCTGGGTGGCCCTTAGGCCCACCTTCCTCAAAACCCGAACTTAAGCTGACCTCAGCATTTCTAATACTGTAATTAGTTGCCCATGGCCAAAGGTATCCCCTCTTCTTTTTACTACTGCTCTTGTGCCTTACTGTGTATTCAGAAGAGATTAATAAGCTAAAATGAATAATTACCCTTTCACCTTTGAGAGCCTGAGACTATTCTTCTTTCAAAATGCAGGATTCCAGAAATGAGGAATATCCCACATGTCTTTCCTGCATCTGTTGCTCTGCAGCAGGCTCTCCAGGCGGTGGTACACTGGGCTGAGCATCATTTCCAGGCCCTCAATGATCTCTCAGGGACTCATCTCTGCGACAAAAGAAGAGTCACTAAATAACTCCTGTTCCTAATAAACAGCCTGAGAGCGGGTGTACCACCGCTCAGCACATTAACCATATTTACCATCTAAGAGACAGAAAGCAAACTGTCTTATTTGATGAGGAAGCCATAAAGTTTTAGTGAACAGGGAGTAAATCAAAGCTTCCGTCTGCCTTGTAAAAATGCACTGCCTGTGCTGTATCCCCCTCTCTCCTTGCATGAGTGTATTTTTATTCCTCTGCATAAATAAAACATGATTCGTAGCCACCCTCTTGACTTGCTCCTGGCACTGGGTTCAGCAACCAAAAAATTAAAGTTGGCATTGTGTTTCTGATGAGGCCTGAGCATTAGTATGAAATACCTAAAATACTTGCAAGATAAAAATGGCTTAAAGTGGACAAAGAGCAAAACAGAGAAACCTTCTCCCACAGTCCCTGTGAGAGAGCTTGCCAAATGCCTGGTGCAGTCTCAGGCACAAGATGAGACCACAGAACAGGCTACTCGACCCTTCCTCACTTCGTTAGAGTCAACAGCATGTTGAAGGTAAGGGTAGATAAATAAGCAAATAATCACAATCAGTAAAACCAACCAGCTTTTAAAATTGATTCATAAGATTGGTGGCAGATGCTAAACTGTATACTGCATCCACATGAATAAGGTGAATATTTGGAGACCTAAAATTTTGCTCAGACGTTTTCTTCTTTTTGACTCAGAGTAGTTCAGGCAAAAACTGCTTTGCTGGTGTGTCCTTTTTTCCTCTCCCCCTGTAGTTTAATTTTAGAGGTGATAGAGAAATTTAAGAAATAAATATCTTGTGAGGTGGAGGAGGGGTCCTGTGGTGAGAAGTTGAGGAGGAAGGGACATCTGGGCTGGCCAGACCCATGAGGCTGGTGGTCTGAGGCCTGGGGACAGAAACAAGTAAGAACTGTGGAAATTGGCCAACTTTAAGCTGCAGAAATATGTTTTAAAGTAAGTTATCCAAGCCTACAGCTCTTGAATCACATAGTGGGAGCTGAGTTGTGGTGCCTTTGGGTGTCTGCTTTTAGGAAAGGAAAGGCACAGAAATGCTGTTCAGGTAAACTCCAGACTCTAGCAGGGCCAACTTTTAGCAGGGTTTCTGTACATTTAATGTATATCTTCCTGGATAGCTTGGGTTTATTTAAAGTACCTGTTATGTGTTGGACAGAAAATGTCATCTGTCTGAGTTATCCAATTTTATTTTATTCATTTAAGTCTTCATGTATTTATTTTGGCTTTACCTAAAGAGTAGCATTCCTTTTGGGACATATTTCCTTTTATAGATTTTTAAATATAAATTTTCTGCTAACAGGATTTAAAGAAGGCATTATCTGCATGTCAAAATTTTATATAAAGCTTCAACATTGAAAATAACTAGGCAATAAATAACACCATATTCTAGAGGAGGCAGTGGACATGCTCCCCTGAACCTAAGATAGAACACAGAAAACTTCAGAGACCTCAGCACCCTCTTCAGCCTGTATAAAAATAAAGCCTTGACATTAGAAAGGACGAAACTTGCGGGTTGTATTACTTAATAGATCTAGGGGAGGCTTTTACCCTCTACTCTCCCATGGCATTTTCCAACCAAATGAGAGTGCTATTTGTAGAGATTAGTGGGTGCCTGCAAAAAAGGAAAAACTAGTGCCTCCCTCTCCACCTAACTGAGCCTATGGGTCTGCTCTGAGCCACCTATAGAGCAGAGTGGAGTACAGTGAGAAAAGCTTCTGCAACTTGATATGTGTTTTGGGAGTTTAAGAGCATGTGAGGACAGAACCATGTTTCTTTATTGTCTGGAGATTCCAGTCTGCAGTAGTCCTGTGAAAATGAGTAGAGAGGGCAAGATCTGGATTGCCTACACACTGAACATGACTCCACCAGGATGAATGAGTTTTCCATAGATCAAGTGCTTATTACAGAAAGTACTGTTTTAGACCTTCTTATTGTGCTCTCCCAGCCTATAGGACCAGGGTAAGATACAAAAGGTGCTGTCTGGGGTAGGAAAGGTAGAGGGTTGGATAGGTCAGCCAGAAAGAGTATTAAGATGTGAAGGAACTGCAAAGGGGTCCCCATGAATATACTCCTGCAGCCCACCAGATAGCCAGCACTGAAACACTTCTGCCTACTGATGCCAGCTGAGGAGACCAAAACAGTGGATACAGTTGAGAATAATAAAATAATTCTTTTCCTCTACTATCCTCCCTCTTGTCCAGTGAGTCAGAAAATAAAGAAGAGACAGAGGAAGAGTTTCCCTCTTCCCAGATTCTGGTCTTGATCCAGTAATTTGGCTTGAGAGCATGGGGCACATTAGAAGCTTTGAAATGCATGTGAGGTCCAAGTTCTGCACTACAGAGAGAAGGCAGAGAGTAGGGATAAAATTAAAACTGTTTAATGCTGGAACTTCACTGGGACTGTCTAGAATATGCAATAAACCAAGTATACCTGTTAAGATAGTCCCTCCTAATGTTTTTATGCCATGGCAAAATTGAAAATGATAATTCCACTCGTGAAGCATACTGGGGCAAATAGACAAGTTTTCTTGTCTCTAGAGGTTACTAGATGTGACTAGTGGAAGGTTTTTAGTTATTTCATCCCCAGGCCCTGTCTCAAGAACTGATGACTTTGGTCCATGGATTAGAATATTGTTTTACAACAAATAAGTATATAAGAATGACCAGGAAGAATTACCCATCTTATATTGTGGAAGAAGGGATAATTTTATTTCTTGTATACAGCTTTTTAAAGATGTCAATGTTCATGGAAATCCCTAGGTTTAAATTCTCATCTGCACATTAACAAGTAGAAGAAGCAGAGAATAATGAAACAAATATTGGCTTGGGAGACAAAGTTCCAGCATTGTCAACAGCCAGTTATTTATGTTGGGCAGGACACTTAATCTATCTAGATTTCTTTCTGTAATTGTCAAATGAAGGGATTAGAAAACAGATATTTAATGAATGGCAGTTATCCACCACTGCTATTACTATCACTACTATTACATAAGGCAGAGTTACAAAGGAAAGAGCAAGAAATATGCCACTTAATTAGTTCATCAAACTTTCAGTGGATGTCTACTCTATATACAGCAGAAAAGGCAGTAAAATATCTTTCCTAAAACATGTATGGTGGAGTATTTTGTACCCAAAAGCTGCAGAACCCCTCAAAATCTTCTGTGTCATTTTCTAATAAGGATGGTGTGTGATCAAATGTTTCTCTGTGGCTTCTGAGACCTTTTGTGTTATTCCATGAAGCAGTACATCCTGGCCACGTATTGATGGCTACAGGGTGGGATTGATCCCTTCCTGCTACCTGCCCTAATCCTCAATGCTCCACTCTTCTTATTTTTACAAGCATTCAGAGGAGGCATTGTGTCTAGCACAGGACTCACCTTCATCTGATGCCTGAAATATTAAAAGTGGATTTGGGATATCCATGGCATATCAATACCATGTTTGGTCAAATATCAAATTTTAGCTGCTATTTACCCAAAGGCCTAGAAATTATTATCTAGGGGTAGAGTGGTATGTGTGTGTGACTGGAGATCACTTTGTTGGTATTCACCACTCTCAGGCAAGGAACTCATAGTCAGGGATGTGGTAGAAAGATTTCTTTCTTGTTAACCGATTTTCATCATTCACTTAACATCAGGGACTTTATTCATTTCTTCCTTCTCTCCTGTAAAGAGAATATGAGACAAGGCCTTGGGTGCAAGTGGTTTATTTGAGAGGTGATCATAGGAAGAGGAGTGAGGTAACTGAGAGAGCAAGAAAGGGAAGAATTGTCAATACGGGTGCATTATGGAGCTCATTGTTGTAACAAATGGTAACTCAGTTTGGTAACTCAGTTCTGCCAACTTCTTTTCCATCTTTTTTGTTTTTGTTTTTGTTATTTATTTATTTACTTTTTAGCTACATTTGGCACTTCAGTAGTTTCTTTTTTCCTTTTTTTTTCTTTTTTTGGAGAGTTTTTTTTTTTTTCCTTTTTTTTGGCTTTAGGGCACGTGCACTCGCCAGAAAGACAGAGAGAGACAGAGAGACAGAAAGCAAGAAATCACCCCCCAGGGGGGATGGCCATGCTGCAATCCCTTCTCCTCCATTCTCCTCTCGGGATCTTGGGCACACACGCACATGCGCCCGGCATGAGTTTAAGCCACCAGGTCCGGGACTCGAACCGCAATCGAGTACATGGGAGTCCAGCAACATAGCCATTACACTAACTGCTGGTCCCTAGTAGTTTCTTCTTTCTTGAAAGCCTACACTTTCTTGTTCCTGTACTCCTAGTCATCTTTGTACTTATCTCCTTTATCTCCTTAAATCTTCATTCTCATCTCTTCCGTGAATTCCTATTTCTATACTTAATCCATGTCCCATCTTCAGTCTACTACTCTTTTCACTTCAGTCCAGCTTCCTGAATCATCACATGCATTCCCAGCCTCAGCCTCAACCACTATTTATGAAATGATGATCACCAAATCTATACCTGAAGTCTTGCATTTCCTCTGAGCTTCACAATCATATCTCCAACTGCCTGCCAGACATCTCCATTGTAAAAGCCCTATAAAAACCTCAAGCTGGAATTTCCAAAGCCAAATTCATCAATCTTATCCCAAGCCTGTTCTCTCTCTTTTTCTAAATCATTAGAAAACCACTCTACTTGTTTCATCTGGGCTAAAAACTCACAAGCTCCCCTCTACTCTCTTTCTCACCTTAGAAAGGTTAAATAACTTGGCTACAGTCACACACATAATAAGCAAATCTGAGAGTGTGGGTAATGCATTTTTTCATCTTATATTAGCAATTGATGAATAGGTTCTGAGGTTTCATAATTGAATTTTACTTCAAAGCTCATGCTCTTTCTGCTACCTAAGGAAAAAAAGGAAATGGAATGAAAGTTAAGAAAGAGATAGGATAAGAAACAGACTCACAGAAATACTAATTCTAAAAATAGTTGGCTCATTGCTCTAGCCTCTAAAACCATCCATCTATTAATGGAACCATCAGAGACTCACCAATCTGATCTACATCTTATTTTAACACTATCCCCATCCCACCCCCAACATTGCCTTTGCTTTTTACCAATCACTTCAGAGGAAGTCATTTTCTGTATTCAAACTTAAGGGACAGATAATGAAAATTACACCCAATTTTAAATTAAAGATTTTGACAAGGAAGTAATTCATTATATCCCTTGTCCTCTCTGAAGATCCACAGGTGAAATTTCTCTTGGATATCAGTGCCATATATTTGTGCTTCTACTGAAGAACTGGTTCAATTTTGCCTTTTAGTTATTACAAAGTTTGTTCTTTATCATGAGTCCTCTTTATGTTGACTGTTTTCAAGTTCAAAGCCTTTGTTTGAGTTCCACATCTAGGAAGTATGTTGGATTAAATAACATCTGTTCTTATAGAACTTTGTTACTGAATTCATTTTTAACTCATTATACATTAGATGTAGATTAAAGGTATACTGGTGTATTCATGCTTAAAGGCAATTCTTTTTTTTTTTTTTTTAAGAGGCTTTTGCCTTAGGGTGCATGCACTCACTGGAGAGAAAGAAAGAGAGACAGAGCCTGTGAGAGGAAAGTGAGAAATCACCCCCTGGGGGGATGGACACAACAAAATCCCTTCTCCTTTCTCCTCCCAGGATCTTAGACACTCACACACACACGCCCTGAGTGATTTTCAACTCACCAGTTCTGGGACACAAACTGAAGTCATTCATGTGGGAGTCCAGTGACATAACTGCTACACAATCTGCTGGTCCCAAGGAATTCTTTTTAGAATCAACGGGAGCTTCTGGTACCTTTGTTAATCCCCCAACCCATATCTGATTTCAGCACTGGTCTTGGTGACAACTCCTGATGCCTGTGTCCCACTAATGGGCTTTGTCTCAGGGTCTTCCTGAGAGCTCCTCCAGTTGGTGCAACCCTAAAGTGCCACAGAGGTAGTGCCTCTGAAGGTAACCATCAGTGAGGTAAGGAAAATGGTGAATAAAGGCTCCAGTCTCTCACCTTTTCTTTCTTTTCCTTGGACAATTTTGTCCTAACCTTTCTTACCGCATGGATTCTGTGCTCTACTTTCACATCCATTTCTTTCTTTTATTTTAATTTATTTTTTATTTTTCATTTATTTATTTTACATTCATTCACTGAACATCATCACAGCATACAAAATGCGATTTCCTATGCAGAATACATTGTATAGTCACTTAACCATACACGTTACTGTCAACAAATAATTTTCCATTTCTTGTTACATATATATATATTCTCCGCCCACCCACCCCCATTTCTCAACTTCTGCCATTTTCTATCCTCCTCCCACACTGTCTCTGGTATCTACAGTTGCTTCCCATTCCTTTATTTTTTCCCCACCTTTTATTGATTTCCTACCTTAATTGTTTTGTTTTGTTTTGAGAGAGATTTTTGCTAGGTGCACTGGCCAGAAAGACAGAGACAGAAAGAGAGAAATAACCCCCCTGGGGGGGATGTCCATACCACAAACCTTTCTCCTCCATTCTCCTCTTGGGATCTTGGGCACTCACACATGCCTGATGTGAGTTTAAGCCACTGGGTCTGGGACTTGATCCATGGTCAACTACATGAGAGTCCAGCGACATAGCCATTATGCCAACTGCTGTTCCCCACAAAATATCTTAATTAATCTAACTACTTTCAATAGCAAGTTCAGCTGATACTTACATATCTGTGAACATATGTCTGACTTTAGGCATTAAACTCTGTGAGTAGAATGAATATAAAATAGCACCTAGCTGAGGCATCCTATTTCTGTCTCCTGTCTCACCACCCTCCCCTTTTTTTCTCTTCCTCATTTGTCTCCACTGCTTTGAGACAGTTATTTGCTATGGGGCCTTTTTTGGCAAGAAGAACAGGGTACAGGAAGAATTCATCCCTACTGAATCAGTAGCCATAGAGACAGATGCTGCCAGAAGAGACTGGTTCTAGAAATGGGTTAAGCAGGCAAGTGGGAAGAAGACCTATCGAAAACCATCTAAAGGGGACACTCTCTGCCTCAGCTGTTCATAGGCAGGTTGAGTGCTGCTGGCTTTGACATTTTTTTTTTTTTCAAGAAAAGTTAGAGACTTCTGTGAAAGTTTTCAATAAGGGGGTTAATTCTAAATGTTTTAAATAGGGTGGAGGCTACAAAATCCATGTTTATGAACAGAATTTCTTCCAATGGCAAAGACTTGCCATCTTTGACTTGTCGAATATTTCCTGTGGTGGGTGCTGTGCTGTCAGCAACTTTAAGATGAGTGAGATAGCACTTTATCCTGAAGGGACTCATGGTAGAGCAATGAAACCGAGAAACCCCCTCTATCACAGCAGAATATAGTAAGTCATGCAGTAAGAGAGTCCCGGACATGCTGTGGTCTCTCCAACTTGAAGTGAATTTTATAAAGATATTTTTTCTTTATATAACATTAACATAAAATATTGATTCCACCTTAAATAAATAATTGAGCTTCAATCTACCCAGGGAAATCTATTTATTCTGCTATTCATGGGGTCCATGGAATTAGAATGGCTTAAATGCGAGACCACTTTAATAATGAGGTCTTTCCATACTTCACTAAATAAATCCCCCTGAGGAAAGGATTTATACTTTACTGATTTCTACTTTGGAGTGTTACAGTGAAATGCCTGTGTAAATAGTGAAATAGGATTTTAAAAGATCGCTGTTTCTAGGCAGGGTGACTAATGAGAACGGTAATCCCTTAAGATGCATACACAGGCTCAGTAGCCTAACTGTTCCAGAACTCTCCCAACGTGAAGGGAGGTGGCATAGTCAGACTTAAATGGGTCCCAAGTCAGGAAGGCAGGTAGCCCATGTGAGTGTGGCTTTATTTGAGGACAGATCCATGGACCAGATGGAGGGAGAGAGGCCTAAAGTCAACAGGAATTTTGAGTCAGGGTCCGGTGATGGTCCCATCGTCCCTGGCGCTCCTTGGCATTGGTTTCCCACCCTGCAAAGAATCTTCATATGCTGTATTACATGCTGTGCATGTTCCCCCCACAACTATGGCATCCTAGCCAATGTTTCACACCCTAATGCCTTAGCAGACCACTGGTAGGAAGAGATATAGTGAATGTCATCGAATGACTGTATTAATGATCAATTGAATAAAAACCTGGGCAGGAATATGAGATCAGGGTGATTTAGTAAGAATGTACTGGCAGGTGGATGGAGCCTATGAGACAGGCAGTTTAGAGCTGGCAGTGTGTGGAGATCTTGGTCTGGGAGCTAGAGGGTGAAGTGAAAGACTTTGGGGCTACCAGTGGTTATCAAGGCAGGCGCTTAGGCAAGAGGAAAAATGATGGGTATTCAGTGAATGTGATTGAGGAACGGAGCACAGCTACACAACTGCAGAGAGCTAAGAAGGAATGCTCTTGCATCCAAAATATTTAGATTTGAATCCTGGTTTAATTTTTTCCTAGCTGAGTGACTTTATCTCTCTGTGTCTTAATATTCACATATCTCAAATGAGGATGTAATTGTTATGAAGATCAAATTAGATATTGCATGTGAAGCATTTAGCATAGTGACTTAGATAATTACTAATGAAAATCTAGATAGAGCTTGATCAGTGATGGGATGCCGGGACTGAGCCTACTGAGCTGGAACAGGAGCTCTTGAGTCAGCCTTAGGTATTTTACAAAGCACACGTACCCTCTCCCCAGCCCAAAGAGTGAAATCAAGGAGAGTTATACTTATTATATTTTAAAAGTTTCCTAGAAGATTCTAGCATCTTCTTTACCAAGCCTTTTCCCTTAGTGCACTTGTATTTTATGCCTTATATCATCTTCAGGAAAGCAATGTAGTCTTGATATCTTGTTGAAAGATTTGCCCAGATGGAAAGGTAAAGTTGTACATTGAGGAGACTAAAAGATTGTTGGGGTAGGTAGGGTTGATGTAACCAGGACCTCTACAATATTTCTATGGACTCTCAAAAATGGGGGTCCATAGACGCAGTTGCATTGGTGTGCACTGGTAAGATGCTGCTTTCCTAACTGGTGAGGTCACAAGGGAGGCTCAGGTTTGATTCTCTGAAGACAAGGTGTGGTGGTGACTGCCTATAGGCCCTGCCACTGAGGCAGGAGGATGGTGACATAGGGAAACTCTGTCTTAAAGAAACGGGGATCCACAAAACTAAATGGGAGCCCATTTAATTTCCTTTAAAATGAAAAGAAAAAAAATGTTTAAGTCAAAGAAAAAAATTAGTTTCAATTATTTCCTCCATGAGCAAGAGATACAGAGAGAGAGAGAGACAGAGGTGGCACCCCAGGGTGTTGATTCTGAGACTCATTCCCGGCCTTGGACAGCCCCTGATCTGGGGCATGCATGTGCATGGTGTACTCAGGGAGGTCTCTGTATGCAAACTTGGAATCTTCCCATGCAGCTCAGTCTTGCAGAGCAGTGTTTTACTGCTGTACCACAGTCTAGCCCCCAGATAAATGTTTTAATATGTGATGGTAATATATTTATCTCTATACAAACACACTCATAAAACATACTTTTAATTTTTTTTTTTTTAATGAAAGAAGGAGCCCATAAAGGCCAGAGTGCTAAGGGTTGACAAAAGTCATACTGGGCCCTGGGGACAGGGACTCTTAGGTCATTATGCTAGTAATTCTCTGAAATGTAAGTTCATGAAAGACATTGGGAAAGTTTATTAAAATTGAGATTTCTGGTTTCCACCTGATAAAATCAGATATATTCTGAGCACTATGGGCCCAGGAATCAGCATTTTAAGAGAGGTTGTATTGTTTTGTTTTGTTTTTGCTATAGAGGGTGCATGCATTTGCCAGAGAGACAGAGAGACAGAAAGTGAGAAATCACCGCCCAGGGAGATGGCCATGCCAATCCTTTCTCCTTCATTCCGCTCTTGGGATCTTGGGCACCCATGTACACACGCCTGGTGTGAGTTTTAAGCTACTGGGTCGGAGACTCAAACTGCAGTTGACTACATGAGAGTCCAGAGATGTAACCATTTCGCCATCTACTGGTCTCCAGGAATCAGGCAATGAGGCATTTAACATTTTTTTTTTCTTTTCTTTTTATTTTTTTTATTTTTTTTATTTTTTGAAACAGGTTGATGGAGCTTTGAGAACACCAGCCCCCACCCAGTCTCCATTGTTCACCTAGCAGTGTGAAGGAGGTGCTAGGAGGAAGGGAGCCTGCCATCCAAATTGGAGACTCCATCAGAACATCAGTCAAAGCAGCCAACACTGTGACCAGTTTAGCAAATGAGTTCATCTGATTCCACTCCCAAGTAACTGCTAGATTGAGCCAATCTCCCCTGTCATCTATATGTGAAAAACTCACGTAAATATCTTAGGCTCGTAAGGAGAAATGTTTAAAGCAGCTTTTTAAAAAAGAAAGGTGTCATGCTGCTATGAGATGTTACTTTTGCATTTAAAACCCAGTTTCAGAAAGTTATTTTACAAAATCATTACATGGAACCTCTGCGTTAAACACAGGCATTACACAGGCGGCTGATTGGGCTCCACACACCATGAATTAGCAGATTTCTTTAATTAAATATATGATTTTCTTTAATTACAGCAGTGAGTGTGAAGGGTGATAACTAAATTTTATCCTGCAGAAGTTATGGAGGAAGAACAGAAGTTATGGAGGAAGAACAACATTAAAATAACATTAACTTTGTAGGACAGACCCAGCAAAGGTGCAAATAGGCAGAAAATCGACAAATCCCTCACCTTAATAACTTGCAGCCGCACTCTGCCGGGAGAGGTATGATTCTTATCTGCATTTCCTTACACTGGTGACTCTTTCCAATAATGTTCAATGGTGTTTTAATACTTTGGTTTTGTCTCTACTGTTATTGCTGTATGAATGATTCCCTTTACTTCCATGGTTTTGCAAGAGCTGCTTTGAGACGGACTCATTTGGGATTGAAGGCAGTTTCCATGAGTTGATTCTAAAGTCAAAATCTAGTTCAGAGGTTTTTAACTCTAGCAATTTTAACACACTGTTTTTGTAAAGTAGTTTCTAAGGCACCCTCTCTCACCCCAAAATAAATGTATAGATAGCATAATGTACATATTCATATTCATAAAATCAATATAATTTATAAAAATCAATATAAATGCTTTGCCTCTAATAAAGGGAAAATGTAAAAGGTTAGTAATTTATGATAAATTATTGCATGTTTCACAATGCAAATGCTTGGGCAGGAGTGTATGAGGAGACATAATGGAGTTGTCAGGTGTTTACACCTTTATGAAGGATCGCACTGAATGCAAAATCCTCCTGTGGTGTTCTTTTGGTTATTCAAGTACCCCAGTAGCTTTACTTTCATACCTTTGAATTTCTGAAAAAAGGAAGGACTTCTGGTAAAGTTCCAAATAAAGCAAAACACATTCTTTCACTTTCTTTGGCAGTTATGCTCCTGGAAATTTAGTGTATACAAACAATGGTGCTGAAACACCTGTGTCTCTATACAAAACAGAATTCGGTTCTGGGCTCAGATGATTGAAAACAACATCTCACCCTCACCAATGAGAGGACCCTTCACTGTGGGGACTACCACCCTTATGCTCTTAGCCTACTAAGTGCCAGTGGCATCAAAAATGCCCTTTTAGATTTTCAAAACTTGGCCCATTAAGAATCACTGGAATAGATGCAAAAAGGAGAACATGCTATCAGAATGGAAGTGAGGACACAGGGGGAGGGTGAGAGCGTAACATTTTTGGATGTCAGGGTACAGCTCACAAACTTAGAGCTTGAATGAGATTTCATTCTCAAAAATAATTTTTAAAAATAGCACTTGAGGGGCTGGCAGGAGGCATGGTGGTTAAGGGCTCTGAACTCCCACATGGCCAACGGTGGTTTGAGTCCCGGACCTGGCAGTTTGCTTTCCCACTTTGTCTCTCTCTCTTTCTGTCACTCTGTCCCTCTCTGATCAAGTTTAAATAAATAAACAAAGTTAACTAAAATAATTCTTTAAGCAAATAGCATTTGACTGCCAATCCAAAGCAATTTCCAGAACCTTTTATTGCCTCACATATACCCCACTTTACTCGTTTCTCTTACCTTCCAGGTTCTCTTAACATTTAAGCTACTTTTACTGGTCTACAGTGACTCAATTGCTGTATACCCATTCATTTGGTTAGTCATTACAACTACCATGGAGAAATTCTGTGATCTCCAATTTACAAATGAAGAAACTGAGGCTCAGGACCAGCAGTTAACATAATGGCTATGTCGCTGAACTCTAATGTAGTTGACTGTGGTTCGAGTCCTGGATCCAGTAGCTTAAACTCACACCAGGCACCTGTGCATACGTGCCCAAGATCCCAAGAGGAGAATGGAAGAGAAGGGATTGCGGTGTGGCCATCCCCCCCGGGGGGGGGCATGATTTCTGCCTCTCTCTGTCTTTCTGGCGAGTGCGTGTGCCCTATAGCAAACAAACAAACAAACAAACAAAACAAAACAAAAAAACAAAAAAAACCTCTCCCCCCCCAAAAAAAAAAAAGAAACCAAGGCTTAAAGACATTAAATACTTATTCAACATTGCACAACTTGGTAAGTGGTAGAGTCAAGATTCAAAAGTATATTTGTTCAAATCCCAAAAAACTATGCTCTTTCCATAACATATTTGGTATTGACACATCCTATATCTGGCTGGGAAGATATGGTTCTTAGGGTTCATCTGGGATAAATGACCTCTACATGGATTTGAAAAAAACCTTGATTTCTGATATTGATATCTGGAATGAGCAAGTGGTGATCCCAGGACAGGTGACACCAGGACCACAGGTTCTGATTGCTTCAAGGAAGGCAAGAAAGCATTGAACTCACATCGCATGCCTTCCTGCTGAGTTTATCCACTCTTGTGTAAGTAGTTGAACAGCACCTATAAAGATTTTCCTCGGCAGCGTGCTCCTGTAAATAAGTAGTTTATCAAATAAAACCTTCCAACAAAAAGCACGAAGACAGGCCAAATTGACAAACCCTCACTGAGTGCCATTCCTTCCAGTGCTCCTGGTGAGGCAAGTTCACCACCCATTCAACAATTTCATTTGCTGCAAGTCTCGTGGCTTAAGAGTTTTTAGATGAATTTGGGTTTGAAATTCATTTGAACGATCCCAATCTTCTCATTCCATCATAAGGAATAACTCCTTGGAATTTAATAATCTATTGCAGAACGTGATAAACAACCCATTTTCCTGGAGTTTTTCCGTAATTATCTTTGAGGGATAAATCTCACATGTATGAGAAGGCAAGGTTATAAGATGAACTGGATGGTATTTATTTGTCCTGGCATTTTGGGGAGTAATAACTATAAAATTCATTTATAGAGCACCTGATCAGCGTCAGGTACTACAAGGATATCAGAGAACTGTGTTCGTACTTCGCATTCCTCTGTCCCCGAACACAGCTAGCTTGACCAGGAATGGACACCTGACCCAATTTGAATTTATTCTTGGAATTCAGGAATTCAGAATTGTAACAGTGAATGGAGAGTCAGTAACTACCTTGGACGAAGTCATTTTGTGGGGTGTGGGAGACAGGGCCTCTTCCCCAACCTGAGAGGACAGGCTTAGAGCAGAGAAGTTCAAGATGAGAGAGGTAGAGGTAGGAGCCTGTGTAGTTCCAGAAAGAGAAATAAATTGCTCAAAGCACCACCTTGATTTCTGCAAGCACTTCAGTTGTTGTTTTCAGTCTAATGGGAGGCCTAAAAGTATATACAACTCTTGGCATTGAAGGAAATCCACGATCCTTATGATAACTTATTATTATTATCATTATTTATTTGAGCAAGCCTGAGTAATTTTTTTCTATGTTCAAGCAAACAGCTATTAATAAAAAACAGCTAGATTTTTTTTTTTTCTACAAGGTGAGTGTGCACTTGCTGGACAGAGAGAGAGTAAAAAAAAAATGAGAAATCACCCTCAAGGAGTATGGCCATCCCATAATCCCTTCTCCATTCTTCTCTCAGGATTCTAGGCACAGATGCACACACACACACACACACACACACACACACAGGGTCCACCATATGAGACCCAGAACCCCCAAAACACTTAGGGTGTTTTTTTTTTTTTTTACATAATTCATGTCATTTAACCCTTACAACAATCCTTTGATGTAGATAATATTTTTTTCTGTTTTATAAATGAGGGAACAGAGATTCAAAGCTATTGATAACTTCCCCAAGTTTACACAGATAATGAATGACATAGCCAAGAAGTTAGACCCTGAAGAATTCCTTGCTGCATCTTAAGCTTTGTCTGGCTATGTGTGTGACATTCTTATTTTCTCAGTATATGTGGCTGCTTTATAATGCCCAAGTTTTAGCCCATGGTCTGATGGTCAATGCAGCTGGATCTCACATGGCTAACCATATAGTTTGAGTCCTGCATCTGGCAGCTTGACAAACACACAAGGTATGTGTGCCCAAAATCCTGAAAGGAAGAAGAAATAGAGGTGAAGAGATTGAGATGTAATCATGACCCATAGGGGGTGCTTTTTCACTTCTACCACTATCTTAGGCAAGTGCATGTGCCCTCTGGAAAATTAAAAAAAAAAAAAAAAAAAAGTCCAGATCTTTAATTTCTGGTTGCTAAAAGCAAATGAGTAAAATAATGGCTGAGAAATGGGTACTAACTTTTGAAACCTGGAATTCACTCCAATTAGGAGAGGGACTTGCAATAATGAGGGGAGATATAACAATGGCCTGCTACCTCTTAGTCTGCACCTCTGTGATCAGAAGCAGCAATCAGCAATGAGAGTGAGGGTCTCCACTGTTTGGAGGATGGCATTCTTTTTGCCTACCCTGCCTTCTGTCAGCTGTGTGCTAATTGCTCTTAGTGCCATGGCTGCCTGCCACAGTGTGACTAGGGGTGGGAGATTGGTGACTGTTACTGTGCTAAGAGCTGAAATTTACCAAAATTAACTACAATGTACCATTCAAACCTTCCCTTGAAAGTTTCATGTCTTCAATAGACTCTAGTGTTCCAAAATAGTTACAGCAGACAGATTCTGCCTACGCAATTATTGTCTAGGTGGGGGATAGACTTTGGGTGCTAACTACTCTACCATTATGCCAGGTCCTCCTTCTAGCCCCTCTTTCCTCAAAAAAGAAATCTCCTCATTCTTTCCCCCTTCTGTTTTTGTTCCCTTTCAGTCCTGCTTTCTAGGTTACATGTGGGTGAAACTTCTTTCCTGCTTGGATCAGAAGATCACAGCTAGGAAGTCAGTCATAAGGGAAATTTAGAAGCCGTGGGTCCAAGTTCCTGAGGCCCATGGGTCCAAACTAGAAGACAGACCAAGAGCCTCATAGAGTTTCATTTTGCTCTGTAGCAGATGTATGAAGCAGACTGGTGTTTTAGTTCCTGCTTTAAGGCAATAGACACTTTTTGCTTTTTCCTGAAGGATCTTCTGGAGGTCTCTGAGGCTGGTCTAGTCACTTACTATTCGTTTCCTTTGACTGTAGAGTCCCAGTTATCAGCCTACTCACCCAGGATATGGTGTCAATTGCCTGTAAAAAAAAAACCAAATCTCAGAAATGGTCCAAGTGTATTTATAAAATATAACCCAAAAGCCTCCAAATATTTGGATTGGCCCAACTAAAATAAAACAGGTGGCCTATGATAAATTTAGCTTGTTTTACTCCTAATTTCTTTCATTTTGATCTTGAAGTTCATTTTTAAAAAATATTACATCTTGGTAATCATAAATGATTAAATTTTTACCCAATCTTTTGAGGTAGGGTAGAGCAGAAGGAGGGGGGTAAGCTAAAAGAATTTATTGATACACGCAGGAGGCACAGAGGGTTCATCTTGGTTTTTCCAGTCAGATAAGTTCTCTGAAAGCAACTAAGCATAATTTCAGAAAACCATTTTGCAAGGCTAAGGTCATACTTCTTCTTCTCTTTTGAAATATACCTTGTTATTTGGTGAGATTTTCCATTACCATTTTCCACTTCATGAAAAATAAGCCAATTGCACCTTCTTGTCTACCCAATTCCCTTGAAAGTACAATTCTGGGATCCAATAACAATCCAGCAACTCTGGGAAAACCTCAGGAGGTAGAAATTGAGTTCAGTGACTAACAAGAATAAGAGGCAATTAATTAGAAATATAGCATGCATTTTGTAATTTTACTAAAGAAAGATTCAATGTGCAGACTGGCTGAATCACAGATAGTAAGAAAATTTTTAAAATAATGAAAACAAGTGATTTAGAGTATACAATGTTAAATCCTGGGTTGGGTGGAAGCAATTTTCACTACCCTCTATTTGTTAAACTCAAGTTTACTTGAAAAAGAGAAATCATGATGAATATGGATTTGCTTTTGCTGCCAATTTCAGGCATAAAATCTTTTTAGTACCTGGTAAAGGTAATAATAAAAAGGATTCTATCTAGTGGAAAACACGAGTATGTTTGCAGGTGCTCCACATGGTTACCGTGGGAGTGTGTTTGAATACATTAACATGTGTATGTATAATACAGTCTCCATCACAGGTCATCTTGTAGTCTCAGCTATTGCATACAAATCTCGTTTATCTTTCACCAAGAAGATAATGGTAACTTGTTCACCCTTTGCCTACACTGCAGTGCTCTGTGATGATGTGCTCCGAGTGATGTATAATGCACATATCTTTACAGCGACGACACAACAGCCGATGAAAATGGTAAAATAAAGCTTTCAGTAGGGTTAACATAGCCCACCTACACAGAGAACCCATAAAATCTAAGAAGACCTGGCACTCCTCCTGTCCAGAAGAGTGATTCAGAAACATTCTTTATTATTATTATAATTATCATTTTTATTTAAAAAAAATTTTTAATATACATTCAATCACATTATTTAGCTTACAAAGTCAACATTTCAATATGTGAACATTTCTCCCCAGTCCAGTTGATCAAAATATCTTCAACCAATAATACCACACCTCCCCATCCTGTCAATACTCTGCCTCCGTATCCCTCCTTCAAATGTCCTTCCTTAGGCCCCATTTCTCCACACACACCACATCTGGCATTAACCCCCATCTCTTGTGTTTGTTCAACCTTAGGTCAATCATTTTAAGTTATAGAGTGCAGACACTCAGTATATATTAAGTGGGGACATACAATGTCTCTCCTTCATAGCCTGGCTTGCTTCACTGAGCAGTAAATCTTCCATATTCTTCCACTTTCTGTCAAAAGCCAGGTTTTTTTATGGCTGAATAGTATTCCATAGAGTACAGGTGCCACAGTTTTTCAATCCATTCATCCGTACTGGGGCATTTGGGTTGGTTCCATGTCTTAGCAATCGTGAATAGTGCTGCAATAAACATAGATGTGCAAGCACTTTTCCAATGAAGAATTCTTCTATCCTTTGGGTAGATACTGAGGAGTGGGATTGCTGGATCATATGGTAGTTTTATTTGTAGATTTTTGAGGAATCTCCAAATTGTTCTCCACAGTGGCTGGACCAATTTACATTCCCACCAGCAGTGTAAAAGAGTTCCCCTTTCACCATACCCCTGCCAACACTTATCATTTATTTTTTAATCTTAGACATTCTGACTGGGGTTCGGTGGTATCTCATTGTTGTTTTGATCTGCATTTCCCTTACAATGAGGGATGTTGAACATTTTTTCATATGCCTTTTGGCTATTCATATG
This sequence comes from Tupaia tana, assembly GCA_026018925.1. Taxonomy (NCBI): domain Eukaryota; kingdom Metazoa; phylum Chordata; class Mammalia; order Scandentia; family Tupaiidae; genus Tupaia; species Tupaia tana. The sequence continues at coordinate 110,672,713 of JAKSZU010000001.1, read as the reverse complement.
TCATCTTTAGAGAGTGTTTTTTTTTTTTTTTTTCCAACTCCTTCTCCCATCTTTTAATAGGGTTGATCATCTTTTTTCCAAACAGTGGCTTGAGTTTCTTGTGAATTCTGGTTATCAGTCCCTTATCTGATGCATAATTTACAAAAATATTTTCCTATTCTGAGGGCTGTCAGTTCACACTAATTACTCTGTCTTTTGCCATGCAGAAACTTCTTAGTCTGATGTAATCCCACTTGTCTATTTTGGAGATAATCGACTGTGCTTTGGTGTTCTTATTAACAAGTTTTTCCCTATACCAGTGTCTCCTAGAGTTTCCCCAGTGTTTTCCAGGAGCAGTTTTATAGTTTGAGGTCTTAGATTTAGATCCTTGATCCACCTTGACTTGATTTTTGTCAAAGGTGAGAGGTAGGGGTTCAGATTCATCTTTCTGCAGGTGGAAATCCAGTTTTTCCAGCACCATTTGCTGAAGAGCTTTTCCTTTTTCCACTGAATTGACAGGTACCCCTTGTCAAAGATCAGCTGACTCTATGTTTGGGAATTTATTTCTGGGAACTCTATTCTGTTCCATTGGTCCACATGTCTGTTTCTGTGCCAGTACCATGCTGTTTTGATTACCACAGCTTTGTAGTATATTTTTGGGTCAGGGAGTGAGATGCCACCCACTCCACTCTTCTTGTGTAGAATTGCTTTGGCAATATAGGGTCTTTTATGATTCCAGATGGATTTTATGATTGTCTTTTCTAGATCTGTGAAGAATGTGTCTAGTACTTTGATTGGCATTGCATTAAATATGTAGATTAATTTGGGTAGAATCACCATTTTGATTATATTAATTCTTCCAATCCAGGTACATGGGATGTCCTTCCACTTTTTTTGTGTCATTTTCAATTTCTTTTTTTAGCTTCTCATATTTTTCCTTGTGGAGGTCTTTAACTTCTTTGGTTAGATTTATTCCTAAATAGCTTATACTTTTGGTGGCTATGGTAAATGGAATAACTTTTTTCAGTTCTGAGTCTGCCTGTTATTCGTATATAGAAATGCTATATTTCTGTATATTGATTTTATATCCTGCAACTTTACTGTAATCATGTATTACTTCCAGTAATTTTTCCATGGAGACCATTGGGTCTTCTATGTATACAATCATGTCATCTGTGAATAGAGAGAGTTTCACCTCTTTTCCTATTTGAATGCCTTTTACTTTTTCCTCTTTTCTGATTGCGTTTGCGAGGACTTCCAGTACTATATAGAAACATTCTCTCTCCAGACCAACTCCAGTTGCTTATCTCTGTGAAGCCACCTGATCAGTTATTGCTCTGGTTCTGCTGAATCATAAGTCCCATTCTCCAGCCCTTTCCCCTTAGGTTAGCCTAATTCTGGAGTCCTTAGCTAGGGGAAGTCACCAATCCAAGGGGTTGGCAGTACAAGCATAGCAATGACAAGTTCTCAAACGCCTTTTAGAAACTACACATGAATCTTATTTTCATGGATGGCCTCTTGCCTCATCCCCAAAACCAGGACAATCCAATCAAGCATTTACACTTTCTATAGGTAAATGTGAGTGTCCCCAAGTTAAGGAGACCTGATGTTTCTATTTAACCTCTTCTGAGCTTTCAGTCTTGTAGTTCATTGAACACAAAGTAATATTTCAACCTTCTTTGCTTTTGTACATGATGTCACTTTGATAAGAATTGCCTCTCATTTTTAAAAAATATCATCTCTATGTAAAACTTTTCTGGTTTGGACTTTCTTCTCTAGCAGTTGAAAATATCATAGGGATGGCTATGTCACTGTACTCCCATGTAGTCGACCGCAGTTTGGGTCCCAGACCCGGTGGCTTAAACTCACGCTGGGCATGTGTGCGTGCGTGCCCAAGATCCCAAGAGGAGAATGGAGGAGAAGGAATTTCAGTGTGACCATCCCCCCTGGGGGGGGTGATTTCTCACTTTCTGTATCTCTCTGTGTTTTTGGCAAGCACATGTACCCTATAGCAAAAACATCTCAAAAAAAAAAAAAAAGAAAATATCACTTTATATTTAAAATATTAATTAATTATGAATGATTATTAATTAATAGGTTTCCTTAGCTATTAGACTAGGAACTACTCAATTGCAGAGATTGCCTCCAACCCCCCTGTGTCTGTTACAGCATGTGTTTGGCATTTAGTACAGCAATTACATTCATTACAATAGACTTGTCTGTGCTTCTTTGGATAATTTGATGTGTTTTGCAAGTTATGGAAAGAACTTTTCAAATCTTTAGACCTCCATTCTATTAACTTAAACCCCAGTCCATGACACAAATTAAAGACAGTCCACAGTGAAAGATGTATACTTGCTTCGGACTCTTTCTGGTCTCCCAAGGAAGTGGCTCATTAATCTCGTTACTATAAATCATGAAATCCATAGGTAGGCATTATTCATCGTCTTGGGTTGTAGTTACAGACCATTCCTATTTATTAGGTTGCCCACAATTCAAGTTCATGGCTTTCTGGGGTGCATTTTTTCCCTAAAAAGGCTATTGATAGTGACTTCCCAATTCAGTCCAAAATCTAGATTATCTTCAAACAAGATAATCCTACTTTACTTGAAGAGTAACAATTAAATAGATTTATTTTTCTTCCTTTCTCCTGGACTTAACTGTTTAAAATCCACTGTGATTAAGCTGCTGGTTGGTCAGATTGAAGATTTATAAGCATCTTTGTATTTTTGATACTGACTTCTAAAGAGAAAATTATTTACCATGAGTAATTGGAATCCTCCTGAGGTACTATCCTCTACCCTCCATGGAATTATATCCTATAAGATCCCTGGACCTAGGAACTCAGGTTTATTGTTTTTTCCTTTTTCTGCCCTGAAAGATGTTGGGAAGGATATCACACTTCATTAGAAATGTTCCAACTAAGATTACTCTTAATTAAAAGCAAACAATTAATTTTATTACTCATTTTTTTTTCATTTCTTTTTCTTTTTTTCTTTTTTGAGAGGTTTTTCGCTATAGGGCACGTGTGCTCGCCAGACAGACAGAGAGAGACAGAGAGACAGAAAGCAAGAAATCATCCCCCAGGGGGGATGGTCACGCTGCAATCCCTTCTCCTCCATTCTCCTCTCGGGATCTTGGGCACGCACGCACATGCGCCCGGCGTGAGTTTTAAGCCACTGGGTCTGGGATGTGAACCATGGTCGACTACGTGGGAGTCCAGTGACATAGCCATTACACTAACTACTGGTCCTTCACTATTCTCTTTCTTAAAGTGTTCACATTTTCATTTGTATAATTTTTCAATTTTCAAAATTTTTTTTTTAATTTCAAGAGAAATCAGCTGTTATGATACAGTAAGCTAAGATGGAAGCAACTTTCTTTTCTTAACACACGGGAATGTTATTCATTCATTCCTTCCTTCAATAAAAGAAGGGCCTGAGACACAAAAATAAAAAATGAATAGTACTCTTAAGTAGTTCACAGTCTGGTGAGGAAGAGGACAAATTCAAGAAAAGGCAGTGATGAAATTGAGAAAAAGATTGAAGAATGGGCTGGATGCACAGAGAAAGAGCATTTACTGTATATAGGGAGTCGGGGGAAGTAGTTAGAAGGACTTCCTAGATCCCTAACCCCTCTCTCTACTCCAAGGAGCACACCTCAGAAGGGGTGGCTCGGGCCACAGTACATGCTCCAGACAAGAGGAATAGCATGGATAGCAAATGTAGGGAGGCCTAGGAAGAACTAAAACAATGTCTGTCTTGGGAGCCTTGAGCAAGAGAAGTGTGGGATTGACTCATGCTACAAAATCTGTAGATTTTACCGTGAATCCTGAAGGATAACCTAGGAAACAGAGAAGCAGACATTACAAACAGTAACTGAAGCCAGAGAGTGGTAAAGAAGATTCATGGTTTCAGATAGTGATTCTGAGACAAAAAGGATTAGGAATACAGGTTGAATTGGAAGAACTAGAGGACCACATTTAAATGTGAGCTCTGAGTAACTGCCTAGCACATCAGCAGCAAGAATAGGACCTGACTCCCTATCAGGGGTCAGTAGGTCAGGTCTCCTGGTCCAGTGAAATGCACATGTGCCAATAGAGGGAGGGTATGACAGTGAAGACAGTAGCTGTGAGAATGTGTGTACCTCCAGACCTGTGGTGGGGCACAGAGGCTTAACTCACAAGTAAGATAGAATAAAGTACGGGGGGTGACAACCACACAGTCCTTGAATAGAGCCAACATTGAGGTTCTAATACAACTACACAAGGCTTTTCTCCCAAAAGCAAAGCAATTTTGCTATTGAACTTTGTTGTTCTTCACTAGATTTATAAGCTTTTGAAATAATAAAATTGTGAAGCAATACTGGAAAAATCTTGTTAAGGGCAGCATGCTTCTGATAGAAAATTGCCTTTATGATGTTTTGGAATGCCATTAGTAAGCTTGATTGATTTTTTTAAAGTTGTTTTGTCATGATGGTTGCATTGTACACTACTAGTAGGAATTAGTAAAACATTAAAATGGATGAATTGAATTGGCAAGTGAATGAAATCCAAACAGCTAAAAGCTCTAAGACAGAAGTTAGCTCCCCAAACCTTCATGAAAGACTCTTCTTTATGGGGTAGCAATTGGAGTCAATGCATAAGGACTGACACTGAGTTTTTATTTCTAAATAATTATGTTGTCACCTGTGCCTAAGCCAGAAGGAGGCCAAGGCCATATCAACTAAAGCCCAGCTACTTCTCAAAGAGATTGCTGCCATGGAGAGTTTACACTAACCAAAAAACAAAAAAAAACAAAAAAACCAGTCATTTGTTTCATCTTTTTTTTTTTGGAGAGTTTTTTTTTTTTTTTTTTTTCCTATAGGGCACATGCACTCGCCAGACAAACAGAGACAGAGAGACAGAAAACGAGAAATCACCCCTCCAGGAGGGATGGCCACGCCACAATCCCTTCTCCTCCATTCTCCTCTTGGGATCTTGGGCATGCACGCACACGTGCCCAGGGTGAGTTTTAAGCCACCGGGTCCGGGATGCGAATCGTGGTCGATTACATGGGAGTCCAGCGACATAGCCATTATGCTAACTGCTGGTCCCTTGTTTCAACTTTTTAAAAATTTTCCAGATGGTGTATATGCTCACCAAAGAGAGAGAAAGAGTGACAGAAAGAGAGGGAGAGGGAGAAAGCACCTCCTTCCCCCCCACTTCCCAATGGTGAATGGTCATTCTGCAATCCCTTCTCCATCACTCAACCCTGTAGGGATTTAAGGCATATATGTACATGCATCTGGTATGTTTTTCAAGCTGCAGGGACTGGGATTCTAAGCATGTGGTCGGCCATCTGGGATCCAGCTGACTTAGTCACGAGGCCATGGAGCTGGTCCAAGAACAGCCATTTCAACCTGACTGGCACATCTCACACAGAAGTGGAGACAATAACACAGATGCAAGATAACTGCATAATTGGTAAGGGACATTTCTTTGCATTGTCATGAGTTTTCGAAGGAGAAGTGACTTTAGTGTCTAAGGCATACTAACGAAATATACTATGTATGCTATGGTAATTATTAAATAATTTATAACATACTTTTCATTCTCATCTAAGATCTCAAAGTAGATTATATTTAAAAATTTTTATGCATGTACCGTGTCAGAATTTATGTAGAGGGCCAGCAGGTGGCATAGTGGTTAAGGCTCTGGACTCCCACATGGCTGACTGAGGTTAGAATCCCAGACCTAGAAGCTTGCTTTCTCACTTTCCCTCTCTCTGCCTCTCTCCCTCTCTCTCTGATGAGGGTATGTTCCCTGTAACAAAATTATAAAATAGTAATAAAAATAAATAAAATTAAAAAAATAATTCTTTAAAATTTTTTTTAAGAAAAGAATTTATGTAGAACATTAGTCAAACCTAATACTTTCCTACAGAGTGCTTATAGTCTTACTGGAGAGATAGTAGGAAACCACAAAAATGTTAAACACATTTTATTTATTACTATTTATTTTGCTTCTACTTTATAGCAAGGTATACAAAGACAAAGGAAAAGCTGAAAATAACAGTTTAAAACACTAAGAGAATAAATGAATTTCTTGTGACTTATTCTCAGAGGTCACAACCTGGTAGGCCAGAGCTATATTTATCTGCCTAGCACAGCACATTTTTAAAAAATTTCCTTGTTTTAATTAAATTAGAATGCCTTTAGGGAGGGCAAGGTCTCTCTGGTGTCCCCAAATACCCATTTATGCTACCTGCTGGTCTCCCGGAGGCAACTGAACTGCATCTTCAGGTAATGCCTAGCTCAGAGGAGAAAACAAACGCTTTTGAGGTGAGGGAGAAAAAGTAGATATTAAGACAAATATAGGAAATCTGAGGCCCAAAGACGGGTAAAACTTGGGTAGAGTTTGGGCACAGATTAGATAATATGTCATCCTCCTCTAACTGCTGAGTTTCTTATCAACTGAAACGGAGGCACAGACACCGGTGCTGGAGGAGGCTCAGTCTGAACTTTAGTCTTCTGTATACATATTAGGATACGTTAGGTTATTCTGTGGTGACAAGATCTCAGAGATGTAAGACGACAGAAACATTTATTCTCACTTGTGCTATGTGCACAACACAGTCCACTGAGAATATCTGCCCACGGGAGCAATGCAGGGACTCTGACTGACCAAAGTCTTATCTTACATGCTTCTGTGATTACTGTAACTGTGGGAGGGAAGCCAGGCATGGAACTTACTGGATTTTAAAGCTCTTCTTATTTCTTTGGCCAAAGCAAGTCATATGATGAAGTCTGAGTCAAATGACCCTGAGAAATATAATCTTACTGTGTGCCCCTAGAAGGGGAAGCCAAATATGTGTGAATAGCCCTTATGCTTGTCCCATCAGCTAAACTGAATTGGAAGATGCTGCTGAGTCCCAAAACCAAAATGTCTGGCTATATTCAGTCTCCAACTTTTGACCAGAAGAACAAGGAAAACACTTTCCCAGCCAGCTACTCCAGAGATAATGGCCCAGCTCTCTTCATCAGTGGGCTCAGAAAATTGGGGTGACCACATTCGTGTTTAACACAAGACTCTGTGTGGCCTCAGACTCTTCCATATTATATCCCCCAGTCAGATAAATCTCTTTTCCTGTCAGTTGGGGAGAAAGGTTAAAGGACATTGCTTGAAAACTCAAGCAAACCTGCAAGATTATCAAACTAACAAACAAACATTTCTTCCAGGAAAACAGTATGGAGAAGGTCTCATAATCTCCATTTACACAAAAGCTTGGGGCCTGCAAAGTAAAGACAGGATGCAGGTTATTCTTGTTGGAGCGCTTAGAACCACTGGCTCAAAAATCTGGGGAAGTTGTCTGAGGTGATACTGGGATACTGGTCTCTGAGCCTGGGTACTTGGGCTGCAGGAGAGTCATTTTCCAGATCCTTAGCCTCTGGATGGCTCTCCCTAATAATTGGTCTTCCTTTCATGGTTGATCTTGTCCTCTTTCTTTCTTTTTTGTTTTCTTTGCCTTTCTCTCTTTCTTTCTAAAAAAACATATCTTTAACCCATACTGCATTTTCCTACTGTTTCTTTCTCCAGGGTACACAAAACCTCCAGAGCACCAAAGAGGGACAATTTGAGAATGAACAGCTCCTGAAGGTGAATTTTGGGAAGGGGAATTTAGCTAAGAAGTACTGAAGGGAGCTGGTTGTGGAATCATGGCCAGACCCCTAATTTCCTTTCTCTCTTCCTTTGACTGATCTATTGATCAATCTCTGTTGATGAATTGATCAATCTGTCTCATCCGTCTATCTCATTTACTTAAGCATAAAATTCAGACATGAGACGTTTGTCATTGGGACACTTATTATCATGTCAGGGTGAATTTTTAAAAAATATAGTCACACACTTTTTCTCAGAAAGCAAAGGTGATTTGACTGATTGGTTTGACAATGAATACTATTTTGTCCATAAGGTTATAGGGCAGGCAATTTCTATGAATTAAATAAACTGTATCTGCAGCTCCAAGTCTTTAATAAAAATACATTTAAAGCGGGACCAGCAGTTAGTGTAATGGCTATGTCACTGGACTCCCACGTAGTCGACCGCAGTTCGAGTCCCGGATCCGGTGGCTTAAACTCATGCCGGGCGCGTGTGCGTGCGTGCCCAAGATCCCAAGAGGAGAATGGAGGAGAAGGGATTGCGGCATGGCCATCCCCCCTGGGGGGTGATTTCTTGCTTTCTGTCTCTCTGTCTGTCTGGTGAGCGTACGCGCCCTATAGCGAAAACCTCTCAAAAAAAAAAAAAAATACATTTAAAGCACACATGTTGCATACAGACTGGAAATCACGTACTTTTTAACTGTTGATAAGCATTTAAGATACAAATTTTTAAAACTGGGAGGGAATATAAAACAGAAAAATCCTTTTGGGGCATGTTCAAGCCAATGTGTGTGTGTGTGTGTGTGTGTGTGTGTGTGTGTGTGTAGTTAAAGACCACTACTGAGGCTTTCTGGCAACAGTGACAGGACAGACTCCCCTGTAGGCTACGGAGGCAGCCTTCAGGAAATGGTTTTGCGAGCCGCCTTTAGGGAAGAGAAAATGGAAAGGAAGGCCCAGAAAGACAGAGGGAGGCAAAGAAAAACAAGAGTCACAAAATGGTCAGCAGCTCCTGCTGGGGTAGGCAGGGTCTGGGTAAAGAGAAGAAGGGCTCAGGCATTTTCTCTGAGGTGCAGAGCTTCTCCTGGGCTGCCAAGATTGCACCTCTGCCATCTCACCAACGTCTGCGCTATCACAGAGAGGACCAGACAAGGTGACAAGTTTTTGCTATAGTCCGAACCTGTCACCACAAGCATAAAAATAGCTCAAAGCTAGCATTCTGAAAACATAAGGTCGGGGGCATATCTGGGTGAGGAGTGCAGCCCTTAAAAATAGAACTGTAAAAAGCACTTTGAAAACTCTTGTTGAGGACATGTGTGGGGCCAGGTAACCCCACAGTGCTCATGTGTCCTATCCCATATCCTTACAGTTTCTAGAGATACTCCTTAAGGGAGCTCCCGGAGAGAGTGTCACCAGGGTAGAGGCCACAATTCCAGAAGAGCTGATATCAGAACATGGTCCATGCCCAGAAGTGGCTGCTCACTGAATGCTTTTATTTTTCTTATCTATGAAGAAAAAATATTTAGGCAGATCAATGTAAACAATAAGAGATCTCCTTGGCAGGGTATTTTTGCTGGTCTTTTTATTTTCACAGAGGAAAACTAATGGGAACACATAAGAAAACATTGATACTGACTTCCACTGCCGAGTAAAACTGTGAAAATGAAGCAGGACCAAGGGCACAGGTACAGATCTTAGTTAGTCAGAGCACTGTAGAAGGAAAGGCAACACTCCACATTCACTTTGTGTTGGATTTCTGATCTGCTCTCTCTGTCCCCACTGCCCACGTTGGCCTCAGTGTCTCTAACACAGTTCTCAGCCTCTGCTCCTGGGAGTTGGTAGAGCTGATCCGAGGTGGGGGAGGAGAGAGCAGGGGCTAGAGACAGGCTTGAGTCAGCTGGACCAAGGCTCAACCCTCAGCTCCACTGTTACTGGAGATTTATCCTCTTGATAATAATAATATCTTAATAATAATATCATCTAACATATTTTTGAACTATTTTATACATGAAAAGTGTTATGCTAAGCTTTTTTTTTTTTTTTTTGGAGAGGTTTTTTTGTTTTTGCTATAGAGCGTGTGCGCTCACCAGACAGAGAGAGACAGAGAGATAGAAAGCGAGAAATCACCCCCCAGGGGGGATGGCCACGCCGCAATCCCTTCTCCTCCATTCTCCTCTCGGGATCTTGGGCACACACGCACACGTGCCCGGCGTGAGTTTAAGCCACCGGGTCTGGGACTCGAACCGCGGGGGACAACGTGGGAGTCCAGCGACATAGCCATTACGCTAACTGCTGGTCCCGCTAAGCTTTTTATAGCTTGGATAGTCTTCTAAGTAATCCTATAAAATCAATTCTGTTATAAGGAAATCGAAGTTTAAATAACATGCTCCTGGTCCCCTGGGTGTTATGGCAGATTGTAAAAATGGTCCTTGAAACTCCAGAGCTATGCTGCCTTGCCTTTTTTCCTTCATTCAGCAGGAACCATCTGAGTTCCTCTGTAGTAGATCTGTGAAGATTCAATGAGCAAAGGCGTGCAGAGCAGATGGCACAGTGACTGCCATTTTACTGAGTTAACAATAAATGTTGACGACTGCAAATGCTAAACACTAAAGTTTACTGCTTGCTTAACTTGTGCCAACCATTATTATGTGTTTGTCAACTTAATCCTGTCCTTCTAACGGTCCCATGAAGTAGGCATCACTTATAGGCCCATTTTTTAGATAGGGAAACCAGGTCTTGGAATTGTTAACAAGTTACCCAAGGCCACAGAGCAAAGTGTCAGTGGGGCTGACACTATACCTATGGTGCAGTAGTAGAGTCATGGTCAGTATTTCATGGGAGAGGAAACCCTTTATGCCACAATTTAGGGATGGAATGAGTGATGGAGTGGGTTGTGGGATACAAGGATACATTCCAGAGGAGGTAATGATCGAGATCAAATTTGTAAGATATAAAAAAAGTTTTCTGATAGAAAGGTCTATCCAAAGAGAGCTGCATGCAGATGGGAAAATCTCAGAGTATCGTAAGGAGTGATGGTGAGATGCCTTGTTGAGTAAGTGCTAAAGAAGGAGTGCATTATGCCCTCCCTAATGGGATCTGCCAGGTTTAAGCAAGAGCAAGGCATGATCTGGTTTGTTGGAGATCAATCTCTCCTTGTAATGCTCTGCTTTTGTGTAGGTCACTCATTGTGGAGCCAGATGTTTTTGATGACTGTGTTTGTCTAAGTACATCAGTTCCTCTGTAGTGAGGTAAGTTAGGAGGGTCAGACACTCTTAATTGTTTCTATTGTTGAGCTTTCAAATTCATTGGATAAGAATTTATTCCATCATTTGGCACTAAGTTTGTTCTTAGGGGTTGAATCATTTTTATTTCAAGTTTTCAAGCTGGTATTTTTGTTGCCATTTTGTTGCCAAAAGAGTAATAAAAAAAATAGTGTTTGTTCCCATATACTCTTCCTTAACTAAAAGAATGAGGAAAAAAGAACATTCTCTCTTACTGTGGTGTGATGATTAGATGGGGTGTGCTTGGAGACTCATGATCCTTACCTGGCCAAGGCGGAAATGAACAGTACAGGGACAGTAGGTGTCTAAACTGAGCTCTGGGAGCTTACTCTTGAAGTGACTTCAGGGAGTTGCTTCTGGAGGCTCTGGCAAGCCCATTAAGAGAGCTGGCCTCTCACTCTACCTCCTGCTGCAGCATCTGTATAGCTGCTTGCTCTAAGCGGAAGGAATAACTCACTTAGCAAATGCACACTGGGCTTCAACTGCAATTCTTGCAGCAGGCATCTGATAGAGAAACAAAGTACCTGGAGGCTGACAGGAGCGAAGACCAAATAATAGGCTGGTGGTTATCATGTGCCTCCTCCCTGTCTTCTGGAGATAAGTGTAATGAAGGAATCACTATCAGTCAAGCTTGGGGAAGGATGTGGGTGATATTACAATGTGTAAGGGCTTTACTTTCAGGGCTGTCATCACGGTAAACTTCTGCCTGAAGGATACAAGAAAATGGTTATTCGGAAAAACTTAAGAAAGAGGATATAACTCTGTGTGAAATGAGCCATTGTTTTGTTCATATTATTTTTATGATCATTGAGAAGGGATAAACTAGTAAAATAAAATAGAAATGGGCAAAGTTGTCAAGAACTTATAGTCTAAATAATATATGTCTTAAAATAACTTGTTCCGGGCCATCAGAATTTTCTTTCTGTATTGCTGAGCTACTAGACAGACTCTTTTTGCTATGTGAATGAACATTGTGAAAGTTACTCCAGAGTGCTTTGTAAGTCATTTTGCTGTGATTATTGGTCCTATATAGATTTCTCTTATTCTTCCTCTTCTTACCCCCAAGCAAAGCTGGATTGTTGCCACTGGGGCAGAATGTATAGGGCAAGTCTTGGGGCTGCTTCCAGCATGGAAGATTATCAGTGCAAAGCTCATTCACAGAATGACTAAAATATAGAGAAAGTTGGAAGTATTTATCAGGAAGCTCAGGCTAGATAGAGGCTGGGAGAAACAGAATTATAGGGTAAGCCATTTACTCCTCCTGTATTTATTGGCCTATAAATGGGACTTCATCTACCTTGATATCCAATCATTAAACCTTAATTAAACCCAATTCTAGATTCTTCCCAGTATCAGTTAGGATAAGCTAGGTTTTGTAGCAATAATAAATGACTACAAAGTCTGTGGCTTTCAGCAACCGATATTCATTTTATTTTACATTAATGCTGATTGTCATTTGTGGTTGGCTCCAGATTGTCATAATCTGGGACTCAGATTGATGACACTGCCTTTATCTGGAATATTGTTGGTCTTATGACAGGGAGAAAAGAGAAAGTTGTGATCACACACTGAGTTCTAAAATTTTCTGGGAAGTGATGCATGTAATTTGTGTCCACACCTTGTTGACCAAAGCCTGATCTCAATGAGATGGGAAGTATAATCTTCCCCAGGGAAGGACAGCACTTACTTCTGTTTGTGAAGGTGTTATTGTGGTCTAAATATTGGTATTCCTCCTCCTGAAATTAATATGCTGGAACCCAATATCCAATGTAATAGTATTAAGAGACAGGGTTATTTGGGAAGTGATTTAGTCATGAGAGTTTAACCCTTATGAATGGGATTAGTGCCCTTGTATAAGAGGTTGAAGGGAGTGCCCTAGCCCATTCCACCCTGGGAAGACACACAGAGGGCACTATCTGTGAGGAATGGACTTTCACCAGATGTTCAGTCTGCTGTTGCCCTGAACTTGGACATCCCAGCTTCCGGAATTGAGAGCAATACATTTCTTTTGATTATAAACTTTCCAGTCTAAATACTTTGTTATAGCAGGTCGAATGGGCTAAGACAAGTGTTATATCTAGAGCCACAGAGAACACAGTACAAAGTGAAGATTTCTACTTCCAAACTATGTAGAGTGTGCTGTTATTTCCTTATTTCACGCCGAGGATGTCTAGCCTTTTAGGTTGAGGACAGATAGGGACTTTCCAAAAATAGCACTTTGGTTATCCTTAATCTACAGCATATGTTCTCTGTTTAGTGAATACATAATTTAGTGCAAGTCAAGGCTTTCTTTGTACTAAGAAAGGTGGGTATCTTTCTTGCTCTCTCTGCATTAACTCTCAATGTTTACCCCTCCTTCAATCATGGCTCAAGTTCCACTGAAGCCTGTGTCACCAGACATTACTACCCAATGCCCCTCCTGGATTTTACTTTCTGACAGCCAAGTTGTGCCCTTTTATTCACTAAAGACTATATTTCCTGGCCTTTCCCTTTTTTGCTATTACTGTTGTCAACATTATTGGAACTTCAGCATCTACGTGAATGATCACATTCAGCATCTTGGCTTCTTGGTTTCTTCATCTCCTGGCCTCAAAGTATGTTTTTCTTCACTCTGCTTTGATCATCCTTCCCATGGTCTTATATTACATTTTGTAATTACCAATAATTCTATCACTTCTGAAATGTCTATGGCAAGCACCTCACCCTCTGATCACCAAACTTACCTTTCCATCTCATTTTCTTTAGTATTTCAAGTACAGCAATTATTTAACCAGACTGTGGCCTATAATCTATAGTCCTTACTACAATATTTTGTCACTGTCCATTTCCCTGAATGCCATAATATTCTTTTGTAACCAGCTTAGACACTTCTGAGAGTAGCCAAACTGAGGCTAAGGCACAATTCTCAAGACTGCTAAGTCAGCCCAACTTCTGATACCAACTGCAAGTTCAGGGTATCTTAGTTTCCTAGGGCTATAAAAAAGCTGGCTTAAGTAATAGAAATGTATTGTCTCACAATTATGGAGGCTAGAAGCCTAAGACTGAGGCATTGGAAGGTTTGTTCCTTCTGAGAGCTGTGAGGAAGGATGTGTTCTATGCTTCCATCCTCACTTCTAGTGGCTTGCTAGAAATGATTGTCACTCCTTGATTTGGAGATGCATCACCTCAATCTCTGCCTTAATCTTCATATGATGCTTCCTTGTGCCTATGCCCAAGTTTCCCCTTTTTGTAAAGGCACAGTCATATTATATTAGAAGGCCACCTTATCTAGTATGACCACTCTGTAACTAATTAGGGGGATTAGGGCTTCAATTTAGGATTTGGAGAGGGTGGGGGCTGGGAAGCATAATTCAACCCTTGATGGGAGTCCTATACTCATCCTTGGTTTGATAATTTGTTAGAAAGAATCAAAGAACTCACCAAAGGTTTTTATGACTATGTTTATTACAGAAAAAGATATATTACAATCACTCAAGAAAGGAAATGCATAAGACAGAGTCTAAAAGATTCCAAATGCAAAGCTCAGGACATATTACTATCTCAGCAGTGATGTATGACAATATGCATGGTATACTGCCAGCTCTTACCTAAGCTTCAGTGTTTAGTTATTATTGAGCTTTGTTATGTAGACGTTGAGGCAGACCCTGACTAGATTGTGAATAGGGTAGAATAGATAGCATAAGGGGACTCATGATAAAATATTGACAAAAGAAACGGGATTTAGGACTGATCAACCCACTCCAACCTGATAGTAACCTATATTCCTCCTTGTCCTTTGTTCCTCCAGCCAGAACTAACATTGTAACACTAAAGTATACACAAAGGGCAATTAGAGTCAACACTCAAAACAGGACAGCTCCTAAGTTTGAAATTTAAATACCTAGGCCTAATGAAAACCATAAACTGATAAGTTTGACCCCATGGGACATTACTGCCACCCCCCCTCAAAAAAAATCAAAGATAAGAGAGTCGCACTTAGGGTCAATTCTAACCCTCCCAAAGACAATAATACTCCCTTCTTAAAGGATATAAAATTAATCACTACCAGCCACAACTGAGAGCAAAGGGCATCTATATCGAGAGTGTAGGCAACATAAAATGCCTTGTAAACATGAACTTGCCTTGGAAATCTCATAAAAACTCAAGTGTTTGGTCCTTTAAAGAACTGTTCATTTGAGAGCTCCCCTTTCACTTTGTGAAAGGCTTTTTCTTCCTTCATTCACTAAATAAGCTCAACTTGCTTACCTAGATCTGTGTCTCTCATTCTTTGTGAGCTGTGACAAAAACCTATGCCCTGCTGCAGGTACAAGGTCTGATCACCCCTACGCCTCCATGTTTTCAACGTCACCATGATTGATTGACTGACTGATCACGTGACTGAACTCATCCTTGAAGCTGATTGATACCAGGTGACCCAGGGCTCCCACAGTGTAGACAGGAGTGGTTTTTCTGGAGTGCCCAATCTCTTAACTCTAAAATCATCTGGTGCAGCCAGTCCCCCTCTGGGCATAAACTCTTTACATAAGTTATTAGGTTTTATTTGAGGTGTTCATCATGAATAACAAAGACTCTTATCACTGAGGAAATTCCCATAGGGTACCTCCTAGAAGTCAGGACCAAGGACAGACCCTTTAGGTGAGGCTGAATTCCTTGTTATACAATACTTGTCATTCTTTGCCCATTTCCCCCATTTAATGCATCTGAGTAAAACCTGACCTGGTGAAATCCAGTTATCCTCCTCCTCTGTGTAGGCACCCAAGCAGCTGAGCACAGCTCAGACAGGAGAGATTGGTTTCATTTATAACATGCATCTCAAAAGTGCATTCTGCTCTGCTAGACAGTCCTACTACACTTCCCCATATGATCCATTTCCTCTCTGAGTTCATGATTTTACACTTTTCTTTTCATACACCTCTAGCCCACCTGCATAAGTCTCTTTCTCAAATAAAGAATGTCTTTCTTTTTTTTTTTTTTTTTTTTAAAAAATTTTTGCCATTGGGCATGTGTGCTTGGCTGAGAGAGACAGAGAAAGGGAAAGTGAGAAATCATCCCCACCAAGGGGGATGGCCACACTGCAATCCCTTCTCCTCCATTTTGCTCTAAGAATTTTGGGCACACATGCGCACGTGCCAGGCATATTTTTAAAGCTGCTGGATCCGGGACTTGAACCATGGAATTGGCCTTGTGGGATCCAATACTTTAAACACTATGCCACCTGCTGACCTGAGGAATATCTTTTTATTTATCAAAAATAATGATCACAAGAGATCTGTTGTACAGCATGGTGACAATATTCATGAAAAATGAAAAGAGAACAGATGTTAAGTGTTAAAATGATAATTATGTGAGGTGATGCATTTGTTAATTGGTTCAATTTAATCATTCTATAATGCATATATCAAAATATAATGTTTTAATAAGTACATGATTTTATCTGTCTATAAATAAGAAAATAATGGTGGCATTATTACCAACCTCATATTTCCTTCACCAAATTAATCAGTCTTTGACCTTCTTTGCCCCACACAGTCTGTCTATACCATCTGAGGAAATCTGAAGAAATTCCACCTTCTTCTTTTGAACCCAGACTCAGCACTGAGTCATCCTTGATTCTTTCAAATCTTGTAATTAATCAATGAACATTCTGTGTTAGCAGGACCTTCAGAGGGCATTCTGATTCTCACTGCTTCCTAACCACCTCCACTGTGAAACTTTGAGGTTGCTCTGTCCCTGGGGGCCAAAGCAGACCTTCCCTCCCTCCCTCCCTCCTTCCTCCCTCCCTCCCTCCCTCCCTCCCTCCCTCCCTCCCTCCCTCCCTCCTTTCTTTCTTTCTTTCTTTCTTTCTTTCTTTCTTTCTTTCTTTCTTTCTTTCTTTCTCTTTCTCTCTCTCTCTCTCTCTCTTTCTTTTTTTTCTTTTTCTTTTTCTTTTTCTTTTTCAAGGTTTTTGACATAGGACACTTGTGCTCACCAGAGAGACAGTGAGAGAGTGAGAGGGGAAGTGAGAAATCACCGCCCCCTGGGAAGGACGACCATGCCTCAGTTCCTTCTCCTCCATTCTCCTCTTGGGATTTTGGGCATGCATGCACACATGCCTGGAGTGAATTTCTAGCCACCAGATCTGAGAGTCAAACTGTAGTCAGCCATGTCAGAGCCTGGCATCTTAACTACTGTGGTCCCAGCAGACATTTCTTAAGCAGTTCTTGCAGCTCTTTTTTTTCACCTCCGCAATCTTCTCTAGTGTGAATCATGCATAATCACTACCTTGCCATTTAGAATAAAATCCACCCTCTTTTCATAACCCATGTACATACATTATGATTATTTCATTCTGGTCCTGTGGCAAACACTGGCTAGTTAATTGGTCACTAAATTTTCTCTTTCAGTCCTGGCCACATGAGTTTCCTTGTTTCTCTCACAGGGGGCCTCTGAGGTTAACCAGTAGAGTGTGAGCAGAAACGTTGCATGTCATTTCCAGATCTGGTTCATAAAACCATTCACTTGCAAGCTTAAACACTCTCTGTCATTCTCTGTTGGCTAATTAAATGCAGAGAAGGATGAGGCCTTAAATACAGCGAATCCACATTTTGGAGGGAATCTGAATCTCTGAGTAATTTTTGTGGAATAGAGTATTGCTCTTGCACCTTCTCTTCCTATTTTTTGAATTCTTGTCTCTTTTTTAAACATGATCCTTATCTTGCTTCTTCCTGTCAGTATCTAAAGCTCAGTTCAAGTGTTACCTCCCCCTCAAGAGGATTCCTCTGACTACTTTTTCTTTTTTTTTTAATTATTGATTTAATTTTATTTATCATTATTATTATTATTTACTTTGCTACAGGGCATACACACTCACCAGAGAGATACAGAAGAGGAAAGAGAGAAGAGAGAAGAGAGAGAGAGAAAGTGAGAAAGTAAGCTGCTAGGTCCAGGTCTTGAACTGCAGTTGGCCAGGTGAGATGAGAGCCCAGTGCCTTAATGCCACCTACTGGCCCACTGACTCCTTTCTTATAAAGTAGTTTCCCCATCATCACTTTATCTAGCTGTCCTGTTTAAGTTCTTCAAAACTCTACTATTTGAAATTATAAATATGAATATGAACTTATATACCCTTTATTTGTTCATTGTACATATATGTCTGCCTTCCCCACTAGACTGTAAGTCCTATCAGAGTGTAGATCTCTGTCATGTTCATTGTGGTCAGCTCTTGGAAAAGTACTAGGTATACAGGAGATGCTCAACAAACACCTGTTTCGAATTAATGAATATATTTCAAAGGTCCCACAGAGAGAGCCAGCTGCGGCGGTGCAGCAATAATGCAGTGCCCTTCAGTGCTGGGCCCACGTGGGAAGGTCTCCAAAATCTCCCTGTACATGCTGGGAGTGTGCGTGCCTGCCCATGTTCTGGGCTGGCTGAGCCTTTGGGTAGATAATGGCATGAGGACCCTGGTGGGGATGCCTCCTGCCCAGGAGAAATAAATAAATAAACTTTTTTTTTTTTTTTTTTTTAAAAAAAAAGGTTCCAAAGAGATTTTAGGATGACAGCATAAATTCCCAGTATTATGATATTACTTTTTCATCTGAAGAGAGACTTGCTTTTATTCCTTTGTCTAATGAGTAAGGAAGGACTAAAATGGCTAGTCCTGGGAAAAGAAGTGGAAATTCATTGTCTCAAATGCACTGATTATCTGGCTTCTTATCACCAGGCTCAGTCCAGGAAAAAGGCTACATTTTGTTTTTCAGGTGGCAGCCCAAAAGTATTTTGGTGGGTTCCACATTTTGTACTCTTTAGTGAATTTTCCCTACTCAGTCATGCAGTCGTGGTGTCAGGGGCCAGGTTAAACAATGCAGATACAGGGGAAGAAGCATGGAGACAATCAAAACATGGGAACCTTCAGGAGAGAAGCTCTCGAACTACAGCCCTGTCTCTATGTTTATCAGTGTCGAAGTTAACTTCTCTTGGACCACAGCAATAAGCTCCAAATATCACATGATCTTCCCACTCTTTCCATTTCTTCTCCATCCAACAGCCAGAAAGACCTTCTTATATCTTAAATCTAGTCAGAACATTACAGTGGCTCATTGCTCAACTCACACATACCTCTCCAACTTTATTTCTTGCTCTTTCTTGCTCTGCTTCGAGAACAGGCTCCAGCCACTGTTATCAGTGTGACTACCTGGTTGATGGCTTTTCTTCTTACTGAAATCCCTGAGGTCAAAGATTGTGTTTATTTCTTACTCATTATTTACTTTTCAGTGACACCCCCAGTTCCTGGCAAATATTCATTTGAGTGAAAAGATGAGAAAAGAATGAATGGTGTTTAGGTCACATCTCATTGAAACTAAGGGAAAAGTTAAGGCTCGCAGAAACACAAAACTCAAAAACAAGTCAATGGACTCTTGTTCAAGGGCAATGGAGATAAATTTCTATCATCTCCTTAACTGCAGCCAGTCAGTGGGGGCGGGAGGCAGTAACCCAGTTATTCAGGTCCCTGCTGTGAAGGTGGTCAACCTCTTGCTTAAAATCTGCTTGGAGTAATTAAAGCCCATAAGCAGTGTGATCATTTCAAGGCCAGGGAGACATATTCACAGGAGATTCCTGGAAACCTTAATGACCAAACTTAACCATCTTCACTGCAGCCTCTGGTCACCATGGTGCAAGCCAAATGAGTGACTGTGTCGAGACTGACTGATTTTTTTTTTTTTAATGTTTTCTGCCACTTTTTCAGACAAGCCTCCTGCTTGTCAGGTTCATATAATTATGTTTATGTTCTTTAGAACCAGTGGGGGAAAAAATAGAACAAGAAATTCCTATATCAGGAGCATTTTGCAAGAGACATCTGCTGTCAAACAGAAAGACGACAAGCTAAAGAGATTGTTGTATAAGGGCATCATACACATTGATAAGTAAACACTGTGATCTCTGTAGAAAAGTAGTGCATTAGTCAAAAAAGAAATCAAAATAACTAATAAACATAAAAGTCCAACCTCTTTAAGAATCAATGACAAAAGAAAAGAGAATAAGATACTTTTGACTGTATGTTTTAAGATTTTTTGAAAAAAGATGTCAGCAAGACTGCATGCAATAGACATTTTGATAGAGTGTGTGGATAAATTGCTTAAACCTTTTTTTTATGGCAAAACATATTGGCAATATAAAACAGGACCACAGAAAATATTTCATACCCTTTGCAAATCATCTTCCTGAAATCAGTCCAAGAGATGTTTGACATAGTGTTATTTATATTAAAAAATGAAACCCCATGAAAATTCACCTTCAATATCTAATAACAGGGGAGTATTTAAAAATAAAGTGCAATAACAAAAGTATTTATGAAGAATTTTAATAGAAAAAGTGCTCATAAGGATATTTAGTAAACAGAGTATGGCCAAACTCTATGAAAAAGTTAAATATCAACAACTATAAAAGAATATTTGCATATAATAAAAATAGAAAATATAAAATGCTTTTATGTGTAGACATAAAGAGGAAAATAAAACCCAACGTTACCTCAATTCTCAGTGTAAATATAAGGCAACACAGTATGATTTTTGTACTGATTATTTTTCTAAAATGACTTATCATACATTAGTGTGAAAAATAATCACTAAAAACTCACAACAATTTTGAGTTCAGCTAAGCCTGGGATCTGATCATGACCCTGGCACTTCTTATTGTGATTTTGACCAATATGATCAAGATCAGTGAATTTCAGTTTTCACCTCTGTACAGAGGATATAAACATGTACATCACAGAGGGGTGCAGGTAAGATGAAATGAAATAAAACATGGACAGTACTTAGTAGAGTAACACTACATAGAGCTATGCCATATATATTAGCTTTCTCATTTTAGAATCATTGCGAACTAGTTATTTCAGGGTACAAGACAATGAAGATTTTCTACTGATAATTTAGCCTCCGGCAAACAAGCTAGCGTGATTGAAATTCAAGAATTAGAAAGAAATACGCCATCCATCAGATGACTAGAAATCACTGCAGGACCACAAGAAATACAGGAAAGCAAGAAAATACCTCTCCTCCAAGGGAAAAGAATAACTCCTCTTCATCCACAAGCAGTTCAATGGAAATCATGGAATTGTCTGATAAAGAATTTAGAAAATTCATAATGGCGAAGCTAACAGAGATGGAAGAGAAGAGAGACAATGAACTGCTAAAGAGAAAGGAGAAATAAGTTGAGGAGCTCCAGGAGGTGAGGAAATTCTTGCAAGATCTAAATGAGGAATTACACACTTTAAAAAAGAATCAAGCGGAACTGTTAGAGATGAAGTCTATAATACAGGAAGTCAAAATCTCCCTTGAAAGTATTAAAAGCAGTCTATACAGAAAATAGAATCTCAGTCATAGAAGAGAAAATTGCTGGCCTAGAAAAATCCACGAAGACTGAGAAAATGGCCCAAAAATTTGAGAATAATATGCGAGAAGTACTAGATACCATCAAATGTCCAAACATCCAGAAAACAGGCATTCCAGAAGGTGAAGAGACCCAGAAGGGCACTGATAATCTATTCCATGAAATCCTGCAAGAAAACTTTCCAAACCTAGAGAGGTATTCAAAGGTCAAGTCCCAAGAAATACAAAGGACCCCAAATAGAATCAACCCAAGAAGATCTTCTCCAAGACACATTATAGCCAGATTGACCAAAACCACAGATAAAGACAAGATACTAAGATTGGCAAGAGAAAAATATCAACTTACCTACAAAGGACATCCCATCAGGCTAACAGCAGATCTGTCATCAGAAACAATGTGAGCAAGGAAAGAATGGGAAAATAAACTCAAAGTGTTAAGAGAAAAGCAATTGCAGCCAAGAATATGGTATCCAGCAGGATTATCTTTCATGTGGGAAGAAAAGACAAGAACATTCTCAGATAAACAAAACCTGAAAGAATTTACCAGCACTAGACCAGATCTCCAAGAAGTTCTCAAGAGAGTGCTGAATCAGGAAAATTAAATACAGACACACAGAAATAAGAATTCAAAAACTAAGAAAGTGGCCAACTTAATCGTAGGGAGAAGTCTGGAGTTGAATATTAAATCCCAGAATTTAATTGTGAAAATTGAACCACAACAGAAGATAAAGT
The DNA here is from genome assembly GCA_026018925.1 of Tupaia tana. Lineage (NCBI taxonomy): Eukaryota > Metazoa > Chordata > Mammalia > Scandentia > Tupaiidae > Tupaia > Tupaia tana. Next base: position 110,650,719 of record JAKSZU010000001.1, on the reverse strand, counting down.
ACATGAGACTGATAGGTTCATGCACCTACCATGTGAACAGAATCCTAACCTGTTTCCTGGCTTTAAGCAGAGTTCCTTAGCATTTATTTGATTTAAGTTAAAACTGGTTTTCTTAATAGTACCAAGTTAACTCACCACTGAAAGTAGTTAGATTAAGAAATTGTCTGATCAATACAATGTGGGTGGGAAAGGAATGGAAGACAATTGTAGACACCAGAGATAGTGTGAGAAGAGGGTGGGAGAGGACAGAGGGTCAGAAAGAGGGGTAAAGAAAAAATTCTAGAAGCTAGAAATGGAAAATTTTTATAATAATATGCATGATTAAGTCACTATGGAGTATATTCTGGATGGGAAATCACATTTTTATGCTGTGATGATGCTTAGGGAAAGAATGTAAATTAAGTTCAAAAAATGTTTCAGAAAAATATCTGTTCTATGACTGCAGTAAGATATATAGCCCCAGCGAGGTGCTACTTTGTAGGATACCTGAAGTTAGACTTGTGTTCATGGAAATGTATATATCAGCTGTGTTTGCTATGAAAATATTTAGATTAATTAAGATCTTTAGTAATTCAATAAAATGTGGAGGAAAAAACAGTATAGAAAGCAAACATAGATACCAGAGACAGTGTGGGAGGAGAGTGGGAGATGACAGAGGGTAAGAGATAGGGAATCAAGGATGGGGGGAAAAAAGCAAAACATACAGGAAACAAGAAATGGAAAACTATTTGTTGACAATAACATGTATGTTGATGTGCTTGATTGAGACAATATACAGTGTACCCTGGATGAAAAATCTCATTTTGTATGTTGTAATGTTGTACAGTGAATGAATGTAAATAAATAAATAATAAATAATAACAAAATCCCTCAAATAAGTAAATAAATAAATAAGATATTATTTAAGAGAGAGAGAGGGAAAAAAAAAAAAAAAACAGTTGAGTATATATTTTTCCCCCCACCCATGAGGTATAAGGGCAGCTGATGAAAGTGGCTCCTCTCAGCTGCATAGCTTTGCAGACCTGTACTTGAACCTAAACCTGAGTATTGCAACCTTCTTTTGCATTCCTTTGCTAAACCTCCTTACTTCCCAGGAGAAACAAGAGTTCAGCATTGAATTATTTGTGTTTTTTGTTTGTTTGTTTGTTCGATGTATTTTATGCCATTCATACCTGCAAAGTGGAGAAATTTCTTAGAGTGATCGCTGATGCTAAAGCCAAGCAAATTACATTCTGAAAGCAGCATTTAAATGGCAAATATCGCTTACCACCAGTTGAGGATTGCCAAGTGTAGGAAAATGACAGGTCAAATCAGAGGAAGTTGGGTTAACCTATCTGAAAAGTCAAGCCTTCCCTTATGGAAAAGCAAAACAGGGCTACAGTTTAGAAAGAGATTCTGAACAAATTCACCACTAGCCAGACTCCTAACTGATATCTTCTGGCCTCCCTTCTTGCTGATTCAGATTTCACCCTGTAGACAGAGTGGGCTCTGTAACATCCATCTCTGTGGAAAGCCCCTCCTGTGCGTGTTTGAATGAACTCTGTAAAACCGTCAGCCCTCATGAAAAGTTTGTCAATACTCTGTCCTACGTGTCTCCACAAACAATGGTTTAAGATTTTTTTTTTTTTTTTTTTTTTTTTTTTTTTTTTTTTTACGATATCATACTGGCCATCTGCTTGTTGGTTTCCTGCATGAGAGTGTAGACTCCTTGAGGAGAGGAACTATCTTTTATTTAGGTTGGAAAGCTCAACATTTATCTTACATAGATTCTCAATAAATGTTTGTCGATTGATTTTCTGTACAACTATTGTGAAATCTAACCTTTTTCTTTTATTTTCTCCTTTCTCTTCCTTTTGATGTTTTGCTTTCATTAAGGCTGTTAATGATGTTATTAGTGCTTGAATTTCCATGTACTTAAATTTCACACATCTCAGGTCATGCTTTGAAATGCAGTTCTGGTATCTGTAATGAAGCCTGAAGCCCTGCTTAAAATGACAATAGCTGTATAAATAGATTTTGACTGAAAATTTTATTAATGGCTCCTTTCTTTGGGAGATTAAAAACATGCATTTGGGTTTTACAAAGACAATATAAATTAAAAATGGAAAAGTTCAAATCTTTTGCATGAAAAATAGGCTTTATGTAACCAAAACCAAAACAAACAAGCAAAATACCCAAAAAGTTATTCCAGCTTCCTTGAAAATGACAGTTTCTGTCAAGCTGATTTATAGTTTTCAAGGGCCTTTTGTTAACGTTCTGTCCCCTCCCCTCTCCTCCACGTATTTAGGTTTATGCTGAGAAATATAACTTCTACCACAGAATGAGTGAGGGGCTGTCATTGTCTAAATGACCATGTCTCAGAAACTAGGAAAGAAATTCCCTAGCATCATTTGTGCAGTATGCATCTGTGCACGTGAGTGAGAAACACTGCTGTAACTTAATGTGGCATAGAGTAATAATATTACATTGTTTTCTGGAAACTTTTCCTGACCTTCTCATTTAGGTCAGGAATCACTTCTCTTAGTTCCCTTAATACCCTTCTAACTCTATACTTATCTATCATGCTTAGTATAGGGCACCTGCTTAAAAATGCTGCTGAATCAATGAGATTGTACAATGAATATATATATATATGAATATATATATATATATTCATACACACACACACACATACACATATATATGTATAATCTATGTATATATGTACATACACATATATATGTATAATCTATGTGTGTATATGTGTGTGTGTGTGTGTGTGTGTGTGCATTTATATATGTCTGTGTGCAGACAGGTGTCTATTTAGCAAAAATGTATATTGCACTTACTATATGCAAGGCATATTTCTAAATGCTTTACACATATATTCATTTAGAACTTTGTAATTTACCAAAGCACTTTTTGACACATTGGCTCATTGGTTCCTCATTTTAGCTCTGGTGAGCAGATGGATAGAAATGATCTTCATATCATAGCTAGGGGAATGTACTCAGAGAAGTTCATCTAGTTATCCACAATTACATGGCTTATAGACAGCAGTGTTGGGATTTTTGCCAACTTATTTCGACCCCCATTTCAGGGCCTTACAAGAAGATTCATAGGAGACCACCTTGAACATCTTAGAATTATGATGGGGCAGTAGGTGAAGACTGAAAGGAAGCTCTGGTTACTTTGAAAAGTTGTTTAAGGAAACAAAGACTTAAAACATGTTTAAAAGCAATTTTCAGCATCTCAGTTATCTCTTGCTGCTATACTGCTGTGTAACAAAGAGCCCGAAACTCTGTGTCTAAAGAATAGTTTCTAGTGGCTGGTCTGTGCTGGGCTTGGCTGGGCAGCTCTGCATTAAGCAGTGTATCTGACTGGGTTAGCTGAACTCAGGGCTATTCCACACATGTTCATACTAGGACCCAAGTTGTTTCTTGGAAACATTTTAATGGGCTTGAAATACAAGAATTTAAGCCCAATTACACAAATTTAATTCAAGCCTCTGCTTGTGTAATATCTGCTAACATTCCTCTGGTTAAAGCAATTTACATTTCTAAACCCAATTCAAGAGGGAAAACATAGTTTATCTATCATGAGGCCAAAGCAGATTACATGGTTAAGATAAACTTTTAATGGAGTGGGGATTTAAATTATACCATGGAAAATAGAGAATGAGTTGAGCATGAGTATTTCGAATCTACCACAGAGGGCTTTAAGTAGGGTTGCCAAATTTAGAAAGTAAATAAAAGTACAGGACTCCCAATTAAATTGGAATTTCAGAGAAACATTAAATTTTTTTAGAATAAGTATGTCCCATATATGGCACGGGACATACTTATACTAAAACATATTTGTTGGTTCTCAAAGATTCAAAAATTACTGAGTGTTCTATATGTTATCAGGTAATTCTAGTTTTAGATGAATCAGTTGCTCTTCATGAGGTTGGATTAATAATAAAACTATGTACCTGAGTAGTCTGTGTACAAAGTATGCTCATGCTGATTTCTACAGTAACCACACACCTGCCAGGGTTGGCCTTGCTCTCAGAAATGAGGTAGTGGCCTCCTTGAAAATATCTCTAATTATTGTAAGAGGGAAGACAAATGGAGTCCTCAAGGCCAGTTATCTACTGATATTTTTATTAAGCTGTTGATGAAGGAGGCAATGGAAGGTGCTAGAGATTTTTTAGTTTTAAATTATGTCAGGGAGGGAGTAATTTTGGCCAGGCTATTCCAGAAATCTCTCTGCCGTCGGATTCCAGACTTGGTAATTGTATAATCTGAGTGGAAATAGAAGTGTTTGTCTTTATCATGGCTTTTGCCTCCTCTACACTCGCTAAGTGGGAAAAATATCAGTGTCCTTAGGACCAGGTAAAAAATGGAATGTCCACTCACAGGCCACCTAGGCCAAAGCGGATTCATTTTCATTTGGTGGCCACTGATATTGAAGTGGTGTGAAATCTTTATTTGCAGTGGCTTCTCCTTTGTCTCTCCTTTACCCCTTATCCTCAAATAATTATTTATGGCCCATGGACCTCTGCCATGGCTATTAAAATGGAAGGACAAAGGATATACCTGTGAATTGCTCTAGCTAGCCATTTGAAAGGAATTTGTTGGAGCAAATCACACTGTTCTTTGATTGCTGTGGTGCTAGTAGATTTTTAAGCCGGTACAAAGGGTCTTAAATTGCTGTGCGCGTGTGCCTATTTTTAAAGGTTGAAGAGGAGGAGCAGAGATAAACGGTATATGAGAAGTTTGGAATTTTTTCTTTCAAGCCTTGCCTTTTGTCCAGAAATATTTATATTCAAATGCGAGGCCTGGTTTTTGTAGATGAATGCCAACGTCATAAACTTGGGATGTTAATTTTCATTTCTGCAGGGATTGGAAATGATTCATGGTTTGCAGGAGTTAGAGACACCAAAGAATTTTCTATTAGCACCTGGAGCTGACTGTGGAGGTGAAAGGCAGGTCTTGTTGAAAGAAAGGTGTTCTCCAGGGAAGAAAAATGTCACTTTTGTGGATTTTTTCTTTCTTTTGTTTGTGTGCAAAGATGAGATTTTTTTCTTTGAGAAATAATTTCTATCTTGTTGCAAAATGTCACTGCAAAATCTGTTTGAGAAAATAGCAAATCATCCTTCTGTTTATTCTTTTTGCTGTGCTCATGAAAATATTACCTTAAGCATGTGGTGAAAATTAAGGGAAAATGAGCCACTTCACCTGGTTTTGTAAATGATCACATTCTTTATACTCCTCAGTTCTGTGAGACTTACAAAAGAAAAATTCCCCTGACTAGCTGATTAAATAAACATCTATTTCTTTTCTAAGAGAATCCAGAGAAGAATAGGAAAAACTGTGGTGGATAAATAGGCACTTAAATCTAATCATTTTCGGGGTAGCGACTGTGTTCTGGCAGTTGGGAGTCTCCCGGGTCAAGAGGGCAGAATTTATTCTTGTAGTTCAGTCCTTGGTTTTCTTGCTGCCATTTCTTCTGCTGTTAACTCTAATGATTATCGAGGAGTCCTAGTCATTATTAAGTGGATAATAATGATATAGTTACATATACTGATAAAGTAGGAATACTAGTAATTATGGGTATCATTAATCACTACAGCGAAGACATTTTTATATTAAAGTGAGGACATTATGCTATGTGATTTTATACTTCCTCTCATTTTTAATCCTCCTAGAAAAAACTATCATAAAGATGCTATTAGGGTCTCATTTCATGAGAAGCAAGGTACATGGAGGTTAAAGAACTAACTTGGTATTCCACAGCTATTATGTACAACAGTTATAATCTGAACCCAGACACTATGACTCCAAAGCCAACATTTTTAACATTGAAAATGTTTAATGAATTTGTGTATTGGTATAATGTGATAGATACCCCAAGGTCTAACTCTGTCTTGCCTATGAGATTCTGCCTCCCCTCCCTTTTTTCTATAAGGTATGAGCACCTGTTAGAGAGAAATGGAGATGGGGCTGGAGGGGAGAGATATCACCTCTGGGGAAATGGCCATGAAGTAATCCCTTCCTCCATCCTTCTCTTGGTATTTTGGGCATGCATATACACATGCCCATACACATAAATATGCCTGGCATGTTTTTCAAGCCACTTGGGCCCAGGACTCAAACTGCACAACCAGCCATATGGGGTCTAACTGTCTTAATTGCCATGTCACCAGCTGGACCCTCTGACTCTGTTTTATGTTCCCCTTTCTCTAGATTATTTTTCCAGACTTGGCAAGTCAGGTGGGATGTCACTTAGGAGAATTTGCCAGAGTCAGGAATTGAGAAGTAAGGAGGACACACTGAGTTAAGAAAAGGAGGTAGAGGGACCAGCAGATGGCATAATGATTAAGGTGCTGGACTCCCACATCGTCGACAGCAGTTCAAATCTAGAATCCAACTGCTTGAAACTCATGCCGGGCACCTGTGTGTGCATGTCCAAAATAATGAGAGGAGAATGGAGGAGAAGAGACTGTGGCATACCCATCTTCCCTGGGGAGTGATTTCTCACTTTCTCTCTAGTGAATACATGCACCCTATAGCAATAATCTCTCAAACAAACAAACAAACAAATTAACAAGAGAGTAAAGGAGGAGGAGGGCTGACTCTAGCCCAGTGGTTATTGGAGCCAGGTCTCACATGGACAACATGGTTTGAATTCCAGCCCCGGTGGCTTGAAAAACGTGGCTGGCATAGGTGCACGTGTGCTCAAAATCCTGACAGGGTGGAGAAATGGAGAAGTGATTACAGTGTCACCACAGCCCCGTCTGGGGGCACTTTTCCTCTCTTGCTTTCTGTCTATGGGGAGTGCACATGCCCTCTAACAATTAAAAAAAGGAAGAGAGAGAAGAAAGAAAAAGAAAGAGAGAGAAGTAGAGCACGTCACCTTCAGGAGGTATCAAGGGTCTAAAGTGCGGCAATGTAAACCGTGAGAGGAAAGGTCGAAGAATCTGGAGAGTGAGACAAGCACAGCCCTACTCTCCCTCTGCCGTGTGTATCAGATGTGGTGGGCACTTCGGCTAGACCCAGTAAAGAGCAGGGTAACACAGGGCTCAAGGAACTTCACATTCTCCTCAGGGGAGGCTATTTCTGATTTCTCCAAGTTCTGTAATGATTACTCTGTGGAGGTGTAAGTGTGATGGGAGATAGAAGTGGCTGTGAAAATGGGAGGCATTGCTAATAAGGATTAGTTACTTACAATCCAAAAATAGATGTCTTTTTGGGGAAAGGCTGGGTTAAGATTTTGCAAACTCAAGATTGTTTTCATTAACTTTAGACCTCATGGGGAAAATATCTTTACCCATTTTTACATTAGCATGGATTACTCAGACACATAGATAAATTTTGACAATGGGGAAGGTCAGGGCAGAAAACTATTATATCCATTAACCTTTTGAGTAAGTGCAGGCCCAGGCCAGGTCCTGCAGAGGTAAGATCCAGGCCTACATAAAGGCAATCGGCACTAGAGAGCAAGAGGCCCAGAAGGCAAACTTTCTACCTCACAATGTTCCTTGCCCCATCTCTGCCAGGAACTACGTTGTCTTGGCCAGTCAGGTTTATGGCTAGGTTAGCAGAAGTGTGGGAGTACCTACAGCACCCCTAATGGAAAATTGCTCTAGCCTCCAAAGCTCAGGAAGGAACAGCATCAGGACCTTGAGAGGACTTTCTACACTCCAATCCGCATGTGCTACCAGTGGTGTATCTTACTGTGTTGTGTGTTTTCAAGCATGCTGAATGTATGCAGAGGATTGCATCCTCATTCGCAGTTCCCTAAGAAGGGTGATGTGGCCGGTGAGATGGCCACATTTGATGCAGGGGCATTTGGTGATGGGTTGTGGCCCTGTAGCATGGCTGGAGGGACTCCTGTTTTTATGAGGGCCCAGTTTTCACTGTGCTGACCAACGAGTGATAAGGTGGCATTCTGTTGCTCAGAGGAGTGGTGCCTACCCTTCCAAAAGGCATATGCTTTGAAACCAGTGCTAGTAGAGGCCCAGAATCCTGGCTCTGGGCATTATGCCACCTTTGGCATGACTGACTCCGAGCTGAATGGAAAACATCAGAGAGAAAAATTTCTAATGAACATAGCTCAGAGAATTGAAGACATGACCTCTCTTCCTGTCCCTGCCTTATCTTTATTGTCAATAAGAAGATTGAATGACAGCGCTGTCGTATGCCATGCTCTGTGATGATGGCAATGTTCTGCGACCGCACTATCCAATAGGTACCGTAGCCATTGTGGCTGTTGAACACTTGAGATATGGTTCATGTGACTACGGAATTGAATTTTTAATTCTATTTCATTTTATTTCATGTAATTCAAAGAGCCACATGTGGTAGTGGCTATTGATTATATAAATGTGCCTGGCAATTTTTTATGGCTCACTTATAAAAAATAATGCATGCATAAATGCACACACACACATTTAGCATTTATATAGTTTCTATCTACCAAACCTCCACATACCCATCACTTTATTACCATATTCGTTATTTCTTAAAGCCCAGGGAGAGTGATGTCCTTGTTTTTCATATTTTTTGTTTTTATTTGCTAGAGGTCATGTGCATTTGCCAAACAGAAATGGAGGGAGACAGAGAGACAGAGAGAGAAAGCAAGAAGGCACCCACTGTGGGGGGTAGTCATACTGCAACCCCTTATTCTCATTTCTTCTTTCAGAATTTTGGACACGCACACACATGTGCCCAGCTTGTTTTTCAAGCCACTCACTACAGGACTTTAACTGTGTGGTTGGCAAGTGGGATCCAGCCACTGTAACCACCACATCACCGGCTGGCCTGTTTTCACATTTTATAGATGAGAAAACTGTGTCACAGAGAAATTATGTTTTTCCTGGGGTTACTTAGTAAGCAAACAGTAGAACCAGGGCTCCAACCCAGAACTCCTTCTTAATCTTGGGATGGTAGGTGGTAATTATGAATCTCTCAAGAAATATCCCACTTTACACTCTTTTGTTAATCCACTGGCCATATGGCTGGGATGGCCTTAATAAGGTTCACTCAAAAAGCAGAGCCTGAGGCAAGGACTTGGCTCACAAAATTTATTTTGGCAACAGAATTAAATGTCTGGGAAGTAAAATAGAAGAGAAAGTCAATCCAAGGATATATTACTAGGGCATTTCTGAAGGCAGTTGGTCTTAATGCTTGAGGGAGCCTCTAAGAGAATCTGTAGCATGCTCCTTGAAGTGTCTACCAGGCAAACTGGACCATGGGAAGAAACAAAATAACATAGCTGGGGGGAAAGTCAGAGATGAGAATCAGAAGAACCTATGTGGCTCTCAGAATGGATTCTTCTACATAAAATTTAAAACAAATGGCCCTAACCTTTGATTCTGTCAGTGAGCTATAGCGTACTTGATTGCTAACAGAATGATAATGCTTTTGCGTATCATGCGCGATCCTGTTTTAATGGAAAGGCTGATTTCTCCCATTGCCTTATCTTTTTCTGCTTGACTTCATTATACCACCTAGATAGAGTGAGTTCAGGCAAAGCAAATGTATTTAAAATCAGCTTGGGCAGAATAAAATGTAGAAGTCAACCTATAAGTCAATGTATTCCAAAGCTGCATAAAAACTTTCCTTAAAAACACTGTTATCTCACTCATCCACTTATGGGCAGTGTGGCATAAAAGTTAACAGCACTAGCTCTGAAATCAGATTGCCGAGTCCAAATCCTTGCTCTACGACATACTAGCAATGTGACTCTGGGCAGATTATTTAATCTCTCAGGGCCCAATATCTTCATTTGGAAATAAGGATTATTATTATTATTATCTATCTTTTTATCAAGCTATGGTGAGAATTAATCAAGTTATACATGGAAAGCACTTAGAACAATGTCTGCAATGTAGAAAGCACAACATGCATATTTGTTATTATTTGTTCATTCATTAATTGATTAAGAATCATTTAATGTCTGATATAAACAAAACCCTGTGTTCCCTGATTGATGGGCTCACATGAGTTTAATAATGTCTCCATTGACCACTCTGTCCTTTTGAAATTCTTCATGCTCTAAGTTCTCAAATTCCGCCCTTCTTCCTTTTCTTTCTTACCTTATCAAACCTTATTTTCCTTTACTGGTTCCTCTCTTCTCTCCAATCTTTAAATGTTAAAATGTTTCAGGGTTCTTTCAGTCTTTGCACATCTTCTATTTCTTTTTTCTTTTTAAGAGGTTTTTGCTGTAGAGCATGTGCGCTTGCCAGAGAGAGAAAGAGACAGACATAGTGAAAGGGAAAGTCAAAATCACCCCCCTGGGGGATGGGCATGCCACAATCCTTTCTTTTCCATTCTCCTCCTGGGATCTTGAGTACGCATGCACATGCACCCAGCGTAAGTTTCAAGCCATTAGGTCTGGGGCTCAACCCTGGTCAGTCATGTGGCAGTCCCTGATGTAACTGTTATGCCACCTGTGGGCCCCTGGGCATCTTCTGTTTCTTACCAACACATTCTCTGTATGTAATCTTGTCTGGCCCTGTGATTTTAAAGACACCTTCTTGCTGATCATTCCCAAATATGTATTTCTAGTTCTGACCTCTCCCTTGATCTAAAATAATAAATTCACCTTTCTACTTGAAACCTTGATTTGGATATTGGCTAGACACCTCAATTTAAAAAATTGCATTCAATTAATGGGTATAATTACAGTATATCAAGTGAATTTTTCCCACGATGAATATACTGTATACAGGTTCAGTCAAAGATATTACCGTACGCATTATAACTAACAGATAATTTTCCATTTTTGTGTCCCTTAAATGTTTTGCTTCTTTCTTTTCCCCCTTGATTCCCTCCCTCTCACTCTTCTCTCATACTGTCTCTAGTATCACCATTGCTTTCCATGCTTTCATATCTTCCAGTCTTTCCATTTCTGCCATTTAGTGCAGATATTCAGTATACATTGAATGGGGACATACAGTGCCTCTATTTCATAGCCTGTCTTGCTTTGCTTAGCAGTAAATGCCTGCTCTATGGCAAAAACTACTGGAGGCTGGAGGATTGTGGGATTGAGTCTGTGCCTCTCTCTGTCTCCCTTGACACCTCAAATTTAACATGGTCCGAAGAAACCTACTGGTTCCCATTCAGTCTCCATTTTATTTTTCTTTTATGTTCTCTTTGTCAGTAGACAGAATCCTCAATTAACTAATTGCTCAGGCCCCAGCCCAGCAGTTATCTTTTCCTCTTATTCAATACCCAATTCAGTGGTATATACAAAATTGTCTCTTAAAGTCCGAGAACTTTTTAAAAAGAATTGTTTAATTTTACTTTATTATTATTTTCCAATTTGATCAGAGAGAGACAGAGAGGAAAAGTGAGAAAGAGGGCCATCAGGTCCAGGATTTGAACCACGGTTGGCCATGTGCAAGTCCAGGGCCTTTAACCACCATTCCACCTGCTGGCCCCAGTCTGAGAACTTCTAGTGTACCAATTGCTAGGATCTCTGTGTATGACTATACACGTTGTACATTGCACAAGTGAGTTCCTCCTAATAGGTACCATAGGTTTGCATTTTTATATTAAAAAATTTACAGCAGATAATTTAAATCTTTCTTCTCAAAAAGCCAGAATATCACCAAAATTTCTGACACCTACAATTGAAATTCCTTGAAGACTAAGTGCCTCCTTCTAAATTTTTGATAGCGCCGTAAGAATAATCAGTGACCCTAACCATTGCTAAAATTGCTATCATTTCTAGTTTATGTCATCATAGTCTCTCAGATTATGAAAACACATTTCTAATTAGTCCTATCCTCCCCTGTAATCTATTTTCTAGACAGCAGTCAGAGAGGTCCTAAGATGTGCACCACATGAAATTGTCATTCTTAAATCTTAAATCTTCTCTATTACTTATTTATTGTCATATAACTAAATTAACTTAAAACAGCAGAAATTGATTATCTCATGGTTGGTGTGGGCCATAAGTTCAGGAAAGGCTTAGCTGGAAGGTGCTGGCTCTGGGTATCTCAAAGTGTTGCAGTCAGATGTTGGCCAGAGCTGCAGTCATCTGAAGGCGTGACTGGAGCTGGAATATCTGCTTCAAAGATAATGCATTCAGGTAGCTATTGACAGGAGGCCTCAGTTTATCATCTTAAGTGTGATCACAACGTGGTAGATGGTTTTTCCAAGAGTAAGCAATTCAAAAAAGAAGTAGGCAGTGGCTACAATGTGTCTAACTTTGTTATTTAACTCAGTATTTCCTAGGGAGGGATTTTTACCTCCCACCTCTGAAGATATTTGGCTTATTGTGGAGTTATTTTTAGTTATCAAACTTCAGAGAGGGGTATTGCTAGTCTCTAGCTGGTAGAGGTCAGAGATGCTGCTAAATATCCTAGAATGCAAAGGAAAGTCTGCCACAACAGAGTTATGATCTGGCCTCACAAGGCATACATCATCACTTCTGCCATATGTTATTGTTCACATAAATTCTGATACAATGTAGAAGAGATAATGTACCAGCATGAATACTAGGAGGTGAGGATCATTGGTACCTATCACTCACCAGCTACTAGCACTCTCCAGTGTTTGTACCTTGCAACTGGAATAGGAAAAATATTCCTTGCAAAGTTTGAAATTGGCCTCAGATGCTGTCTCTTACCTCATTTCCTGTCAAGATACTACTCTTTCACTATTTTCTGGGCACTCTGGCTTTATGTTTCCTGAATATGACAAACTTGTCCTATTTCAGGTTTTTGTTTCTACCTTGAATGATTACTCCCAGACCTAGAGCAGCTTCTGATTTTTCGGCTCTAGCTTAGTAAACAGAATCCTCAATTAACTAATTGCAAAGGCCCCAAACCAGCAGTTATCTTTTCCTCCTATTCAATACCCAAATCAGTGGTGTGTACAAAGTTGTCTCAAGTCTGAGAATTTTTAAAAAGAATAGTTTAATTTTACTTTATTTATTATTATTTTCCAATTTGATCAGAGAGAGACAGAGAGGAAAAGTGAGAAAGAGGGCCATCAGGTCCAGGATTTGGACCACGGTTGGCCATGTGCGAGTCCAGTGCCTTTAACCACCATTCCACCTGCTGGCCCCAGTCTGAGAACTTCTAGTGTACCAATTGCTAGGATCTCTGTGTATGACTATACACGTTGTACATTGCACAAGGGAGTTCCTCTTCCTCAGAAAACCCTGTCCTCATCTCTGATGCCAAAGTTGAGACACTCCATTTAACCAGCATCAATTACTCACTATTCTATAACCTTATTTTATTGTGCTCATAGCACTTGTTATACTTTAAAGTTAGCTATTTATGTGTTTATATATTTACTTCTATCTCCTCCCACTAGAATGAAAGTTCCACAAGGGTAGGAGCTTTGTTCTGTTCATCTTTTTATTCTCAGAGGCTAGGACAGTGCTTGAAATACAGTAGGTTATCAATAAATACTTGTCAAATGAATGTATGAATGAGTTTTCTTTTTTCTTTATTTAATGTGTTACATATAGACTTCTGGCAGAGGTGAATTTCTTTTTTTAAAGAATTATTTTTTAATTTTATTTATTATTATTATTCTTTTCTAAATTTGCTATGGGGCATGTGTGCTCACTAGAGATAGAGAGAGAGAGACAGAGAGAGAGAGAGAGAGAGAGAGCGAGCGAGCAGGTGAGAAAGTAAGCCACCAGATCTGGGGCTTGAACAGCAATAGGCTATGTGGGAGTCCAGTGCCCCAACCACCATACCACCTTCTTGTCCAGAGATGAATTTCTTAAATATATGCAGGAGGGGTGAGATGAGGAGCAGAGAAGTAACATCCTTTTGAAGTAACCTCCTTTTATAGCATCGTGGATGAGACCCTACATATATTTTGAGTTATTTATCCTATTATCTCTGGTAGATTTTCTATTCCAAGTTTGTTTCTTTTTCCTTCCTGTCTTGTGGCCTTGGCATGCACTTGTAGGAACACTGAGTTGCCATCTTTGGACATGGACTAGGACAAGGAAATTGATCACCTGACCTTGACCTCATTAATCTAGTACTACAGCCATTGTCTCCACGTGACTAAGGAGCCCCTGCAACCAAGTCCAACTACATAAACCACTTTCGAATTTTTTGACTAAAGGGCTATATTTACAGAGGAGGAGAATGCACTGCAAATAAATAATCAATCTTTTATTGGAATAATTAAAAGCTAAACTCACTGCATTGTACTGCAATGTTAGTAGATTCAGTCTGCACAGTTCTGCCAGTCCCTTGGGTATTTTGAATTTATAGACACTCTTTATCCTGAGTTTACTTTTGGACTTGGCTGTCTCAGGAGCAGTGATTCATGTAACTCTAGTACAAGAATCACCTTCAGATAGATCACAGCTGAATTCCTAAGCTCCCAAATCTTTACTCAATCTGACAGTCCCAGACACCTCCAAGAAAAAGAAGATGTCTACACAGAATAAGTTGTCTTTTAGGACAGGATCTGCTAAACATGGTTAAGAGAGAATCAAGGAAGAGAGGTCTTCCTAGGCAAAGACTACTGGTCAACCTATTTCAAAATGATCCCATTTAGACCTAAATCATTCCTTTCATAGTTTCAAACTTCTAGATTTAAGTTAATGCCAGAGTAAATGTCTGTGGAATTTCTACTTACTGGATGAGAACTGATAGAACTAGATCACTTTGTGAGATGGCTTGGGAGAGAAATCATTAGCAGTGTTTGAAACTGGAGTGTAAAAGTCCTTAGTTGCTGGGTATCAGTGTATCTCTGAGATAACCTCCCATGCCATGATGAGGAGCAGGCTAGCTCTGCTTGAAATAACATAATTACAGTAGTTGGCAAAAAGTGGGGGACAACAGAAATAAAGTTCAAGAACTCAAGCACATACACCACACAGAAAGGCAGAAAATCCTCCATCTAGACATCCTGGGGAAAAATGAAGTGATGGGGTCTGAGGTACACACAAGCAGTTGTGCTATAAATGGCAGCTGCCTCAAGCAGAAATTTTTATTACAGAAATAAAGGAGGGATTCAGTGACACATTCACGTAGGTGAATGAGTCGCTGTAAGTTTCCTTCCAGATTCCAGGGTCATAGGCTCGAGAGAGGCTTTGAAGATGTAAAGGCACAAAATTGGAATATAAATGACTCATATTTTGGAGAAAGGTGATTTAAACATAGGAATCTGACTTGGATCATTCCTTCTCTGCTATAAACTAGTACTACTAAAAACATCACTTAACCTTTCACCCTATGTTAAGAACTTCCAGTCTAATAGAAATTCCTCCTGGCAGACTAGTGGAGACTTTCTTCATTTTGTTGTCTTCTGGGACTTTGCCTAACAGGGATTCCTGGTAGCAAGCTGGGAAGGTACAACAGAAACATATTTTGTGTGATGCACCACTAAGATAACCACCACCAACACAGGAAGAAGCCACCAAATTTAGGTAACACAGAGTTAATCTCTGTAGGCTTTAAGTTTTCTCCTCTGTGAATTGAGAGGATAGAGCTAGATAACTTCAACAATCCCTTACAATAACATATCTAAAGATGGCAACCTTTAACTTTCCTATAGGTGCATGTATAGGCCATTAGATAGGAAGGAAAAAGAAGCAAATTTGGAATAGCAAATTTATCAAAGATAACAGGATGAACAACTCAAAACATATGTACAATCTCCACATTGCTGTAAAAAGGAGGTTACTTCAAAAGGATGTTACTTCTCTGCGCATTATCTCGACCTTCCCCCATATAGTTAAGAAATATATCTACATTATTTTCCAGATGCTTATATAGAATACTTAAAATATGTGAACTCATTCATTTATTTACTGATACAACAGCTATTTATGATCTAATTTATGAGACTGCTCCAAATTAAGTGAAAGATAAAGTTGCTGAACTGAAGACTTTTGTTTATCTCATTTATTAAAAATGCTTATTGTGTTCCACCAATAAGCCAGGAGCTGAATTTAGATCTAGAAATTTACAGATAAATGTACATAGTCTCTACCCTCAAAGACTTTACCTTCACTTAGAGAAATAGTCAATCAACAACCCACTATATACAGTATGGTGATTGCTGGAATGGAGAAGCTCTTCACCTAAAGAGGTTTGAATGAGGGATTTTACTTTATTTTGTTTCTGAAAGAGTTTGTTTACTTAGTTGCTACCAGACTCAACCTCTGATACTGAAAAAAGAAGTAAAGTGTTTTTTTTTTTTTTTTTTTTTTTTTTTTTTAAGAGAGATTTTTGCTATAGGGCACATGTGCTCGCCAGAGAGACAGAGAGAGAGAGAGAGACAGTGAGAAATCATGACCCAGGACAGAAGGCCAGGCTGTAGTCCCTTATCCTCCATTCTCCTCTCAGGATTTTGGGCCTGCACACACATGTGCTCAGTGTGAGTTTCAAGCCACTGGGTCTAAGACTCAAATGATGGTTGACTACACGGGAGTCCAGCGACGTAAACATTATGCCATCTGTTGGTCCCAAGTCGAAACTTTTAACTTATCTTAGTCTGTTTTGTGCTCTTATTACAGAGTATCTAAGACCAGGTAATTTACAAAGGACAGAAATTTATTTCTCACAGTTGTGGAGGCTAGGAAGTTCATGAGTGAGGGTCCCATTTCTGTCAGGAGCCTAAATGCTGGAGGCATATCATCCCATAGCAGAATGCAGAAGGCCAAGAGAGGCAGAGAGAGCTGACCTCCTTCTTATAACAATTCACTCTTATGACAGTGAACCCATTCCCGTAATACTGACATTCTATTCATGAGGGCAGAGTTGTCAATCATGAGGGCAGGCTAGTCACCTGTTAAAAGTTGCACCTCTCCACATGTTGCTTTAGTGATTAAGTTTACAACACATGAATTTTGGGGTACACATTCAAACCACAGAATAAGCATTAACATTTAAGCACACTGGTCCTGTTCACGGGAAGAAAAGATTCGAGCTGAGTAGATAATTGCACGGTGAATATTGGCCCCTAAGCAAAGATAGGCACTTTAAACCAGCCTGAATATGAGGTCCTATCCTCAGCATGCAATGGAGAAAAATTGAACAAGAAGGGGCATGAAGAAGCTGCCAGTGTACTAGCTTCTTAATTAGGCTCTGTGATGATTTATGAACATCTCAAACTCTGTATGTCATGCAAATTTGTGGGTCCACATCCTTTCTAAGGCTAAATAGAAATGTTCCTTAACTTACTAATATTTTGGAGCCTACATATCTACCCCTGCCCTAATTCTGGACATCCAAACAGGAAGTGAGCACATTGAAGTCTTTGACTGTATGATACCGTAAAACCACACAGGGAGCTTTTGAATGGACAGATCTGCTTCTGTCATTAAGCCAATGTCTCTTCATTTCTCATGACTTTTTTTGTTTTCCTTCCATGAAGATGTACCACGACTGTTACTTTTCAACAATGCGCTTTGTTTTTCTCCCCACATCTACAGCACGATAAACTCAGACTGCCTTGCTTTGTTGCTGATGCTGCCACAGTGAATTATGGCATCTCTATGAATTCTTTGCTGAAAAGTAACTCCCATCCTTCCAGATTCGTTTGTATATTTCCTCCCATCTCTGACTAATGTGACAGGAGTCAGTCACATAGGCCTGAGCCCAGTAGGAGAATCTGACAAACACCACTGCCCAAACTACGGGCTAAACAGATTAAAAACACCATTAACACCATGTCTGTCAAAGAACAAATTTAATAAAAGGAATTATTTAAGTTTCTATCCATGCTAATGGAGGGGATCAGTGGTGCCAGTAATCCAAATATCAGTTGTATTTAATTTTGTTTCTCCTGCCCTATGCTCTGAGTAACCGAAGAGCCATAGAGGGCAGGAAGAGGTGTCTGCAGGTAGCTCAGAGGCCTGAAGGTTACATGGAAGAGACTCCTTGTGAGGTCTGTGACTGAGGTTAAGAGTTTTCTTCTTTTGAAGGCAGAGCATCTCAGTTCTCTGACAGAGTGTATTTAGTTTAGTTCAACACATATTTAGTAAGAAGCTACCATGTGCCAGACGCTGCATTAGGTACTGAAGATTTAGAGATAACTAAGGGACTGTGAATGTAATGCGTGTATGAGAATGACCAGCTGAGGTTGGGGACACTCCTGCACCATCAAACTTACCAGTATAGTTCACTCCTGATGTTGGGTAACAGGGTCAATTGCTTCTAGTGCCTTTCATGTGCCACTGGACTTTAACTCAGGACATTGGAAGCTTCTTCAAACTTTTCCCTGAATTTCTGGGTTTCTGACTATGTTTTTATCCTTATCACTATGTCTACTCTTTTTAAATTTTCTTGAGAATATTTTCCTCTATTTTATCATGAAATGTACAGTTCTTTAGTTGCGGGCCCTCTCCTTATCCTCACTCTAGAGTTTCCCTACATAACCTCAGCCGTACTTACGGTGTTGATGAATGCCTTCATGGTAACTGGTAAATGCACGTCATTAGTCAAGAGTTCCCCTCTAGCTTCAGCAGCTTAGTGGGCAGTCTATCCTGAGGTTGTTTGGAGGTACCTCATACTTAGCATGTCCAAATCCAACCCACAATCTTCCTTTCCAGATTCGGTCCCCTTCCAGGACTCCTTTTCTTGGCAAATGTCACCATAATTTATCCCAATATCCACCTAGAAATTTGATGTCAATCTATACAGCTCCTATTCCCCAAGCCCCACATCTAAATCATCACCAGATCCTATTGGTTTTATTTCTTAATTGTGTATGGAATTCACCCAGTTATTTCCATTACTGTGACCACTACCAATGACGAAGTTAACCTCCTTTTTTACCTCGGTCAGTAAGTCCCCATATCTGCTTTGGGTCCTGTATAATATTTTCTTCACAATTTAGCTAGAGTGATTATTTTTAAAACACAAATAAGGAAAAGATGTCTTTATCAGTTGGATATATATATATATATATATATATATATATATATATATATATACTAAAGTATTCTAGATGATATTATATGATGTTTGGGATTTACTTTAAAATATTCCAGAAAAACTAATGAACAGAAGAAAGATCAAAAAAGACAGGTGAAGTGTTTATCACCAGTTAGGCTGAGTGATGAGTTAAAAGGGGGTTCATTTTACTATTCTGTCTTTAGTGTATGCTTTTAACTTTTCATAATAAAAATCAGCATGTACCTACACAAATATTGACATGCTACCTTCTTGCTGAAAATACTTAGATGTTTTGTTTGCCACAGGACATGTGCACTCAATGAGAGAGAAAAAGAAAAACAGCAAGAGGGAAAGTAAGAACCCCTCCCCCCCAGGGGGGATGGCTGTGCTGCAATCCCTTTCTCTCCATTCTCTTCCTGGGATTTTGGGCATGCACGCACATGTGCTCAGCACTCTGAGTTGAGCAGCTGAGTCTAGGCTTTTTTTTTTTTTTTTTTTTTGAGAGATTTTCGCTATAGGGCGCGTGCGCTCGCCAGACAGACAGAAAGCGACATAGAGACAGAAAGCGAGAAATCACCTCCCAGGGGGGATGGTCACGCCGCAATCCCTTCTCCTCCATTCTCCTCTCGGGATCTTGGGCACGCACGCACACGCGCCCGGCGTGAGTTGTAAGCCACCGGGTCTGGGACGCGAACCGCGGTCGGCTACGTGGGAGTCCAGCGACATAGCCATTACACTAACTGCTGGTTCCCAGAGTCTAGGCTTTTTAATGCCCATAGTATAAAGATGACATTTTTTCGTAAGCATTCAAGTTCTGATGTAGGCTGTATGGATCTTTCCTGCCCTTTCTGCACCCTGGGCTCTTCCTCTCAGCCCTCCAGTTCTACTTTCCATGTGTTACTCCCTGAACAACTCTATCCTCCTAGCTACAAGCTGGGCACATTTTCCTCCTCCTGACAAGTTCAAATCCATCTAATACAGACTCTCAGAACACCTGGTACTGTTTTCTTATGGTACCTGTCTTCACTACAGTTTATGTATCATTGTATGAGCCATCCAAACAGTGTCTGTTTATTCCACCAGACTATAAAATATCGGAGTCACCATTTTATTCCCAAGCACGGTGCCAAGCTCATGTCATCATGATCAATAATTATTTGTTGACTGAATGAGAAGAGGTAGAGATTATTTGGGGTGACATTCACTTTGCAACTTGACCATAGAAGCTGTGCGGTCAATTGGAAATGAATTAAGATGAGCCTGCTCGGAGGGGAATGGGGCACTGGTCTGTCTATCTGCAGTACCTGTGGGGTAGTGAGGTGCTATTTCCCAATTCTGCCTTGTACTCCAGAGCAGGCTCATGCCTGTGATCAGAGGAGCCTCCTTCCCAGAATCAGGCTTCAGCGGCTTTCTGACTATTGCAGCTGTCTCCTTTCTTTCAATTGGTCCTGGGACTTAGTGCTTCCAGGAATGAATCTGTCTTCCAATGGCTCGGGCCGGGCTTTATCTTCAGTCCTTTTCATGGTCCATTTTTCTGAGTTCTGACTTGCTGTTCTACATAATACTCTAAGTTTCTCTAGGATACACCTGACACAAACTCCCTCCCAGTGGAACCTGGCCTAAACATTTCAGCCTTCCTATCTAGGTGCCTCATCTGCTATTCTAGTCTAGTGACAGAGACATCCCTAAATGGGTAGCCTACCTGCTGATCACTACCTGCCAACCAGTCTGCTGAGCACTCCCTGCCTGAATTCTTCCCTGCTGTCCCCTGTCTACCTATTAGGGCTTCAAGTACAGTCTATGGAATTAGGTCAGAGACTGTGTTGTCTCTCCTGACCTTCTGCCTCCCCACAGGACACTCTCCAGCCTCAAGACTGCCAACACTCTCTCTAGAGAACTCTGCTTCCAGAAGCAGTTTCATGGTCTGCTAGGTACCCACAGACTATAGTGATTCAGGATGAGAAGGCCCCAAATCAGTTCAGTATCACCTTCTCCCCACAGTAAAAGCATCACTGGGATGAGATTGAAAGAGCCAAGGATTAGCAGCTGGGAGACAGCTACAGTCTCTGCTTTTCCACCATCAAGCTTAATGGTCTAGGACAAGCCACTTTAGCTACATTGGTTTCAGCTTCTTTATGAAAAATAAAAGGTAGGAGGGAAAGAAAGAAATGGAAGGAGGGAGGATAAGACATTTTGCTAGATTCATGGTTCTCAAATATTTATGTAGCAGTGTTTGGTGGCCAAACATGTTTGAAGAACACTTAGGGTAAACAAACTTTAATAGATTTTTTACTAGCAGGACTTCTTAGGGTATTTAATGAACTAATGTGCATTGTGACTCTCCATAAAAGATAGGAAAGTTAAAGATTTGTTATATTTATGTGAATACATATGGAAATTGTACTGGGAAATACCAGAAGAAATTTTAGCAGCCCAGTGAAAAAAAAAATATCCAGTCAATCCAGTGCCTTCCTGATCAAGGCCAATTTCCTCATCACTAGAACACATCGTGGAATGACAGCAACCTGTAAAGACCAATCACACATTTGAGAAGCAGAGCAGCATGAAGTCATAGTGGCCAGATTAGGATCCATTTTGAAGGGTAACGGCTATTGAATTCTGTTGCATTGGGCTGGCATGTTGAGGTAATATGGACTCAACATCCATAGTTGAACAACTAGTCCTGTCTTATAGTATCCTTTTTTGCCAGATCGTGAGCTTGGTCTATTATGCCAAACTCAAGACAGGTCAATAGAAAACTCTGTTATTTCAGTAAAACTGAGAGTATATCCTGATCTATTTGCTCTCAAAGAACCAGTTTGATAAACATGGACTGTTTCACCTACTGCAACTTTTCATATCTGCCCAATGGCCAAATCCACAAGAGAGGAGCATTTCACTGGCTACCTAGAGTCACAACCTGAGTCCTGACCCCTTCAGCTTTCCTGAGTTCTCTCTGCACTGTGAGGTTTCTTCAATCTCTTTGTTTTTGTGTTCACATGACTTCCTACGTCTGTTGTCCATTTTACCTACTTGCATCTCCCAGCTCTTCACCCTATCCCTTGAGCTTCTTGATGTCTGTTTTTCTCTCGTTCAGAATGCGTGCTGATCAATCTTTATAAACTCCCTTGCTTGGCACCTTCTTACCCTGTTCGCTGTCATGGAAGATAGACCCTCCTCCACGTCCCCTCCCTATATATGCACTGCAGAGTTTTTTCTAATTCTTTCCTATTCTCCACAAGTCCCCAGAATGAACCCAGACTCTATCTGATGGTACTCTAGAAAGTCATATATGACAATTTTTTTTTATTTCTAAATAAAAAGAGGGGAGAAACAACAGCACATATTAATGGACCATGACAAACACAGGCTACTTTCTAACAGCCCTTGGTATTTGTCTTTATTTTTAGAATGTCCTCCTGCTGCTTTTACTATAACTCTCTATTTGTTCTTGACAAGGTTCATAGAACAGGAGAGAAAGGAAGGAGGCAGGAGGGGGTGTAAAGAAACACTATATTAAGAAAAAGAATAAAAAGTTAAAGAAAATTTTTTAAAAAGACAAGCTGCTACCGCTACCACAGCCCCAGCTGAGAGGAGCCTAGGAAGCCTCTGGTTTCTCTGGTCAGTGTCATGCCTCATCTGTTGTGACCTTGGCTCTTCATTCCTCTGTTGGTCTGCTGAGTCCTAAATGAGCTAAACCATTGTCCTTTGATAACTGGTGGCTTCTCTAACTGACAAATGACATACACATCTTGGCATAGTTGGGACAGTAGAAAAAGGAGTCAATGGTACTCACCGTTCAGTTGTTACAAAGACTTTTTTGTTTTATCTTCACTTCCTGTCTAAAATGAAAATGATTGAGGGGGGTCAGAAATGGGACTGTCCTTCTGAAAATAGGACCCTTGTGGCTTTTCTGGAAGGCTTTTCCTAAGCATTCACCACTAGCACTCCTGATCCCTGACTTTTCAACAAGAAACCAACAGCCATTTTGTAGAGTCTTCTGTGAACCCAGAACTAGGATAGGAACTGTGTTATTAGCAGCCCTAGTACCATATCATCTGGTTATGGATAGAAAATACACACACAAGAAAATATTGGGGATTATGATAATTGATGAAAGTTGCAAAGCTTTGTCCTTATTTGTAGAATCATGTTAAAATAGAAGTTTAAGGGTTTGGATAGATTTCCCCTCCTCCTTTTCCTCTCCCCTCAATATGACTCTCAAACCTCTTTTCATTCCCTGTAGACAATTACCATCAGCACACACATTTGCCACCTAGTGATGTGACCACCAATTCACTGCTCAGTTAAATCTGGCACCTCTCTGATGCCTTTAGATTCCCACCCTTATAACCGGTGACTTAGACTGCCGTGCCCTGCTCTTCCTACTACAGGTGATTTTATTATAAGATCCATGGTCCTTTATTGCACATATCTGTGGGTCTGTTTTCCTCTAATAAGTTGCCAAGTTCTGAGGGAAAAGGTCTTCTTGTCCACCCTGCGTCCTGGAACTGATCTAACTAAATGTGTGACCTAACGCAAACAACATAACTGCTCAGACTACCAGATTCTGTACAATATTGGGGGTTAATATTGTCCTCATTGCATGAAGTGGCTGTTAAGGCTTCAGTGAGACAATAGAAATAATGTACGTACACTAGTGCCTCACGTCGAGTAAGTTCTCAAGAAAGGATGGCTGAAGCATAAAAAAGAATATCTGTAATTCTCAGTGTCAGACAATCTGGGCTCATTCACAAAGGTGGTCATTGATGTCCAGTGAATGCCTGAAGCGAGTGCTTTATTCGAGGGGGTTTCGTATGATGAACACTTTCTAATGAATTGTTCACAAGCTGGGGATAGTGATATCTGAATCCTTAAATATAAATCTTCAGACATTTTTTGATTCCTTGTAGGAAAGAAATGAAAATTTTGTTAGAAAGAGAAAGAAAACCCACTGAAGAGGTTACAAAAGCTTGCTGAACTGGCAAAGAAAAGCACCAGTGTCAACTGATCTGAAATTCTGGGAATGCATCACCAATGGTCTGGTCTTACTCTGAGCCACTTCCAGCCAGCATAGAGCCCTATTAGAGGGCATGTGATAGGCACTGAAGAAACACTGGCCCTTGTCACATTCCAGGCTTCTGACAGCACATCAGCCCCTCCCATTAAGAAGTAAATTGGGGTCAGGTGTCTATGGTACACCAACAATAAAGAGCAATGAACTGCTCTAGTTGCCCTTACCTGGTCAATTCTGGGTGAACAGAGGCTTCATTCAAAGTGGTGGAGGAATTTTATACTCTGACAACTGATTACTGGGAGAATTAGGAAGAGTTAATATAGACCCTCCTGGGCTCTTTCAGATTACCTCCCACAAGAGATTGGCTATTCCATTGCCAACCCAAACTGACGGGTAAAAATCTATGTTATGAATTAACACTATAAGTGCTTTGCTCTGGGTTTCCTCCCATGTCACAGGGCTTTTGCTAATTTTAAATGACAATGCCTCTTCACTGGAGATTAACAAGATATGAAACAATCCCAATATTTTAATCAGTGTTTGAGGTTGGTTTTTGCTGAACAGCCAGAAATGTGGTTCTTCTGGAAATCCATTTTTCATTTGTTTTCTCATTTGCATCTCTAGTTTATAGAAAATTGACTTTTAAAAAGTGAGTGATAATTAATCTTAGAAAGTACTGCAGTTCATTGGCTTTACTACTTCAGAATACCCAGCATATACCAAGCCAAGGGGAACTCTGCCATGGAGGGGTTGGAGTGACAGTAGAGGGGCAACAGCAGAGTATGCAGGTGTGTGTGGAGTGACAGCAGAGGGGCAACAGCAGAGTATGCAGGTGTGTGGGCATTAGGCACAAGACCAACTCTTCACAGTCCCCTTGAATGGTCTGGGAAAAGCCTAAAGTTCTTTGAGGCACTTCACAGTCTTTTTTCAGTGGAAAAATGGCCTGCTTGGTTCAGATGTATTGCAAGCACAGACTAATGAACGGTTCAGAAATGTGTTATAAAAGTTATATTATAAAGGAATGGAATTCATCTCCAGCAATATGATCCTAGATGAGCAGATAAATCCCTTGAGGTATGGAACAGATATAAATTCTGGCTAAAATATTTCAACATATATTTGTAAAGCATGGTTGAACTCTTAGTGAAGTAAGGGGTGCAATTAAAGACTATAAATGACAAGAACAGGGTATTCTACAATGGCAGGTAAGCATCAGAGCTGCTGATTGTCCTGAAGGCAAGTGCTTTCAGGAAGACATCTTCAAAGACATCTGTATGCAGACCATACCTGCCCATGCATACTAAATAAGAGCTCAGCATTCAGTGTCCTGGAAGTTGGGTTTTCAGGCACCCTGAGGGTGCATAGTGCACAGGTGATACTTGGGGCCTTAGCAGGCTGAGGAGATTGGAATAGAACTCTGGCATACAGCTATGATTTTCAGTTGTCAACACATTTGGTAGGTGAAGTAGAACAAGAGAGTCACCTGTCTCCGTTTTGTTTTGGCATGGAGTACAAAGAGAAAGAAAGCAAGCTTCACTAAAAATTTCTGCCTCATGCCTTCCTTTTATATCTGAGGGTATGATTTATGCCACCCGTGTAACTCAACTGGAAGTAAAGCACAGAACAATCTAATCAGACACAATGGGCCCCTCTCTTGATATTTTCCACAAGAACATGGCATAAACAAATGCAGATCATCTATACATAAGACACTGAACCCAGGTCCCAAAATTTCTCTAAATAAAGTTTCATTGAAACTGCAACTCACAGTCAAAAATCACCAAACATACAAGTAAAAAAGTCATCATGAGTGAGAGTTGGCAGAAACAACGAACTACAGAGTCAGACCCACAAAGAATACAAATACTACAATAATTTGAAACAGAGTACTTAAAAACATGTCTAATATGTTTAAAGAAAGACATGAGATTTAAAAAATGTTAACACATAACACCAGAAATAGTGGGGAAAAATAAGCAAATAGAATAGTTATAAATAAAAAGAATAATCATTGAAATTAATAAATCATTTCTACAGAATAAATAGCAGAATGGACACAAATGAAGTGAGAGTTAATGTTCCAAAGACAGATCTGAAGAAATTACTCAGAATGTAGTTTAGAGAAAAGGGGGCAGAAAATATGAAAATGATTAAGAGACACAGAGGACAAGATGAAAATATCCCGCGTCTGTTTAATTGAAGTTACAAAGGAGAATATAGAGAATGATGGAGAGGCAATATTCAAATTAGTAATAGAGGGAAATTTTCCAGAACTAATATAAAAACGGGACACCTTGAATAGAAGACCAGATGAGGGTAGTACAAATAGGAAAAAGTGCAGGCTAATCTCATTCATGACCTATATTGGAAAGTCCTCACCAAAATGTTCCAAAATAAATTCAACTAGATAATAATGCATTATGTTCTAGGCCATCTTATCTTTGTCTCTTAGGTCATTTTATCAGCCTATACATATGTACATATTATATATACACCAATGACTTCCAAACCAACATCCCTAGCCCAGAACTCTTCTTTGCATTTGGACACAAGTGTCCGGCTACTGAAGTGTCACAGAGGTCCCAGCCAAAACAAGTGCAAAATGGAGCCCCTTGCTTTTCCTTCTGTTTCCCTTGCCCTAGATTTCTTCCCGATGCATTTCTAGGCTTTTCCTCTGGCTATTCCACTCTCTCTTCTGAATTCTTTATCTAATCCATTTCTATTTTTTCTTCACATCTTGAGTTCCTCTGCCAAGAAGTATTTCTTGATCTACCTCTTCCCTAAAGTCAAGGCTAGTTGTCTCCTGTCTTCCCCAAACTGTCTGAAATTTGTAGTACAGCACTTAATATGTGGTACTCTCTCTTATTAGAAGCTTCTTGAGAAAGGACC
Source organism: Tupaia tana (assembly GCA_026018925.1). NCBI lineage: Eukaryota > Metazoa > Chordata > Mammalia > Scandentia > Tupaiidae > Tupaia > Tupaia tana. The sequence goes on along the minus strand of JAKSZU010000001.1, from coordinate 110,623,954 downwards.
CGTGTTAACTGATGGGTGATCAGCCACCGCGTCTGACCCTTAGTTGTCAATTCCTCAGTAAATAAATACTAGTTGACTATCTGACTGAATGGAGTAGGATAAGTGTTTTAGTAGAGGTATACACAAGGCAACAAGGGAATTCAGGAGAGAGATCCAGAGATATGTTCCCCACTAAGTCTGAAAGGTATAGCCTAGGAAATGTTTGAACTGAACCTGCCAATTTAAATATAAGTTTTGATCATCTCTAGAGGAAAGACTGGAGAATGGAGAACTCTAGTAAATAGAATACCATGAGCAAAAACTGGCTAAGGTAAATGTAATTAAAATTCCTGGAACTAAGAGGAAATGTTTGAAACACACAAAAATAGTATGTGTGAAAGAGTAGAGTCTGAGGAAGGACATTTAGAAGAAAAATAGAGAGGCAAAGCATTAATGGGACAAAGAAATGTGATATTATCTATTGAAGATAATTTTATAGTTTTATCAACTGGACTAGGAGAAATGTTCACCTGTTGAAATATTCACTTTGTAAGCTAAAAAACGTGATTGAATGTATAAAAGAAAATGGAATTTGAAAATTAAAAAAAAAAAAAAAGATTTAAAGCCAGAAAAAAAAAAAAAGTCTCTGGAGAGGATAGATTCTCCAGAGCTTTGGGAGTCAAATCTCAAAGTCTGGCTGTTCTCCTTGGTATGAAGTAAAATGAAGAATTTTTTTTTGTTTGTTTTTTGTTGGAGAGGGTTTTTTTTTTTTTTTTTTTTTTTTTTTTTTTTTTTTTTTTTTTTTTTTTTTTTTTTTTTTTTGCTATAGGGCGCATGCACTCACCAGAAAGACAGAGACAGAGAGACAGAAAGTGAGAAATAACCTCACCCCCCCTTTCAGGGGGGATGGCCACACTGCAATTTCTTCTCCTGCATTCTCCTCTCAGGATCTTGGGCACACACGCACACGCACCCAGCATGAGTTTAAGCCACCGGGTCCAGGACTCGAACTATGGTCAACTACATGGGAGTTCAGCGACATAGCTATTACACTAACTGCTAATCCCAGCTAAAGAATTTTTCATGGGAGACTTGTATGGATATATTTACAATCCAGAAATAACATTCTGAAAGTAACAAGAGGAATCGCCTAGTAGTGCGGAATTGGACAAAAGAGGACACGTTGTAGAGTTTATAGCCATCAGGTTGATTAATGACAAGGACTGAGTATGGACAAGGTTGGTTTGTGAGCAAAGAAGAAACCAATGGTTCTGACCAGAGTGCTGGGGGAAGGTGCTAGTGAGCAACCCAAATGTTCTGGTAGGCCTGTCGTTGGGGGCTTTATCCAGCTGTCAGTATAATCACTAGCTTGGCCGGGGCTAAGCTGATGCTGTTTGGTCTCCCTGAAACCACTGCTGGAGACCTCTCCCTGTGCCCCCCTTCAGGAACCATCTGGAGAAGGTCAGTCTTCCCTGAGGGATTTATAGTCATTAAAAAGTTTGCAAAAGCACAAGTCAATGCTCAGAAAGGGGGAGATTACAACACTTTTCATCTTTTCTGTTGTTCATTGTCTTCTGATTTCATTCTTGCTCTGGCACCCTCTATGATTTTGAAGCTGAAAACAAATATCCAGTATCCATTAAATATGAGATAGCAGAATAGTCCTCAAGAATCTAATTTTGATGTTAAAATTAAAACCCATGCAGACTTTTCATAGCATTTTTATTTCCTTTAGTGGAAACTGGCAACTAATTATTAAAGAGTGGTTATACATTATAGGTCAATTATGCTGCATTTCTTTTGATAATCTGCCTTTTTTATGATGTTTTAGTATTAGAAAACACTAATTTATTGTGCAAACATAATAATCTCCACAGACTGTTATTTAAATATTTAATTTGAATATCAAATAATACATCTAATATGATGAAATAAATATGATTAGTTCATTAATATAGATGTTCTGTAAGACAAATGTTTTCTTTTCTGCACTGCTATGTTTTCAACTCAGGTTTGAATGAAAGCTCACTAGCTTGTACTGTGACACATTACTACCTCTTATTTCTTTTATGGACAGTGTTGTCAAACAAATAAGTAAACAATCACAGATCAAGGAGTGGTGTGTATACATCGTAGCTCTCAGAAAGAGGCCAAGTGAGTGTTTTGGATTTAGACAAGTGCATTTCAGGGCCTCACTGTAGGCTTAGGCCTACAACAGTTTTGCTTACTATCCTGCACTTAGCCTGCCAGATAGGATGGGACCATCCTAGGGCATGCTGGGAGACTTGGTACCAAGACAGACTCCAGAGGAAAATAATACTTTGTCTAAACGAGTGTTTGTGGGCCCAGAAGGAAACTAAAACTGTTGAAGTAGAGCATGTCACTAGCTATCAGATAGGGTTAACTAGAAAAGAAAACTATATCTGCAAACATTTGCTAAAGACAGTATAGTCTACATATGCATTTGCTCATTTTTACTGAGAAGCAACACAGCATAGAAGTTAAGGGGATAAGACTTGAGATGATTTCCTAGTGGCAAATCTATGCCTCACTTTCTTCAGTTGTAAATGGGAATCTTAATATTATTTCCTCCTTTGGGTTTCTATGAGGGTTAAATGAATAAATGTATGTAGAGGGCTTAGAAATCACCTGTCACAACATAATCAGTCTTTCTTTGCCCTGTGTTGTGTAGCCCTCTAGTGCAGGGTCTGGCCAATAGTGAATACTCGGCCTGCCTACATTCAACACGTTGGTGTTCAGTACACTGAAAATATCGAATACTCACTAGTTGCCAGACCCTGGACCAGGCACTAAGACAATAATAAATAAGACACACTTTCTTTCTCAAGGAAACCAGAGTCAAGTCAAGGAGATAAGCATATGAATGGTGGATTCCATTCTCTGTGATTAAAGAAATCACAGAGGCAGACAAAAAACTTAGGCATCTGTAGAGTGGATGGAGACTCAGTTCTACTTTAGAGTACTTAGGAAGAAAATGGTTTACATAATTTCCAACTACTGTGTTGGGTTTTGAGATGTGACTATGAGTTGAGTTGTCAGCAATGTATGTGAAGAGGGAAAGTAAAAAGGTTAAGGAAGGAAGATCAGAAACTGAGATTGGAAGTTATAATATCAGGGAAGTCAACTATAGATACTTAGAGTAATGAAGAGAGTGAGTAATAGGGGGTGGGTGAAAAGATAAGGGAAGAAAGCAAACAAAACATTTAATAGACACAAAAATAAAGGCTATCCTGTTTTTAGATTTTCAAAACACTTTATTTAATAAAAGCTAAACTTATGAAAACAGAAATTAACACACATCCTAAAAACCACCTCTTTCCATTAATAGAAAGGCCTATTTTTCAATGCATGTTATTTGGCTTACACTCAACTCAGGATTAACTGTGATATTCACTTGTACCAACAAATACTGACAACTTGATCTAGTTAACAAAAATTACAAACTCAGCTACATGCACATAATATATATGGAAATTATTGTCAGATTAATGCTCAAGAAAAACGAGAAATTTTTAATGATGAAACATTCAGTACTCTTGTTCATTAATTTAGCCTTTCTTGTTTTTTACAAAAATAATATCTACACTGAATATAGGGCTTTTTGCTTTCCCATATAAATGTTACAAAATGGTACTACTACCATAAGTGAAAAATCAACACAGAAAAGCCAACATATAAAAAATGAAAACAAAACACCTTGGAAAAGGTAACTTATCTTAAAAATGGTTTCTTACACAAAAGTTGAGTAAAAATATTAGCTGGATCAAGGCTTTTTTTTTTTTTTTTTTTTTTAGAGGTTTTTGCTATAGGGCATGTGCGCTCACCAGAAAGACAGAGAGAGACAGAGAGATAGAAAGCGAGAGATCACCCCCTGGGGGGATGGCCACGCCACAATCCCTTCTCCTCCATTCTCCTCTCAGGATCTTGGGCACACATGCACATGCACCTGGTGTGAGTTTAAGCCACTGGATCCGGAACTCAAATTGCGGTCGACTACATGGGAGTCAAGCGACATAGCCATTACACTAACTGCTGGTCCCATAGTGGGATCAAGTTTTGAGATGGCCTAGAAAACAAGTTGCTGGAGGAAAAAAATATTGAACTTTGCATTTATGAACTAACCTAAATTTAGGTTTCACTCACAACAGCTAGGTTTTAAGTTTAAGATAGAAGAAAAAAATAAAAGACTCCATTAGCAGGTTGGTGTTTTGTGTGATGTCCCAATGAATTGCTAGAATATGTCAAGTTCAAAGCATCTGAAAATTCCAAGATATGACTTATAAAAAGTATGCCATCAGTTACATGACGGCCTGATATTAAGAAGATCAACAATTCATCTTAGTGTTGTATTCAAGCAGCATCTATTTAGAAAAATTGATTCATTCAATAAACTTTTAGGTAACTATGGTAGTAGGAATGAAAAAAGTTAACTGAATAACTGTTATCAAGTGCAGTTTCTCTAAGTTTCATTCTATTGAAGTCAAACAATGATGACAATGGTATCTTCCTTACTCATCTAACAAATACTTTACCTTTAAGAAAATAAGAGGATAAAAAGGTAAACGTATAAAGCCCTGCAGAGATGAAATCCAACAGTCTTTCTGATTATTGAGGTATCAGATGCCTGACATTGTATTTAGAGGTATCTTGATACTATGACATATGTTTATCAGCAATTCCACAAGTTCCCATTCCAACTTGCCATTTCCTCTCTTAGCTGAAGCAAAAGTACTCATCTTTACCTGGCCTTTTTGGTTTTTAGAATAGGCTCTGTTGTTGGATTGTTGCCACTTCACCTTCTGGTTCTCTCTTGCTCGAGTTCTTTTATTCTCTGTGCTTTTTTCAAAGCTGCCTTCTTTTTATATCCACACTGTTGGGCAATCATTTCTTTTTTCTTTTTCTTTTACTATTTTTTTTTTGGAGAGGTTTTTGCTACAGGGTGTATGTGCTCACCAGAAAGACAGAGAGAGACAGAGAGATAGAAAGTGAGAAATCACCCCTTGGGGGGGGGGGGATGACCATGCTGCAATCCCTTCTCCACCATTCTCCTCTCAGGATCTTGGGCATGCGCTCATATGCGCCCAGCGTGATTTTAAGCCACCAGGTCTGGGACTCAAACCAATCATTTCTTTTTTTGACATGGGCTTGCTGCCACTGTTCTCCTTTGCCTTCCTTCCTACTCCTATAAGCTTGAGGTTCAACAGCAGAGTCACTCCAGCATTACCATAACCAGCAAAGGTGATTGCAGTAGTGCCATTTTCTTCATCTATATCCTCAATCTCTGCTGCATAACACTGTCCACCTTCACTCCAGATTGCAATACATTTGTCTCCAACATTCTATGAGTGGGTTGAGTAGATGCAAAACTATCTAAACTTGCTAGAGCTTCAGAAGGCTGGGTTGACAGAGTTTTTAGATTAGTTCTATAACTTCCTGTAAATCTTTCTTCAGTTTTAGCAAATCTTCATTTTCTCCATTTCCAGATAATGTCACTTCAGCAGCTGGCTGGCTGCTTTGGGAGATCCTCTGACATCTCATGTGGTTGGGAATGGGGCAGTGGGAAGGGATCCAGGCAAATGAGCCCAGCTAGGTGGTGGCAGCAGAAAAGATATCCAGGACAACAGCAAGGCCACTAGGTCAGAAAAGTGAAAAGTTATCTGTTGATGATAGTGTATTTGGTAGTATCTTTGATTTGATGAATATGCACCATATTCATGCTGGGGAAACTATATTGTACACTGTAAAGATATACGGTGATTAAATGTAAATTTAAAAATTAATTTTAAAATAAATTTAAAAATCAGAAAGAAGGAAGGTATAGAATAAGGAATAAGAGAAGAATATATGCCATCTCTCATCCCTTCTGTTGTTTCTTTGATTTGGCCATGAGACTTATGGTTCTGGAGTATGACCAATTCTTAATCTAAATTTGGAAAGAGTTGTGTGCCTAATGGAAACATCAAACTGGAGAATTCCCTCTATTCTGAAAACTGGTGTGTTGGTATCCATCCGTGTGTGTATTGCCATTTATAGCCCACTGGCGTATCTCCAAAGACAAGTCTAGACTTGGCCCATTAGTTTCTTTCTGAGATGATCTTCTGGCCAAACCAAACCAAGAAACTCTTCGCATATCAAGTCCAAAACATTAGCTATTCAGAGCTTCATTTCTCTGGGAGAAATGAAATGGCAAAAATTTGAGACAACTTACGGGTTTCAAAATATAACTATCTCCTTTGTAAGAAGAAGGCTGGAGGATGGGAGTAACAATTTTCACGATCGACTTCACTTTTTCTTCTGCCCCTCAGTCACTTGCCTGTCTTTCAACATACTATCATACAGGGAAATGGATGAGAAAAACACCTCAGTTTCCAATTCATTAAAATTAAATGTGTCATATCTCACAAGTGAAAACACAATTTTTAGATGGAAAATGAAAACATTTTCCCCTCCTATTTTGCTATTACTGTTCCCACAGTCTCACAGTTGACAGTTTTAATGTTAAAACGCTGTTTCACATAGATATGCATAGAATTCATATTAGGAGCACCAGGAATTGAAGGTAAGTGCATACGAATACTCTGGGGACCCAGGCTGTGTGAAGAAACTTTGGGCTGACCATGAGAACCACTCCTCTTCCTGATGGTCTTGGCTGTTTGAGGATGGATCACTTACT